>JAZHEH010000235.1:6085000-6207500 GCA_036589455.1 Ateles fusciceps
AGAAAAATAGCCTTCAGAGAATTGACTAACCACTATGATATTTTAAGTAGCATTGAGAAGAATATTAATCCATAAGAGTAAATTAATACCCACGAGAGAAGGAGAAGCAAGTAGACATGGTAGAAACCCTGGCAAGACTCAGAAGGTAAAGGAGGACATTTCTTGGTTTTATAGAGTGTTATTTTGGTTGCTGTCCCTGAGAAAGCTGAAACGACCACAGAGCACCTATTATACTCTAAAATAGCTTCTAACTTGACATGTTGAAAAGACTCATTCCTACCCTGGTGAGAAAAGCTGTCACTGAAAAAAGCTAAACTACTTAATGAATAGGCAGCATCTCTTGTGGGTATTACCAAGTGTGGCCTTAAGTAGTGTTTGATCCTGATAGAAAGTACTTAGCCAAGCAGAGCATGAGTAGATCTTGGAACTTCAGAAATACGTGTTTCATCAACAAATATTTGTTGAGTGTCAGTTATGTATCAGGCTAGGTGATAGATATGGAATGATGAACCAGATCAGGAGAGATGACTCTGTCCTTGTGAAGTATGGTTTAATAAATAGAAGCAGATGCTAAATAAATATATAGCAAGTATATTTTACTATAATTCTTATAAATTATTAGTTTTTAGAAGGAAAAGTTCAGAGTGCTATTAAAGAATAAAGATTGGATGATAAGAGCAGGACAGAAACCTACACTTTATGTCATAGGAATTAAAAGAATAATAAGTAAGAAATTATCAGTGGTATTTCAAAAGGACCTTAGAAATGTCTTGACTGTCAGCCTTGATTCTCATCCCTAATCTTCCACATACATTTAAATACTACATCCTGCTAACACTTACCCACTAAATATTTCTCAAAACCATGTCTTTCTCTCCATCCTTTCTTGCCACTGCTCTGGTTAAAGCTTTATTGCTTGCTGCCTGGACTACCCACAGCAGCCATGTGTTTGATTCCTACCTCCAGTCTTCATGAAGGATGAAGTCCAAATTTCTTTTTTTTTTTTTTTTTTATTGCCAAATTTCTTAAAAGCATACCTTCCGAGTGCTTTAGAGCTCTCCTAACAGGTCTGTATCTTGACATGTTCTAAGTTATACTTTCCACATTATGCTTTTATGCTGTTTCTTTTATTCTAATCCTTGCTGTTGCTTTTCCCTTTGTTCAAAATATGGTGTACCAACAACTTCCCCCCTCCCCTCACCTCCTGGTTACTAGCTCATTTGTGAAAAGCTTTCACAGCTCTGTCCCATCCCCAGAATGAGCCCCTGTACTTCTCTGTGACTATCTCCATTACTAATATTACTTATCACATTATCGTATAATTGCTTGAGACCAGGAAATATTTTACTGACTTTTATATCCCTAGTGCCTACTGATAGTAGGCACTCAACAAATGCTTTTAGGTAAATAAGTAGATGAGTTGCCTTAAATTGGCCTCTCATATTTGGTAACTTATATTAAGTATAGATTTAAAAATATTTAATATGTGTCCCTCATCATGAAAAATTCAGATTCACTGATTTGAGCAGATATTTAGTCTTAATAATTTGTGCCTGTAATGAGACCTTATGTGGTCTTTGCTTCCTAGTGAGAGCAGTGCCATCTATTGGCTGTAATCCAAAGTGTATCCACTGTTGTATCCAGAATTGAGCATAGTGCATCAATGAAACATTTTTGGGAAGGCACACCTATGAAAATTTTTTTATAAATGTACACAAAAAACTACCTCATGCATGGCAAAAATAAGTGAAGTAATTCAATCAAAAACACCAACAAAGGAGAACGATGTCGTGTCTTGACACAGTAACAGAAAATGTGTATCGTCAGCATTTGCATTTACGTTTATTATTTATTTATATCCCCTCTCATTCCTACAGAAATTACAATGGCTGTATTATTTCATAGAAAAAGACGAAGCCAAAATACAAATGAACATTCACTCCTATCCTTTAAAAACTAATTGATATTTTGTGATTTACATAGCAATTTGTTTCCAAATACTTTCATAGTTTTTCAGAACCATAAAGGTGAGACAAAAAAAGATACCTAAACAAAAAAAATCTCTAAACCATGGGAATTGACCTTTAATGGGAATCTACACCCAGATAAGAAAGGTGGCAGTTCTGTTTGTTATGGGTAACTTATGCCACATTATTGAAAAAAAATTTTTTTTTTACTTCATTCACTGATACTGTCTCCTCTGCAGCAACATTTTTGTATGGTAAATGAAACTATGCTCAGCAGTTAAATTTAATCAGCAGAAATAAAGCTACGCTGGAGTTAGCAGGTGTCAAGCAGTCCTCTGACTAGCAGCTGTTAATGCTGTTGGCATATATAGTTTAGTGCTACAGTGCTTTCTAGATAGACAAAGAAAATGTGACATGAGGGTAAGCCACCAAACTATTAGGAAACCTTGCTGTATTGTCAGACTGCCAGTACTCTAAGGAGTTTCAGAAATAGTGTGTTTTCCAGTACGGTGAAAACAAACATAGTTTAAGATATACAAGACGGCAACAATATAATTTAAAAAATAGTTTCTTATATTTTAGTCATATATGGACTTTCTTTAAAGAGAAGAATTGTGTTAGCTTCTCAGTACCTTTTAGACTCTGATACTCTGTCAAAATGTTCCTTAATGTGCTTATATGAAACCAGATGTAAACTCTTTATTGTTATTGTCCTTACAACTGTAAACCCCATAATACTAATAATGAAGGCACTTTGGATGGATGGCTGGATGGCTGGCTGGATAGATGGATGGAGTACATGCAGCTATATATACCACAAACACTCATCTAGTCTTTATAGCAACAACCTTATGAGATAGGCTTAATAAAACCTTGTAGTAATAAACACCGGGAGAAGAGAAATTCAGGTAAAAAAATCCGAGAAGTGTGGCTCCAGAGCTCATACCCCTAATTTTTTAGAAATTATGGTGGAATTTTGGTGCTACTGTTATCTCCATTTTACAGATAAGATGATTTGTTCAAGACCCCACAACTTATAGATGTGAGCTTTAAAACTCAATCCCAGACCATGCAGGCTCCAGAGTCCATGCTTTTAGTATACTGTTTTTCAAACAAATCTGCTAGATAAAATTACAAATTAAAGTTCAAAATAAATGAAAGTAGACCTTAAGGAATAGAATTTAAATTAAGCAATCTTAAACAAAGTATTATTTTATTTATATTGAATTTCCAACATTTTGATTTACTACTAGACAGATTTACTTGCTTGTTTTATGTTTTATATGTTGCCTAAATGATTTAGATATTTATGTCATGGTAATTATCACTTTAATTTTGAAAATATTGGTAATAAGCTTATTTTAGTTACTGAGCCATTATTTTGATGATCTAGTTGTATTACTGTAACCTCAAATGCTGAAAATAGGGCGGGCACGGTGGCTCACATCTGCAATCCCAGTACTTTGGGAGGCTGAGGCGGGTGGATCACTTGAGCCCGGGAGTTCAAGACCAGCCTGGGCAACATGGTGAAACCCCATCTCTACTAAAAATATAAAAATTAGCTGGGTGTGGTGGTGCGCAGCTGTAGTCCCAGCTATTCAGGAGGCTGAGGTACGAGAATCTCTTGAACCTAGTAACGGAGGTTGCAGTGAGCCAAGATGGTACCACAGCACTCCAGTCTGGGCAACAGTGTGGCCCAGGGAAGCCAAAACATTGAACACCCCCACCCTAGAGCATACCGAAGGGCTCCTAGGCTTCATGGACTTCAGGTAGAAAGCTTCTCCGTTAGAGGCTGTGATAGAGCCATTAATTCACCCACATGTTACCATTTGACAGTCTCTGGCAACACACAGGAACACAGACAACATTAGGGTATTATGGCATTCAGGACCATCCTGGGCAATATGGTGAAACCCTGACTCTACCAAAGTATCTTTTTATTCTAGCTTTTTCCCTACTGTTTAGTTTGAACCACTCTGAAAGACAGTTAAAATAGAACCAAACAACTTTGTTGCAAAAAGTCCTTTACTGGCTTTTGCCCTTATAGTTAAGGTGGACGTCAAGGTCCCCCCAAGTTCTGTGGCAGTTTTGAGGAAGATTGCCTCATATGTGTTCACAAACACAGGCCTTAGTAGTTGAAAAAAGAAAAGGACCACATCACCCCTTCTGCTTTTACCCTCCTCTGCCCCATAACCCTGCTGATCCCACTAGACGCTGCCATATGTGTATGGATTTTCACTATTTGTTAGGCTGTGTGACTGATCTTCCTGCATGGACTTATGCCAGAACTTGGGACGGGCACCTCTTCTCCCTGTTTACATTACACATACTGTTAAGGAGAGATGAGCTACCTAAACATGAATAGTTCATACTACTGAGTATCTTTTTAAGAAGATTATAGTGAAAGTAACTTTTGAGTTTTTATTTCTACCCTTCTGTTTTCCTAGGACACATAAATAAAATCGAAAGTGGAGGAGGGTCTGGGGTGGGAGCCTGGATCAGAGAGAAATCGGAGTGACAGATATATACTCTAAGCTTAGAAATAAAAAAATTGACAACTGAAACATGGTAATGAGGTTCAACATATCTACTTTAACTTGGTCTTTCCTGAAGAATGCCTTCTCTTTCAGGACACTTCTCATTCTAATACTTGATGTCTGATATGGTTTGGCTCCACCTCCCCCACCTAAATGTCATCTCGAATTGTAATCCCCCATGTGTCAAGGGAGGGACCTAGTGAAAGGTGATTGGATCATGGGAGTGGTTCCCCCCATGCTAATCTGCTGATAATCCTGAGTGAGTTCTCAGGAGATCCGATGATTTAAGAGTGGCGCTTCCCCACTCTCACTTTCTTCCCTGACACCACTTAAGACATTCTTTGCTTTCCTTTCGCCTTTTGCTATGATTTTAAGTTTCCTGAGGCCTCCACAGCCATGCGGAATTGAATCAATTAAACCTCTTTTCTTTATAAATTACCCAGTCTTGGGTAACCCTTTATAGCAGTGTGAAAATGAACTCATACAGTGTCTAATGGGCTCTCTTCAAGGTTGACCAAGCAAGCCCTGAAATATCTGAATCTAACACAATTTAAGTGCAGTATAGGCTGTTTAGCTACATTTATGTGTTGATGAGTAGAATATTGAGTGAACTAAAATATCCCATTTCATGTTATTCTGTTGCAGGATTTTTTCCCTTTACAATTAGATTTTTTCATTGTTGCATAATTATTATCAACAACTCTAAATTTTGAAAGAATTTTATATTAAAGTGGCTTTACTAATAAGGTACACTACCAGAATGCATATATGTACAACTTTAAATTTCTCTTCCCTTATGATTGGAACAGGAAGTGAATTCCTGGTTTTTTAAGGAAAGATTTCTCTATTCTATGAATTACGTGGTCAAACAACTTTATCTGAATATCATGTTAAACTACCTTTTATAATTTTAACCCATGATTCTCACATATAACAAGTATAGAGTTTCAAAAGACTACTGGTGTAGCAGGAATTTTAACACTTATTAATGAACTATATGGGGATATTTACTTTTGATTTGGAATTGATGTAAAATAGCATTTTTGTTAGAAATAATTATTTCTTCCCTTTTGTTTGGAAAGGAAACCAACATTAAGATTCGTTGAAGTTTCCATAATGTCCATTGATTACAGTCACTCAGGAGCCTAAGAGGTATTGCTCACTCAAGAAATAAGACTTATCTCAGGGAATAATGTGAATGAGAAGTTCTTCTTACTTTGACCAGTGAGGAGAGAAAGGATATGAGGGACAGAGATCTGGAATACTTAAGCACTAGTAATCCATACACCAATTTTCTTTTTTTTTTTTTTATGGAGATTTTTTTTCTTTATTGAGAAACGTAAGACTCGGGTACATCAAATAAAACCAATTTCTGGGGGGGGAAGAGTCAAAACCCACAATAGAAAAAAAAAAAGTCATACACCAATTTTCTAATATAACCAGTAACTTATTCTCTAAATGATGTGTAGGCACTGTCTTATCTGAATACTTGTTACATGTAATATGTGTTTGTTATATGTAATGTGTTTGTTATATGTAATTTGACATTGCCTGATTTCATTTTTTATACACATTCTAGGAAAAATTTAACATTGTAAAAAATTATTAATAAACTATTTAGAATCTTCTGTGTTTCGAGTACAGCTTTGGGTGCTAGGAATATAGAGATGTTATAAGCTGTCTTGGCCTCAGGACTTCACTGCTATTCAGAGCAATAATTCCTAACCTGGATGATCATCACAACCACATGAGAAATCTTGTAAAAATTATAAATTCATAGATCCTAAAATACAAGCAACAATTACATTGCTTAGTACCTAACTTTAGGAGTAGGGGACTTCCAGCTCATACAATCATCTTGCTGTTTTTTGCCTTCATAGCCCAGAGAATCTTCTCCTTATTCTAGCCCTTCCTCTCACCCGGATCTAAGCCTCTGAAATAAGCATAAAGGGCATTTAAAGAGCTATGAACTAACTTAAATTAGTGAATTTCATTTCAAAAGGCAATAATCAGGTAAGGATGCATCAGAATCCATATTTCAAATGAATGGGATTTGGCAAACTAGTTTAGAACACTGGTTCTTAATTTTTTGGGGCCACACATACCTTTGAGAATCTGATAAAAACTGAGATTCTCTGTCCAGGAAAATAAAAGTATATATTCTTTTAAGAGGTTCTTAGACTTCCTGACTCCCACGCATGATACCTGTATTAAAAACATCTTTAGTATCTCTCAAGCCCTGTATTCACCTTCCTCTTCATCACTTCCACTTATTCTGTGTCCACGACTCACCCTCAACCTCTCTTTCCTTCTTTATGTTTAGGTAACATTCTCTTATTTCTCTATGGATGTTTTTGTTATTCTCTCTCTTTCTTTCTTCTTCTTTTTTTGGCCAGAATCTCCTCTTCTCTCTCTTATCTTTTTTCTTTTCTTAACCAACTGGAATATGGGTTTGATGTATATTTTAAAACAATTATGATATATTTTCCATGGTTTTGATTTTATTGGAGTATTTCGTTTAAAATGTTGTAATCATATGTGCAATCTACAAACAACAAAAAAGGAAAAACTCACTTTTAATGCTCCCATTTTGATATACTTTACCATTTTGGTATACTTTCACGTGTGTGTGTGTGCGTGTGTGATTTTGTAAAAAAACACAGTATGTATTTATACATATTATATATGAGTGATAGTCTGACTATATTAAGTTGGTGCAAAAGTAATTGTGTATTTGCCATTAAAAGTAATGCCAAAAACTGCAGTTACTTTTGCAGCAACCTAATAGCAATTATCAAAGACATTATAGCAAATTTTTTATTTAGGAGTTGCTCTGGGGATTATACTATGCAGCTTTAAGGTATACTATTGCATCTTTAATGTAATATACTTATTTCTAATAAAATGTGGGAGCTTTGTACCAGTTTATCTCTATTTTCCTCTCCTTTGTACTACTGCAATCACGAATATCACATTTATATACATTATAAACTTAATAGTATTAGAATTTTTGCTTTTATCAAGCATATGTCTTTTAAAGAAATTAAGAGAAGAAACTTTTAACATCTACACACACACACACACACACACACACTTTTATATTTATTCACATATTTACTAATCACAGTACCCTTCATTCCAGCTTGTGGTTCCAAGTTACTATGTAGTATCATTTATTTTTAGCCTGAAGTACTTAACTGCAGTATTTCTTGTATGGGTACATCCAGTAGCAATTAATTAATTTCTCTATTTTTGTTTATGTGTGAATGTTTTATTTTGCCTTTATTTTTGTTGGATATAGAATTGTTGCTTGAAATCCCTCCTAGCAGTTTAAATTTTTGTAGAGATGGGATATTTTTTTTACTAATGTCTAGTAATTTTTGGTTGAAAATTAGACTTGAGGCCAGGTGCGGTGGCTCACGCCTATAATCCCAGCACTTTGGGAGGCCGAGGCAGGCAGATCACGAGGTCAAGAGATTGAGACCATCCTGGCCAACATGGTGAAACCCCATCTCTACTAAAAATACAAAAATTAGCCAGGCGTGGTGGCACACGCCTGTAGTCCCAGCTACTCAGGAGGCTGAGGCGGAAGAATCGCTTGAACCCAGGAGGCAGAGGTTGCAGTGAGCCAAGATTGCGCCACTGCACCTCAGCCTGGCAACAGAGCAAGACTCCATTGCAAAAAAAAAAAAATAAGAAAATTAGACTTGAAAGTAATATGTTATTGTGACTCTGTGTTTAATTTACCTATTTTGTTCTTCTGAGTATTTTAGGGTTTTTGCTCTAGTAGGCAGTTATCTTTTCTAGACTCATACTGTGAAATTTATTACCTCTGCAGTGTTTATCTGCTGATGTTTCAGCTTAGCTTTTGAGTGTTTATTGATATTGTCTACTTTTTTAGTACGGCTCCTTAGGAGTCTCCTCTGTGTTTGTGTAGTTTAATGGTCAGTAAATGATTTGGGCAGAGGTCATGGTCAAACACCTCAGGGCAGTAAGGCAACTACACTGAAGCCAGGATGTATGTGAATTAGGAATACATTCAAAGGTAGAGCAAATTCACAATTCTCCCAGACTTCCAATCTTCATCTGATTCTTTGGGATCTCTGCACATATGTGTAATTTAGTAGAAAGTCATGAGTTTGTGGTGAGTTTATAATCCCAATCTTTTATGGCTCTCTTACTTCTAAAATCTTATGCTTAAATGTTTACTTGTTCTTCCACTACCCTGAACCAAGTCTGCCGCCTCTGGTGCTGAAGCTGTAGGTTTTGCCATTCAGGCTGTACAGGAAGTAACATTCCCCAAGCAAGAAGATCAAAATTTGCCATTCTTACTGAAGTATTAAATAGCAGTATGCCTCTGGAATATTTCTTAGGTTTTTGTTTGCCTTTGGTTATTTCCTAATGCTCTGAAATGGTTATTTTTAGTCATTTTTGTCAGTATGTATAGTTGTTTTCTATAAAGAATGAGTCTCCTTATCTCCTCTTGTTACCTCTTACTGGAATTAAGATCCATCATTGCTAACGTTGAGAATAGTTTCTTCATATCTTTATTCTTGTGCATCCATACTATAGTACACATTATATAATGTGTGTTATATATATATATATATATAAAATCAACAGTATGATCTATATTTGTATCCTGCATTTCACTTAGCAGTTTAGTATTGAGCTTTTTTTTGGTAAATATTTTCATATAATTTTTAGTAAAATATTTTAATTTTTTTGGAAAAGATTTTGATACAGCCATATTATACTTCAGTATATCAATATAGCAAAATTCAATTATTTCTCTATTGTTAGAAATATACTGATATATTGCTTTCAGGCATTTTTCAATCATTTGCTCTTTTAGATAACATCATGGTGAGCATGATTATGCATAGATCTTTGTATGTATCTTAAATAATGGCATTAGGATAGGTTCTTAAAATGAAAATACTGTGTCAAAGTGTATGAATATTTTAAATGTTCTTAATATATAGTTCCCTGCCATTTTCTGGATGGTAGGCAATTGTGGATACTTTTTAGTGTTAACATTGTTATTGTTTTTAATAGGTACACTGTATCTCATTAAATAGAGTAACTAGTTCTGTATTGTTGATGTAGGTTATTTTTTGATCTTTGCTATTCTAAAGAATTTTCTGAATATCTGAATGGTCTTAGCTTTTCCATGTTTTAAATATTTTTTCTAGGTCCCCAAATTGGAAACATTTTCTCAAAGAGTATGAGTACTTGAAGGGCTCCATTCACATAATTTTAAATTGCTTTCTTTAATATTGTATCAGTTTATAATACCACTAATGGAGTATGAGAGTTTTACATCTGTATTAGTCTGTTCTCATGCTGCTAATAAAGACATACCTGAGACTGGGTAATTTATAAAGAAAAAGAGGTTTAATGGACTCACAGCTTCACATGGCTGGGGAGACCTCACAATCATGGCACAAGACAAAGGAAGAGCAAAGTCATGTCTTACATGGCAGCAGAGAAGACAGAGAGCATGTGCAGGGGAACTCCTGGTTATAAAACCATCAGGTCTCGTGAGACTTATTCATTATCACAAGACCTGCTTGAATGATTCAGTTGTCTCCTACCAGGTCCCTCCCACAAAACTTGGGAATTATGGGAGCTACAATTTGAGATTTGGGAGGGGACACAGCCAAACCATATCAACATCATTGGCTAGAATTAGCTGTCACTTATATTTTTCATATTTGCATCTTTTAATAATAATGGCATAGTAAATTCTACAAGAGAAATTTAAGGAGGGAGCTTAACTTGTAGTCTTTTGTGAGTGTGAGTTTCTTATGATTTTGTGTTCTCTTAGGAATTAGTGATTTTGGTATCAACTTACAGGAACTTTTTTTGAATGAAGCTATTACCTTGGTTAAATTTGCTGCTAATAATTTTATTGTCACTATGTTGCCATTTTATTTTAGTTCTGTGTTGCTGGACACTTTTTATATAAAATTGAATATTTTTATGTAGTCAAATCTGTTGGGGTTTTTTTCTTTGTGATTTCTTCTGTTACTTCTAAGCCTAAAAATTCAGCCCTTCTCCCATGTGAATTCTTCTCATTCTGTTAGTTTGAACCAAATGAACTTGCTACTTTTATAGTTAACAAATGATGAAGTATCAGTATTTCATCTAGTTTAACCTTGAAGTTTGTTTGAAGTGTATTCATTTTCCTTATTGGAAAATTTCGTTCCTCATGACCTAACAGAAAACAAAATATATGCAACAAACCTGAATAAGATTACGTTTCTTTTCATTTTGGTACAGTGGTCTTTTTTTTTTTTTTTTTTAAGTGAAGTGGGAGTTAATCGTGGTAAAGAGTTAGATTATCATTCCTACACTACCTTACTAATATATTATTTTGTTGCCCGTTTATAATATATATATCTTTTAAAGTATATAAAGCAGTACTTTTGATTATATACTTTTATTAATGTAACAAATTTCATGAATAAAAGTAGAACTTAATTTACATCATTTTTTTAGGTCAGCAAAGAGGAGTCACAAAGAGACTAGCAAGAAAGAGAGAGGGATCTCTGATTGTTTCAGAATGAAAGCCCAAGAAACAGTGTATTCATTATATATATTTATCTTACTTTGGCTCTACATTAGAATTTTAAAAGAAATATAGCATCATAAATTAGGAATCAAGTTTCTGCCAATACTTTTTAATCATCACTAACGACACCCATAGTTTTGGACTTCCTGAAGTAGAGAATCATTAGTTATGATGAATTGTGAAGTGGTTTTGTGATTATACTAATGTCCACTAAAACATCAGTGTTTGATCATCTGTATCATTTTCACTTATTACTTAAGCCAGTTATTGATTCCAGGTCTCCTGGGGCAAAGAGGTAGTACATTTATTCATTATAAATTTCACCTCTCAAAATAAATCCTTAACCTCATGGTAGGAGCAGGAGTGGGTGTCAAAAGTTAGATTACAGGCAAAACTTAAATATTTGTAAAATAGACAGTTTTTGCAATTTTAAAAGCAAATTTAAATATATGAAAATGTGTATTATAAATGTACTTTATACTTAATTATAAACTTAAAAATTTTTAATTTACTGTTATCTTTTAAAGATTTTTTTCTTTTTATCATAATACTCATTTTTCTCTGGTCCATCCAGTCAAATTTTACTTAGAAAACAGATAGGATTAAGGATAAAAAAGAAAAATAAAAATTATTACCATTTTGCTATGTATTTTTCTAGTTCTTTCTATGATATGCATATTATTTTTAATTTTTTTTTACAAATCTGGATCATTTAACATAAGCAGAGTTTTGTAATTTACAAAAGTAATGTTAGCATTTCTGCATGTTATTAAATGTCTTTGCATTTGAAAAATTGACTATTATACTACTTCCGTCACGGATGTGGATCACAATTTATTTAACCATTCTTCTTTAGGGGATGCTTTTCCATTTCTAGAAACATTGTGATGAGCACACTTGCATAGGTAAGGAAACCAAAGCCTTCAGTCAATACTCAAATACAGTTCTTCTGACATCCAATTAATCTTTTGCCTTTTGCTTTTATTCCTACCATATAAAACTGGCGAACACTATGAAACATGCCCACTATGCAAATATTCCATCTAGAAAATCCCTCAGTAAATTATTCAAATCAAATTATTTTTTGTAAGACATTTATAGTAACATGAAATAAAGTATTTATTTGATTGTTTTTAGTTGGTTAATCTGTATTAGTGTGTATTTTGAACACAGCAGTTCAGACAGCTTGATATTTAATGTATGTTTTTTAGGCCAAAACGTATTGTAAAAAACTTTGTAATACTTTTAGCACTTTTCATTGAGTGAGGACAAAGCTTACAAAAAAAAGTAAATTTGAAAGCTCTATCAGAGGCAAAGTAAAGTAACTGCATTCAAAGATAGAAATTATAACTTGCAATAAAAACACAGAAGATTTTGTCAAGGGAATTAAAAATCTATGTGAAGTCTGTAAAGCAAAAAGAGAAATCGGTAGACTGTTCCAGGTAATTGGTGCTGCAGGAGAACACCATTCCCTTTCTAGCAGTCATACACAGGGAGACAAAATAAAGAAGTTGAAACAGAGAATGGGTTTCCTACAAATAACCATTACAACACTACAAAAGGATTTAAAAAATGGGAAGTAATATTTTAAACTGAATTCTAAAAGGATCAGGAAAGGCATTTATATAATTGTTTAAAATAATGTATTTTCTAGAACATCCTGAAATGTTAATATTTATGGACTGAAAAATGTGCTGATACTTAAAATTGTGGTAGCAAAAAAAGAAGGAGGCTATAAAGATCCTAAATAAAAGAAGATATTAAAGCAGGGTTTAAAACCATATAAAGTTTATTTTTATTATGCCACCACACACTTTTTTATTTTAGAAAAAATTTAGGAACCTTCGAAATTATTTGCACTTTACCTTTTAAAATATGAGCAAGTATTATTGAGTCTAATTTTATTTTAACCTCTGTGTCATGTCTAAAAGTATTAGTAAAAATAACTTGTTTTGTGTGAAATTATTTAAAAATTTTACAAAGGCCTAATGTCATAAGTAATTCATACATATTAAAAGCCTTAATTTCTTGCTTTTATAGGAGAACCCCTTGGTTTAGCTGTTTTAAAAAGATCCCAGTTTCGAACAGGGGAATTTTAAGTAAACATTTCTGCTCAGTGGCATAATGTGTAGCCATTACAAATACATTATAGTTTGGTCTGTTGTTTCTTCCCTTTCCTGTTTGCTTCTAATTTTGCATTAAAATAGCCAAACTTTTCTCATATTTCTTTGCCTACCTTGGCTCCACAAAGTGGAGAGAATTTTTTACTTCATCTACTTAACTTTCATATAATGCTGTTTCCTTTCCTAATCTAAGCCTTGACTTCTATTAAAAATTGGTTTGAGTATTGAGGCTCCACTGCTACAGCTACGAATAAAGGAAACTAAGAAATGGAGAGGGTACTCATTTTGAAAGAATAGAAAGATGGTAGTCCGTAGCATTTTTATAAAGATTTTGAATATTCTATGAATTGTGAAGCAGATCATACTGTATCCAACCACCCAAAGTGGAGGTAGAGAAAGATGATGAAATTTCAGCATTTTCATAACTAAGAATGACTGGACACAAAGGAAATTCCAAGTAGAGTGTTTTGTATGAGTGAAAGCAGAGGGAGGAAAATGCAGGACCTGGTTTAGAAGTAGTGAAAGGCCATGTATTGCTGAAAAGTTGGCTATGAGTATGAAAATGGTTAAAAAAATAAAAGTGGAAGAATAAATTTGGGATATTATTGACAACATTGAAAATTAAAGTGATAAGTTTATGCTTAACTCTTGAGGTATTTTTTAAGATAACTAAATTGGAGCCTTGGTTTTGCGAAGATAATAAGCAGTTGTATATGGAATGGAAAGGATAAGTAGAAAGGTTATAACTGCAAAAGTCTAGAATTGGAGTCAATAGTACTCTAGATCATGAGTCAGCCTGTTTTTTATAAAGGGTCAGATTTAGAGTTTATGGACCATGTAATCTCTCTCACAACTACTCAGTTTTGCCGCTTGGAGCCATAGATAATTTGTAAACAATAAATACAGCTCTGTATTTGGTGTTTTGTTTTTCTCCAAAGTAAAATTTGTTTAATCGATGAATAGTTAGAATCTATGAAAAATTACCATATCGTTCTTTTGATACCTTTGGAAGGCTCTTGGGAGTTATTGGGCAATGATAGTACAGATTCTGGAACTTTATTCTTGAGGCCTCTAGTTAAAGTACACAGTAGCATCCTCTCAGTCAGGCCAACTGCCAGAGATTTAAAAGCATCAATTCCGGAGGAAGACTCATTTAATCTGCAACTTAAGCTCTACTGCCCAAATGATATGCTCTGCACTGCCACATCACTTATCTTAGGGCAGATTGTGCCTACTCACTTGTCTTTGCCTGCCTGGGCAATGAGGAAGATGCTACAGTTGTCCTCTGAGTAAGGGCACTGCAGGTCATCTGGGAATAGGTGAAATCCAGTGGTCCTACAGCTTCAGAGACCTGTCCATTCATTGGTCCAGCCTCAGTCTGCCTTTCTTCCTGGTAACATTGTTTTTGGTTTTGCAGTGGTGGAGGATGAAGCTGAGGGTGAGGTGGGGGATGACAGTGTTCAGGGATTCCTCGGGAAGGTTTTGGTTATGAGGTAGAGCAATTGAATAGCTAGACTCCGTGGGATTGCAAGGAAATTCTTTGACCTCCAGCTCCAGAGGGTCACTGGGATGAGACCACACATTGGGGTCGTTGCTCATGACACTGAAGCATCTGTAGGTCCCTGCCCATGTGGAGGTGAAAGGGTACATAAGGAAGACAGCCTTGTGTTCATTTCCCTGGGATGTGGAGCTTTGGTTCTTAGTGGTGTGAAATCCATCTTCTTTGGTGAAAATAAAACCAAATTCAAATTTCGAGAAACATTGCAACTTCATATTCTCTCCTGATGCCACCTCAGTGCCTGGTATGATTGAGAGAAAGGAGTTTTCATAAGCTGTGGTCACCAGCTTCAGAGCTTTGCTGAACTCAGATTGGTGGTTTCTGCTTCAGTAGTAACAGTGGTATAGCCCTAACTTCTGGTAGAATCTCTGCGATACTCCTTTTGTTCATCTTCCCACAGTGATTTATTTCTGTTGGAGGACTCAGGGCTTTCCACATTACGTATCATATACGTTTCAGTTTCTGATGGCCCTTCACAAATGGCTGCTTACAGGCTTGTTAAATGAAATCATGGAGCCAGGCAGAGCTGTGATAAGACCCAGGCAGAGCTGTGATAAGGGGGAGATTTCCCTTCTGTGCCTGAATTATCTGGCATAGATAGGACCCAAGACAAAGTAGGGTAAGAAGAACCACATTTATGATCCTGTGTCTTAACAGGCCCTCTGGCCTCACCAATGCTGCTCTTATGAAGAACAAGTCCTCTGCCATGTGCAAAAGACCTGCAGGAAGTTGTAGGAGTGCCCTGCTTCCCACGCGGAGAGCGAAGACATTCCACATCCTCATTCCACCTCCGTCCTCCTGAGTGGGGCTGCAGAAGTACTTGCCATCATGAAGACAGTCATCATCTGGACTTCTAACTAAAATCATTCCCATGTGATCCCTATTTTCTGTCCCCAATCCCACATCAGCATTTTAATCTTTGTATAAAGCATGGGGTAAGAGAATCTCAGGCTAAGTAACAGGACAGGGAGAACTGCCAATCTGAGAGCTGCTCTGAAATGCGGTGTGAGCTCATGGTCCTTGCTTCTTAATGCTGAGCTTCCATCTCTTTACATACGTAACAGGGGGAATGACGATGAGTTCCTGCAAATCAGTGATCGTAGTGGGTACAAGTTGTCCAGAATAGACATTGCTGGAGAGGTGGTAGAATAATTAGTTCCCCTTTCTTCCCTCTCTATATTCCTAATATATTGTTAGCACTGAATCTGCCTGTGGGGGTCAATTTTGACCTTAGTAAGATACTTCCGTTATGTTAAGTCCTTCCTGTGTTCTAAAACCTAATCCTGGCTGAACCTTACTTAGTAGCTATGCTATCTATTTTCCTGGCTAAACAGGTAGCCTTGATGTAAAATCTTACCTTCATTATACCCTCATGAAGCACTTTTCTCCAAAAATCTGAAATAATTTAATAGCTAATGCTTTTCTGAGTTTTCATTTTATGATTATTACATGGAGAATGATCACATTTAATCTGTATAAAATCTGTGGTAGATTGAATTATTATTCTAAATTTTAAGTCAGCTCTTAATTCATTAGATGCTGAGGCTTTTGTATTGGTATGTATTTATATAGTATACAAGCAGCATCATTTAGCAGATAATAGTATTGGATCATGAATATGGGCTCTCAAATCCTCAAGGATGTTGTAACCTTTGGTTCAGTTTCACCTTTTTAGTTTAACGTCCTCATCTATGACGTACATGTATAAAATGCTATTTTTCTCTGGTTTTTGGTAAAGACAGATACTAAATAATTTTTTTATTTTTGCAAACTCCTTAAACTGTTCAGAGAAAATGTTTGATAAAACTCTTAAGATGAATTTGCCATCAAGAATAGAAAGCATGTTCTTGGGTTTTTTCTTTTCTTCTTTTGGTTTTTATTTAAACCAACTTGGTACTAAGTTCTAGAGGCAAGATAAATCTACTTTTGAGCTATTTGTAATATCTCTAGCTTAGACCTTGATCCTAAGAGATAGAATTATAGTAACTGTTAAAATGAAATGTAGCTAGAAATATGATAAGCTGTTGATATGTGTCTCTGTCATAGTGAGATTACATTTACCTTAAAGGAAACTGCACAGTACCTATACTGCAAATATGTTTAGTATTTTTTAAAGTTGTACATCTGAGAAAGCTTGATTAAAATTAGCTCTTTTAGGTGGTGCTCACAACCTTTAAGGCCATTAATGGTAGCATCCAAAGACTAAAGGGAATTTAGTTTTAACTCTGCATAGCCTTTTCTGGCAATTACAGATGATTACTCTTTTTTTCCCTATGAAAGTTAATAAGCAAATGGATCTCAAGCTGTTGTAAGCAGTGTAGTGTTGTTAAGGACTTAGATTTTGTGATCTGAATTAAAATTCAAGTTCTGCCACCTTGTCAGCTTTGTCATTTAAGGTAATTTATTCTTCCTCTAAAAGATAGCATCAAGAATGCCTGCCTTATTAGGAATGTTGTGAGATTTTGTTAAATGAGTTATGTAAAATGTTTAGCATGGGATCTGGAACATTATAAGCATATAATAAATAACAGCTATTATATTTTTTCAAAAATGGTATTATTTTTCAGGCAGCTAATATTCTATTTCAGGAATGTCTGTCATGTTGTCTAGGAAAGATATGACACATAGAAGTTATCACTTATGTGCATTTGGAGCTCATGAGATCACTTTAAGAACTGCCATTTTATTACCAAATAGTTTGATTCATTAACTTATTTATAATGTAGAGTATATGGTTTATTATTAGAACGTGTTGACCATTATCATTCCCTCAAACATCCAGCTCTTTGAATTGGATAAATTCTTCCTAAGAGAGATTTCAGTGAAATTGATAATTCAGAAGTAAATTACGTATGACACTAAGGAGGATTTTACAATTTACAGGGAAGTTTATTTCAAATGTATACTTACTGATCACCAACTGTATTTCAGGCACTCTTCTAGGTGCTAATGATGCAGAAATATAAGACAGTGGTTGCTTTCAAAAAGCTCGTAGCCTGGTAGAAAAGACAGACAACAAAACGATTAATTAAACTGAAAGTGGTAAGTGTGCTGATACATGTTTCCCCAGGACATTACAGAAACATAGATCAGGAAAATGTAATCATCAGGAAGACAGGGAGAAAATAAGCTAAAAATGATGAGATTTTCTGGAAGTGATGTTCCTTGAGCTGAGCTTTGAAAGAATACTCGTTAGCTAGGAACAGGAGGTTATGGAGACAAAGGCAACGTATACATTTATATGTAGAATGATATGGTTTGGCTGTGTCCCCACCAAATCTCAACTTGAATTTTATCTCCCAGAATTACCACTTGTTGTGGGAGGGACCCAAGGGGAGGTAATTGAATCATGGGAGCTGGTCTTTCCTGTGCTGTTCTAGTGACAGTGAATAAGTCTCACAAGATCTGATGGATTTATCAGGGGTTTCTGCTTTTGCTTCCTCCTCACTTTTCTCTTGCTGCTACCATGTAAGAAGTGCCTGACCAAGCACAGTGGCTCATGCCTGTAATGCCAGCACTTTGGGAGGCTGAGGCGGGCGGATCATGAAGTCAGGAGTTCCCAACCAGCCTGACTAACGTGGTGAAACCTATCTCTACTAAAAATACAAAAATTAGCTGGGCATGGTGGTGTGCACCTGTAATCCCAGCTACTCAGGAGGCTGAGGCAGGAGAATTGCTTGAACCCAGAAGGTTGAGGTTGCCTGGGCAACAGAGTCAGACTCTGTCTCAAAAAAAAAAAAAAGAAAGAAAGAAGTGCGTTTTGCCTCCCGCCATGATTTTGAGACCTCCCCAGCCATGTGAAACTGTAAGACCAATTAAATGTCCTTCTGTTCCCAGTTTCGGGTATGTCTTTATCAGCAGCTTGAAAATGTACTAATAAAGTAAATTGGTACCAATAGAGTGGAGCATTGCTGAAAAGATACCCAAAAATATGGAAATGACCTTCGAACTGGGTAGCAGGCAGAGATTGGAACAATGCCTCCTGTGGAAGAAAATGTAGGAAGGTTTGGAACTCCCTAGAGACTTGTTGAATGGCTTTGCCCAAAATATTGATAGCGATATGGACAATAAAATCCAGGCTAAGGTGGTCTCACATGGAGATAAGGAACTTGTTGGGAACGGGAGCAAAGGTGACTCTTGTTACATTTTAGCAAAGAGACTGGCGGCATTTTGCCCCCACCGTAGAGATGTGTGGATAATTTAGGGTATCTGGTGGAAGAAATTTCTAAGCAGCAAAACATTCAAGAGGTGACTTGGGTACTGTTAAGGGCATTCAGGTTTAAAAGGGAAACAGAGCATAAAAGTTCAGAAAATTTGCAGCTTGACTGTGCAGTAGAAAAAAACCATTGTATGGGGAGAAATTCAGGCTGGCTGAAGAAATTTGCATAAGTAGCAAGGATCCTAATGTTAATCCCCAAGACCATGGGGAAAATGTCTCCAGGCCATGTCAGAGACCTTCATGGCAGCCCTTCTCACCACAGGCCCAGAGGCCCAGGAGGAAAAAGTGGTTTTGTGCGTAGGGCCCAGTTTCCTGTGCTGTGTGCAGCCTAGGGACTTGGCGCTCCAGCCATGGCTGAAAAGGGCCAACACACATCTCCGGCTGTGGCCTCAGAGGGTGGAAGCCCCAAACCCTGGCAGCTTCCATGTGATGTTAAGCCTACAGGTGCACAGAAGTCAAGAATTGAGGTTGGGAACCTCCAGCTAGATTTCAGAAGATGTATGGAAATGCCTGGTTGTCCAGGCAAGTTTGCTGCAGGAGCAGGACCCTCATGGAGAACCTCTGCTGTGGCAGTGCAGAAGGGAAATGTAAGGTCGGAGCCCCCACAGGGGGTCCCTAGTGGCGTGTTGCCTAGTAGAACTGTGGGAAGAGGACTGCCATCCTCCAGGCCCCTGAATGGTAGATCTACCAACAGCTTAAACGGTGCACATGGAAAAGCTGCAGACATTCAGTGCCAGCCTGTGAAAGCAGCCGGAAAGGAGGATGTACCCTGCAATGTCACAGGGACAGAGTTGGAACCCACCTCTTACATCAGCATAATCTGAATGTGAGACCTGGGGTCAAAGGACATAATTTTGGAGCTTTAAAGTTTGACTGCCCTGCTGGATTTTGGACTTGTGTGGGCACAGTAACCCCTTTGTTTTGGCCAGTTTCTCCCATTTGGAATGGCTGTATTTACCCTATACCTGTACCCCCATTGTATCTGGGAAGTAACTAGCTTGCTTTTGATTTTTCAGGCTTATAGGCAGAAGGAACTTGCTTTGTCTCAGATGAGACTTTGGACTGTAGACTTTTGGGTTAATGCTGAAATGTGTTAAGACTTTGGGGGACTATTGGGAAGACATGGTTCGTTTTGAAATGTGAGGACATGAGATTTGGAGGGGCCAGGGCGGAATGATATGGTGTGGCTGTGTCCCCACCAAATCTCAACTTGAATTGTATCTCCCAGAATTCCCACATGTTGTGAGAGGGACCCAGGGGGAAGTAATTGAATCACTATCATGATTAAATCATGATAATGAATAAGTCTCACCTGATCTGATGAGTTGATCAGGGGTTTCCACTTTTGCTTCCTCCTCATTTTTCTCTTGCCACCACCATGTAAGAAGTGTCTTTCACATCTTGCCAGGATTCTGAGGCCTCCCTAGCCATGTAGAACCATAAGTCCAATTAAACTTCTTTCTGTTCCCAGTTTCGAGTTTGTCCTTAGCAGCTGCATGAAAACAGACCAATGTGTAGAGATAATATATTTTTATTAACATGCATGGCTATGTGACTTTCAGCAAGTTATTTTACTTCACAAGATTGTCGTCAGTATTAAAAGAAATGATAGACTGTAGCTTCCAGTCACGATGGAGTAAAAAGGATCATATTTACTCTCCAACTTGAAACAACTAAAAAACTTGACAAAATATTTGAAAAAACAGCTCTCAAGACAGTGAGCATTAAATATGAAGGATGATGATTCCTGAGAGATGGGAAAAATGAGATGATTCCTATGATTGCTTGGTAGAGAAAGTTTCTAGATCATGCTACAAAGAGGAGAAACACAGGCAGAGCCTAGTGGTCTCCTTGAGTTGAGAAGGTAGAGCAGCGAGACCAGGGAGGCCAAAGCACCTGGGATTTACAGAACAAGTTACCAGAGAGGAGTGAGCTGCAGATCTTCACAGGGTGCCTCTTGAGTATTTAGCACACTACTAATCAATACATGCATAAGAGGAAACTGAAGCTTGGGAAATAACCACCTGAAATGATTAGTGGAAACAATAACTGCTGCTCACACAGAGTTGAGAACAATTTCTGTTCTCAACAGCCTTCATAGTGTTTAAATAGAGTACTAAAAACTGTCTTCCCTTAATAGTGGGGGGGGGAAATTACAGAGGTAAAGCTGTTCTGGTCCGGCCCAAAAAGCAGGATGCAAAGCGATCAAACTAATTTCCAAGTATTTTAACTGCATCCTAGAACAAAATTCCAAGTCTACTTATAGGAATATGAAAATATCTGGCACTGACACAGTAAAATGTCTGACATCCTATCAAAAATGACCAAAGTTGAGAAACTATAACATATGTTAAAGAGAAAGCAAGAAAATACACCATATGTTAAAGAGAAAAATCAGGTGAAACTGAGCCAGAATTGACACAGTGATAGATTTAGTAGACAAGGACATTATTAATAGAGTTATTATAACTGTATAGCACCTGATCAGAGAGCTGTACTAGAAAGAGTGAACATATTAAGTAGAGACATGGAAACTATTACAAACAAACAAAATTCTAGACACGAAGGCTATACAACTGAGATGAAAAATACACTGGATAAGATTAGGGGATATGATACATTGTAGAAAATGGATTAGTGAGCTAGAAGACATAGCAAAAGGAACTATCTAAATGAAACTAGAGAGAAAAAGAAGGCTTAAAAAAGAAGAGCATTTGGGAATTGTGGTACAACTTTACATAGCCAACCATACAATATACATGTAATTGGAGGTGCCAAGGAAAGGAAAGGAAAGGACAGGAAGCAGCAGAAAAACTGAATAATGACTGAAAATTTTCCAAATTTGATAAAAACTATAAACCAGCAGACTCAAGAAGCTCGATGAACCCCAAACACACACAAAAAAAAGATGAATGAGGCTGGGCATGGTGGCTTATGTCTGTAATCCCAGCAATTTGGGAGGCCGAGGTGGGTAGATCACATGAGGTCAGGCCAACATGGTAAAACCCTGACTCTACAAAATATATAAAAATTAGCCAGGCATGGTGGCATGTGCCAGTAATCTCAGCTACTTGGGAGGCTGAAGCAGGAGAATTTCTTGAACCTGGAAGGCTAAGGTTGTAGTGAGCCAAGATCACACCATTGCACTCCACGCTGGCCAACAGAGCAAGACTCTGTCTCAAAAAAAAAAAAAAAAAGATAATGATGAATGAAATTACATCAAGTCATATCATAATCAACTTGCTTTTTAATAGTAGTTGTGGGAAGAAAATCTTAAAAGCAGAGAAAAATATATACTTACTATTATGCACAGAGGAATGCAAATACGTATGAAAGCAGATTTTTCATTGGAAACAATGCAAACCACAGACAGTAAATTAAGATCATTAAAAGACCAAAAGAAAAGTTTTATAAAATTTGAATTCTATGCCTTGAGAGAATATCTTTCAAAAATGAAGGTCAAATGAATATTTTTTAAAAGACACACAAAAACTGAAACAACTCATCACCAAATAACCTGCACAACAAGAAATGTCACCAGGTGCCTTTTTAGCATTAGGAAAATGGAAAACCTGGGTTAACATAAGAGAATAGAGAGTGATGGAAATGCTAACCACATGGATAAATATGTCTCTTTAAAAGATAACTTCTTAAAGCATCAACAACAATGTTTTGTGGAGTTTATAGCAATATATAACAACAATGACAATAATACTAAGGAAGCTTGGAGGGGAGAAATGAAAGGAGTATTGTAAGGTTTTGGTAGTATAGAAGAAATGGTATAATAAAGAATTATGACTAATAAGCCAACAAGGAATATAAAATAACATTATCAAATACCCAATCTAGGCCAGGCATGGTGGCTCACACACACTACACTATAGTGTAGTTATTCTTATAAAACAGATTCTCATCTGGATATATATATAGGCATACTTTTCACACTGGTAAAGATACCTAGAGATATGATAAGGGAAGAGGGGCTGTATTTGAAAGACTTAACAACTTTCTTAACAAATCAAAATTTAGCATTTAATAGTAAATGAAATTTCAGACACTTGTATAATATGTAACTGTACATGCAATGCCATATTTGATGTGTATTCGATATTTTGGAAGAATTTTGCAAAAACATTAGCTTCTTTTAGAATTTCCTTTTAGAATAGCTACGAAACATAAATGTTCTGAAACCACAGATTAAAGATTATAGAGATTTCTGGCTGGGCGTGGTGGCTCATGCTTGTAATCCCAGCACTTTGGGAGGCCAAGGCAGGCGGATCACCTAAGGTCAGGAGTTCAAGACCAGCCTGGCTAACGTGGTAAACCCCCATCTCTACTAAAAAATAAATAAATAAATAAATAAATAAATAAATAAGCCAGATATGGTGGCAGGCACCTATAGTCCCAGCTACTCGGGAGGCTGAGGTGGAGAATCACTTGAACCCAGGAGACATAGATTGCAGTGAGTCAAGATTGCCCCACTGCACTCCAGCCTGGGTGACAGAGTGAGATTCTGTCTCAAAAAAAATGTGAGAAGGCAGAAAAGTAAATTGCAATGTGGTAGATTAATAATTATAGTAAGTGTATGTTGGTCTAAACAATTCAATTATAAAGCACAGTTTTTCAGATTGTAAAATAAAGCAAGATTCAACTACATGCTACTTACTTAAAAAAATACACTTTAAGTATATGAAGACATTAGCAGGTAACAATGATGGAAAAAGATAAACCAGGCTAAAACATAGTAATGTTAAGATGTCAGTTCTCCCCAAATTGATGTGTAGAGTTGTTTCAGTCCCATGTATGCTCCCAGCAGGCCTTTTAAAAAAATAAATGGACAACTTTATTCTAAAAATTGGGAATGCAAAGGAGCTAGAAGAGGCAAAACTGCATTGAAAAAAGCAAGTTAGGGGAGTTACTCCGATTTTCAAGAGTTAATATAAAGCAATAATAATCAAGACAGATTGGCATCACTATTGACATCAATATTGGCGTCACTATTGACAAATAGATCAATGGACCAGAATTAGAGTCTAGAAAGAGACTCATAGTATATGTGTGTATATATGGTAAATTGATTTTTGAGAAAAATGCCAAGTCAGTTGAGTGGAGAAAGGATAGTCTTTTTCACAGATGGTACTGGAACAATTGGATAGCCATATATAGTACCCAAATAAAAAAGGTTTTTAGTGCACAACTTGCACTGTATTACAAAATTAAATGAAAGTGATTCATAGAATTTCATGTAAAACCAAACTATAAAACTTCTAGATATAAATACAGGACAAATCTTTGTTAATTCAGATTAGGTAAAGATTTTTTAAATATACCACCAAAAAAAATCATGATTCCTAAAAGAGGAAATTGTCAGAGTGTGGTGGTTCATGTCTGTAATCCCAGCACCTTGGGAGACCAAGGTGGGCAGATCCCTTGAGCCCAGAAGTTTGAACTGCAGTGAGCTACAATCCTGCTACTACACTCCAGCCTGGATGACAGAGCCAGATCCTAAAGAAGCAGAAGGAGGAGGCGGGGGAGCAAAGGGGAATTTCATCAAAAGTCCAGTTGGATTTTGCATATAAAATTTGCAAACTGTATATGAAATATATTACTTTTGTTAAAGAACTCTGAAAACTCAATTTTGAGAAAACAATCTAATAAAAATTGGCAAAAGATTTGGACATCCATTTTACCAAGGAAGACATATGGATAATCAGTATATGAAAAGATGCTCAACACCATTATGTATTAGGGAAACATAGACCACAATGAGATACCACTATACGCCTACTAGAATTTTGAAATTAAGAAGACTGGCTCTACGAAGTGATGGTTGGGATGTAGAACAACTGTAACTCTCATATCCTACTTTGGAAATAGCTTGGTAGTTTCTTAAAAAGTTAAACATATATTTGCCATATGACTTAGCCATTTCAAATCTAGATATTTACCCAAGAGATATGAAAGAACATATTTATACAAAGATGTGCACTTGAATGTTCACAGCATCTTTTATAATAGCAAAAAAATAATAATTTGGACATTTATTGATAGATGAATGCATAAAGAAATTATGGTATATTCTTTCAGTGGAACACTACCCAGCAATAAAATAGAATAAATTATTATTTAGACACAACAACATGGATAAGTTTCAAACTAATTGTGTGCTGAGTGTAAAGCCCAGCTATATTAAATATGTACACTTTATTGTAGTTGAATTATACCTCAACGAAGCTGTCTGAAAATGTTTTAGAAAATGATAGAAATAACACATGTACTTGGCACAATGTAGACATTTTAGTAAATAGTAGCTTCTTCTTTACATTATTATTTTGGTTCTTTAATTATACTGTAAGATCCTTGAAGTCAGGAACTATATCTGTTCATCTTTTTATCCTAAACTTATAACACAGTACCTTATATAGAAGACATAGTTTATAAAATTTTTTGAACAAATGAAAGTAATAAATTTTGGATGATTGCATGTAATGACAAGACCCTATAAAGAGCCCAATAGTACTCTAGCACCATTTCCCTACAAGATTTGAGGTTATTTCAACTGTACATTCTATTCTAACACAGGGTTCCAATTACTCTCTTATAAGTAGGTTAAAGGTTATTTTATATTCTTTTAGTATTAAGAGAACATATGATCATATGGAATTGAGGATAATATTCAAAAGCCTAAATCTAACCTTAAATCTGATCTTAATTTCTCTTTTTTTCCTTGAGATGGAATCTTACTGTGTTTGGAGGCAAGAGTGCAGTGCACAATCATAGCTGACTGCAACCTCAAACTCCTGGGCTCAAATAATCCTCCCACCTAGCCTCCCAAGTATCAGGGACTACAGGCTTGTACCACCATGGCTGATTGTTTTGTTTTTTGTTTTGTTTTGTTTCGTTTCATTTTGTTTTGTAGAGACAGGATCTTGCTTTATTACCCAGGCTGATCTTTAACTCCTAGCTTCAAGTAATCCTCCTGCCTCAGCCTCCCAAAATGCTGGATTACAGGCATGAGCCACCATGCCCACCCCAATGTTGTTTCTCTTTTTCTTTTTTTTTTTTTTAATTTTTACCTTTTGTGATTACATAGTAGGTGTATATATTTATGAGGTACATGAAATATTTTAATACAGGCATGCAATGCCTAATAATCACATCTGGGTAAATAGGGTATCCATCCCCCTCAAGCATTTATCCTCTGTGTTACAGGTAATCCAGTTATACGCTTTTAGTTATTTTAAATTTAATTTTCTTTGTTACCCTATCTTAATTTTGATTTTTGAAACATTGCCCATCTAATTTGTTTCTAAGTTTGAGTTCTCTTAGCTCAATCACAATCTTTTCTTTGAGACTTTCTACTTTTCTCTTGTTATCAGCCTCAAAACTGTTGTTGGCAGATGGAATGACTAGAGCTTCATCAACTTTCAGAATAGTAGTGGCCAGGGGTTTAGGGAGCTGAATATGAATGGATGTGAGAAAGGTAAACAAACGGTTTCAATAGTTATATAAGGATAGACTTTTATCACTAATATATACTCATGGGTGGTTCAAAGGATTATGCTGGTTTTGAATATATGCTTTGACAGTATTTTGAGAATCTAGACATGCAGTAGTAATTTATAAGGAATTCAAGGGATCAGGATAAAATTCAGAGTCAGAAAAAAATCTAGACATTGAGAATGGTCATCTCCACAAGCCATTATAAGACTGACCTATCTTTTGGGTAATCTTAGAAAATTTTGTGTGTGTGTTTTTAATTATTTTATTTTATTTTGGAGTCTGAGGGTACATGTGCTTTTTTGTTATGTGGTTATTACAGGTATAATGGTGAGGGTCAGGCTTCTAGTGTACCATGATCCAAATATTGGACATTGTACCCAGTAGGTAACTTTTTACCCCTCACTCACCTCCCAACTTCCTCTCTTTCGGAGTTCCTAGGGCCTGTTTTCTCCATCCTGATGTCCATGTATACCATTTGTGTAGCTTGGCTTCCACTTATAACTGAGAACATGTGATATTTGACTTTCTGCTTCTGTGTTGGCTCACTTAAGATGATGGCCTACAGCTTCATCCAGTTTGCTGCAAAGGACATGATTTGGTTCTTTTTTTATGGCTGGATAGTAGTCCATAGTGTACATATACCACATTTTCTTTATCCAGTCAACTATAAGTAGACAGTTAGGTTGGTTTCATGACTTTGATATTGTAAATAGCGCTGCAATAAACACACAAATTCGGGTGGTTTTTTAATAGAATGATCTCTTTTCTTTGGGTAGTGGGATTACAGAATTGAATGGTAGTTTTCTTTTTATTTCTTTGAGATAGCTCCTGTTTTCCACAGAGGTTGAACTGATTTAAATCGCCATCAACAGTGTGTGAGCATTCCCTTTTCTCTGCATCCATGTTAACTAACATCTGATGTTTTTTGACTTTTTAATAATAGCTGTTCTGAGTGGTGTAAGATGGTATCTCAGTGTAGTTTTAATTTGCATTTCTCTGATGATTAGCTCTGCTGAGCATTTTTTTCACGTGTTTGTTGGCCACTTGTATTTCTTGAGAAATGTCTGTTCGTGTTCTTTGCCCAGTTTTTAATGGAACTGTTTGTGAGTCTCTTCTCTAAAGCTAAGGCTTATAAATGGAGTTAAGTAGTCCAGCCCTCTTTCCTCCCAGCAAAATATTATTACTAGTTTTAGCAATAAGCCCTATGTGATACGAATTTCTAGCAGCACTACAGTTTTCTTTTAACCAGTCAAAATTATGGTACAGTATCTGTACTTTGTTTTTTTATTATATCATAATAGTCAGTTTTAACTTTAATACAGGCTTTAAAGACTTAGACTAAAAGTTTACATGATTCTTACTGCTCCATTTTTTTTTTTTTTTTTTTTTTTTTGAGAGAGGGTCTCCCTCTGTCGCCCAGGCTGGAGTGAAGTGGCACAATCTCGGCTCCCTGCAACCTCTGCCTCCTGGGTTCAAGTGATTCTCCCATCTCAGCCTCCTGAGTAGCTGGGATTACAGGCACATGCCACCAAGCTTGACGAATTTTTGGTATTTTTAGTAGAGATGAGGTTTCACCATATTAGTCAGGCTGGTCTGGAACTCCCTAACTCAGGTGATCCACCTGCCTTGGCCTCCCAAAGTGCTGAGATTATAGGCGTGAGCCGAGATCATGCCACTTCACTTCAGCCTGGGCGACAAAGGGAGACTCTCTCTCAAAAAAAAAAAAAAAATAGAGCACTAAGAATAATGTAAACTTAGTAAGTCTTTAAAGACTGTATTAAAGTTAAAACTATTATGATACAATAATAAAAAAACAAAGTCAGTACAAATACTGTGCCATAATTTTGGCTGGCGCATAGCCTTTTGCTGCTCTATTAATGTCAACACTACCATTTATATTTTAGGGGAATGATACTTATATTTTCTGTGATTCTATTTTTGTGATATTCTTTATTTATGTACTACTGATGTTGGGTGGGTTGGGGTTTTTTTTAATTTATTTTTTTGTTTTTGTTTGTTTTTGAGAGAAGTTCTGGTGGCTCTGTTGCCCAGTCTGGAGTGCAGTGGCGTGGTCTCAGCTCCCTGCAACCTTTATCTCCCAGGCTCAAACTATCCTCCCACTTCAGTCTCCTGAGTAGCTGGGACTATAGGAACATGACACCGTGTCTAGCTAATTTTGGGAATTTTTGTAGAGATAGAGATAGGATTTTTCCATATTCCCCAGGCTTGTCTTGAACCTGTGAGCTCAAGCAATCTACCTACCTTGGGCTCCCAAAGTGCTAGGATTACAGGCGTGAGCCACTGTGCCCAGCCTAGAAATGTATTTTCTCATTGTCCTGGAGACTAGTAGTTCAAGATCAAAGTGTTGGTAGGGTTGGTTCCTTCCAAGGCCTCTCTTCTTTGCTTTCAGATGGATGTCTTCTTTCTGTGTCTTCCCCTGGTCTTCTATCTGGAGAAATAGTGTTTTTTAATGGAATGTATTTTTTTCTCATTAAGTTTCTATCATATAAAGTACATGTGACATTGTGCTCTTAAACATGTCCCAGTTTAAAATATTTTTGAGAAATTGCCATATTCTGTGCATCTCTGGTAATACTATTTATTCACTAAGGTAAAATTTCTGATTCTGAATAACATTTACCAATTTTAGGTGAAATTTATACTGATCCTGGAGTCTAATGTATGCTAAAATAACTAAAGCATTAGAAATTTTAGCACACAAGCCCCAAAGGTGTTTTCATTCTAAGCCAGCTAGTATGATGATAGGTAACTAAAAATGGGTTGGTATAAAATGCTTTTTTAAAAATTCTGTATTCTGTTTCTTTCTTTCTTCTTAATTCTGTCTTTAAAAAATAACTATAGATAACAGTCAGAATGAAGGCAGCATAAATCAGACCACCTTGTCTTCATTTTCATCTCCAACTGAGCTACTTTTTCTGAGCCAGAGAGCTACTGATGCAGGTAGATAGGTGGGACACAGAGGGTTTCAGCCAAGAGCCCTGTGGTGATGCTTTCCCTCCTCTGAGACAAACTCAAGCCTAGAAACAATGGAAGGGAGCCCTTGTGAAAGAGATTTGAGGAGCAGGTCACTGAGAGGAAAAAGACTACAGCCCAAGAATCTTATATCCATTCAACTTATTCACCAGTCACAGTAAGAAAAGGCTATTTGCAGACAGACAACCTATTTAAGAAAAGGCTTGAGCAAAATAAAAGCAAAATAAAAACTATTTATAAAATACAGATTACTTTTAAAAGTTTGATCAATCTAACAATATATTTATCCTCATAGTTGGAGTTCATCCCTCTATTTCATAAATAAAATTTAGCAAGTTGTATCTGCACAGGCAAATATGTTTAGAATCAAATTTCATTTACTGGGTCAAGTATGTTATTTTGGACATTTTTTTCTAAATGGAATCAAAACTCTATATGTATTTATATCTGTGTGTATTAATTGATTTTATTTCCCCGAGTATTCTAGTGATTTAGTTAGAATGGTCCTGAGATTTGGAATCAGACTCTTAGTTTTAGTTCCTCATTTATAAGTAGATGCAAATTACTAAACTGCTGTCATTTTCTGGTTTTCTTTGTCTTTGAAATATGAAGCCCGTATTATAAATTGTTGGAGTTATTCGTGAAAAATAAATACATCTTAACAGGTGTATGTATTATAAACATACGCCATTTAGACTCTTTCCTAGCTGGGCATAGTGGCTCACATTTGTAATCCTAGTGCTTTGGGAGGCCAAGGTGGGAGGATTGCTTGAGGCCAGGAGTTGGAGACCAGCCTGGACAACATGGTGAGACATCAGCTCTGTGAAACAACAGAAAAAAGGAGCTGGGTATGGTGGTGTACACCTGTAGTCCTAGCTACTCAGGGAGCTGAGGCAGAAAGATTACTTGAGCCCAAGAGTTGAACACTGCAGTAAGCCATGATCATACTACTGCACTTTAGCCTGGGCAACAGAGTGAGACGCTGTCTCTTACAAAAAAAAGAAAAAGAAAAGAATCTTCTTTCCTTAGGAATAGTAGTCACCATATCTTCAAGATAATGAGAGGAAGAGATCTATAGAGGGAGATTTCATGGGGTACAAGACTTTGACAATATTGCTATTAATGTTTTATTGAATGTTGAGTACACATTATTATGCATATTTTTTCTATATCTTAAATATTTCTTAATTATTAAAAAAATCTTTCCTTACAAAAAGAAAAAAATCTGTTTCTCATGAAATAACCAGTAAAATGTCTAGGGTTTTTCTATCAAAGGACACTACTTACAAGGACATTGACATGCATGTTTCCTAATTCTTCGCTTGCTTAGGATCTGCTTGAATCTGGCCCATTAAAGTATTGTATTTATCCCCACAGTTGTGTATTGGTTTTCATGGTGACTTAAATGCTTATGAAAAAGTAACAAATTTCATAACTCTGGGCTTGCGTTTCTGCGTGACAGCAATCAGTTGGTGCTGGTTATTGGCTGCTTCCTTTAGTTGGGGAATGTGCTTCACAGTTCTCCACACTCCCTGTGCTTTCTGATACTAATGTCAAATGTCATTTGCCATTTATCATAAATGTTTGCTTCAGTGGCTTGTTACCTGTAGACATTTTAGTTTATGACTGTTATATTCAGTAGATATCACAGTCTTCCATTGATATTTTGCTTTGATATTTTAATTTGATGTCATATATTTCCAATACTTCAAAACTTTATAAAGCATGCTCATATACATTTTCCCCTAAACATATGACATAAAGTACTCTTTATTGGTTATCATCTCCTCCTTCTCTGAGAACCAGTCAGCCCTTTTGTTTTACCAATTAAATATTTTCAAGTCTGTGTTGTCCTGTTTGACCTTTCTGTTATTGTTTCAGCTCGTGCCTTCCTCTCACCTGGAATTCATTAATTGCCACCTAACTGAGCTCCTTGCCTCCAGACACATTCCTTTCCATTTATCCTCAAACATATTGCTAGAGTGATGTATCAAAGTGCAGATCTGATCACATCACCCCTTTGTTTAAGATTTTTCTGAGTCTCTTCATCTTCCGTGGCAGGGGTTGGCAAACTTTTTCTTTAAGGTCCAGATAGATATTTTAGGCTCTGCTGGTCCTGAGATTCCTGCTTCAAATAATCAACTTCTATTGTTGAGTTGATCACAAAAGCCACTGTAGGCAGTATGTAAACAAATGGCATAGCCCATGTCCCAGAAAACTTATATACAAAGCCAGGCCACTGGTCCAGGGCTATAGTTTCTTAATCCCTGTTCTGTGATATAAAAGGTTCTCCCAGTCTCCTCACTTGTCTCATTTCCCACTCTTCCATCTTGTTTCCTATAGGGCTTTCAGAAGGACCATTCAAATTCTTAAACTTTTCTGAGCACAGCATCTTCTTCCTACATCCAATTATTTAATTCTTTTATTCAAGTTGGGCTTCTTTTTACAAATAGCAAAATACTCTAATGTATCACATAAATTATTAATTTTGAAATGATTTTCATATATAAAATGGGGTTATTTTATTTATTGCAGACATCTTTATAAATATATGAAGTGAAGTCTCAAGTATGGACAATAGTTTTTTTAACAGGTTTTTAGTAAAAAGTCATAACCCTGACATAATTAATGTTATTTTGTTGTTGTTTAATATGTTATCCAAAAATCTCAGCGTGCAGTCACTGGTAGGAAATTAGTTTAGTTTCATTGTTATCAACTGAATTGAATTAAGGTTCACTGAAAGAACAATTTTAGGGCAGTTCATAGGAACTGGAAGTTCATAAATATAAGCCACATTGTAAACTATCTTCATCACAATTACTCCTTTAATTCCAGTTAGGAAAGCAGAAAATATTTGGTTTTGGAGTCTGACTTGCCTGAAATATTGGACTTCAAGGTTGCTATTTAAATTCTCATAGATTGCTTGCCTGTTTCTACATGCAAAGAAATAACACAACTTGAGACTATGTTGTTAAATGTGTGCGCTTTGCCTTGTTATTAAATTTCAGTCAATTATGTTATTGCTGATTGGTACAATGTTGCATAGTAAGCAAAACTTTTTCCAGAAGAAAAAAGAAGTTTATCATTCTTGCATCATATATCCAAATGCAAGATGTGATGGATTTTAATATCAATTATGTTAAAGCTCTCTAAATTTTCTAATATTGGCATACAAATGCATTAATTTAAAGCTCCGTCTATTAAAACTGATCTGTAAATGTCTTCTATAGTTAATTTTTTTTTTTCTTTTTTAGCCACCGGCTGAACAGGCCAAAGCCAGACTGCAGCTGGTTCTTGAAGCTGCTGGTAAGTGTTGATACTTAACTTTTATTAAATGAAGAAGTGACAAGTATACCCTAGGCTGGTAGCATGCTTAGAGGTGAGTCAAAAGGAAAACTATTTTTATATATCCTCACAAATTTATCAAATCTAGATTATATGTATAGCCATATATTATCTGAAATATTTATTGCTGTAGTATAATGCTCAGCGTAATGCTAACAGGTCATCATTTACCTTTTCATTTATAAAATTGGCTTCAGTTTTAGTTTTATATTTTGATGAAGCCCAATTTATTAATTTGTCTTTTATGTACTGTGCTTTTGGTGACGTGTTTAAGAATTCTTTGACTAACCCTAGATTATGATTTTTTTCTTACAATTTTTCTTCTGAAAGAAACATTAAAATGGAGGAGTTAGTCTTAAATGTAAAGTGCAAAACCATAAAATAAAAGTTTTATGGTTTTGTCAACTGTGTTGAGTCAACGTTCACTGAAAGAACAATTTTAGGACAGTTCACAGGAACTGGAAGCATATAAGCCACATTGCATCCTATCTTCATCATAATAATTTCTTTAAATTCCAGTTAGGAGATGAATTCAGAGAAATAAAAGTTTCATGGTTTTACACTTTACATTTAAGACTACCTCCTCTATTTTAATTTTTTTAATAACTTGTAATGTTTAGGTTGAGATTTTCCTGTTCTAAAGAAAATGAGATCAGTGTCATTTAGTAATTTCCCCAATTACATTGAACTCACTGGACTGTATGTTCTTGATACCACGTATTCTTAAAGTGCTGTACGTTTTATTTCTCAATGGCACTGTAATTCTGTGACTTTGATCTTAGATATCATGTTCAGTTGCATATAGACATTAAATACTTTACTTTTAAGAAAATTAAGATCTATATTTTCTGAGTACTGGTATTTTACTTATAATCTTAATGTGCTCTTCAAAAATGTTTATAACTTAGTCAAACAATAAGTTATAATGAGTAGTAAAATAATCCCCTCTTATACATGGTGGATCTTCCAAGCATCCACTTGATGTCTCAAACCCTGGGTACTACAAAACCCTGTGTCTATTTCTATATCTATATATCTATTTATATATTTAATCTATATCTAGATACACACACACATATACACACTATATTTTTTCTTATACATACATACCTATGATAAAGTTTACTTTATAAATTAGATAAGAGATTAACAACGATAATAAAATGGAACAATTATAATATACTTTAGTAAATACAAATGTGGTTTCTTTTGCTCACTCTCAAAATATGTTGTACTGTAATCACCTATTATTGGACCACGGTTGACCACAGGTAACTGAAACGACAGAAAATGACACTGCAACTGCAGGTAATGCAGGACTACTATACATATTTCTGAAAATTATTTACTGTAAAGACCTCATAATTTCTACCTGGAAAAATGAGAATTCTATTTTAACATCAAAAGCAATTTCAGACCACCAAATGATAGTAGTTATATTTTTAGGATTCATTGATCAAGAAAATATACATGTGCATATTGATTCAAGGATCTCTTGCATTAGCTCTTTGTATTCTCATTTAAAGTGTCCACAGCCTAAAGATTGGGAACTCCAATATGAATGATATATACTAGCTTCCTGAATTACTTACCATGTAGTTATAAAGATTGGCAAATGTTTTAGTTTTGATGAAGTGTCCCTGTACTCCTCCTTATTACTCTAAAAATCATTTATACTTTATGTTTTTATCTTATTCATTTTATCTTTAGTTATGTAGAAAACATTACTAAAATTTTGTTGCTAATGGTTTTTTATATTTTCACTCAAATATACTGTAGGATAAATCTAATTAATATGATTCTTTATAATTCACATATGTATGGCATTTTGCTTTGAAAAAATATTTCCAGCTCATAATTTGAGTATTGGTAAACTCTTGCTTTGAAGGAAAGTATTTATGTTGCCTAGCACAGAAAACACCTTTTCCATTAATACAATTTTAAATAATTTTATTTCATAGTTTTGTTCAGTTTTAAAAAAATATTTAGCATGATGTTAAGCACATTTGAAAACAGATCTGATACTCCAGACCTCACAGCATATAACTTGCTTATATCCATCTGAGTTGTCATCTCTCACTTTTAACTTTAATGTTCTGAATTGTATATAAAGAGCTAGATTTTGTGAATTTGAGAAACATCCAAAATTATGACATTTTCAGGTTAAAAAATTTATTTTGGCCTAGATTAGCAAAGGATAGACCTTAGCTAAATGTTCAGTTTTTTAAGTCACTCTTATTAAATATTTATGTTGTCCAACTTTTCCTTCTTACCGATAACACTGTAATGAACATCCTATTATACATTGTGTTAGTCATATTTTATTTTATTTTGGGGTGATTTGCTACTATAGAAATGAATTTATGAGGTTAGAGGGTATTAGCATTTTAGGTTGGTCCAAAAGTAATTGCTTTTTTGTCAAAACCGCAGTTAGTTTTGCACCAATTTAATAGAATGGCTTTTTGTACATTTTTGCTGAATTGTTTTATAAAAGCTTTGTGCTACTTTTCATTGCCACTGGTTAAATAATCATTTTGCTAGAATTTTTTTGATGCCAGTTCTGTGAATATATTGCTGTATAATATAACATATTATACCTTTTTGAAAACTATCCAGTACTGTTTTTAATGAGAACTTGTGGCTTGGTAGAGGGGAATAGGTGGCTTGGGATAGGTAGGGAAAGAGTACATAAGCAACTTACTGTCGAGGTTCTAGTTCTCTTTTTGGTGATGAATTTTAAGTTGTTCATTATATTATTAAAAATAAGCAGATAAGAAGAACTTGAGACCTATCTGGTAAGTTTTGCAATCCAGCCTAGTCTCAAGGTTGAGATAAATGGATAGGGAAGTCTAGTAGTACCCATTGTCACATTGGAGTTCACTTAGGTTCCTAAGAAAAACACCTTGATTTGGGGGCCTTAAAAGTGTGCACAGGCAAAGACTTCGGGCCTCACCCTAGATTCTTGAGGCAGGGTTAATTTTAGCCTTACAAGCAGCATAACATGATAGATAAGGTTCATATGTACAAATCCTACTGATTAGACTTGGTTGTTTACTCTAGCTCCAAGTCCCAGAAGGAAGTTTTATATTTTAACTATTGCATTGTAATTGATTATATTAGTAAACATTAAGAAGGTTGTTGGTTTGGAATTAAAATCTGTTTAGAATATTTAGCCACGGTTTTTAGTGGTGTGATTCTGAAAGACATGCAAAAGACTAAAATAAGATTAAACAAAATGTAACTATAGGATGTTATGATTATTATAACAAACATAAATTTGAGTCTGAGATTTTATTTGAGTTAGAATCATATTTTATATGTGCTAAACTATTACATATTTGTACTTTGGTTCAAAACCTTGAAAGTTTTATCTTTGACTCTTTTATAGGCGTTAATTCACCTAGACTTAATTATTCTGATTTTGAATTTTTTTTTAAATTTATCCCTTTATTGTCTCTCCCACTGCCATCTCCTTAGTCTAGATGCCAAACATTTCACTCAAGGGTTATTCCATTACCTCCTAATTGGTTTCCTGCTTCAATTCTATTACTTCTCTAGAGAGACACTAATGAATAGTAGAAAGATCCTAAGCCTGCCATCACCACTTGTTCTGTAACTTTGAGCAGTTTAATGTTTACTGTTTAGCCAGAACAGTGGTTTTTTTTAAATCAAATATGACAGATATGTTTTTCTAGTTCATTGAGGTGAAATTTACATAACATAAAATTAATCATAATTGTTTAAAGTGAACAATTGAGTGGCATTCAGTACATTCACCGTGTTGTGCAACCACCAACTCTGTCTAGTTCTAAACATTTCCATCACTCCAGAGTGAAACTCCTTACCTACTAGCAGTTTCTCCCCATTTTCCTTTCCCCTAGGACCTTGACAACCACCAATCTCGCTCTGTCTCTGTCTATTCTGGATATTTCATATAAATGGAATCATATAATATGTGACCTTGTGTGTCTGGCTTCTTTCATTTAGTATGTTTTGAAGTTATAGACAAATAGTATGTCAGTACTTCATACCTTTTTCATTGCTAAATAATATGTTTTATATATATGTATACAACTTGTTTATCCACTGATGGAAGTTTGGGCTGTTTCTACCTTTGGTCTATTGTGAGTACATTTGAATATGTGTGTATATGTACTTGTTTGAGTACCTGTTTGGAGGTTTTTAAGGTGTATACCTAGGAGGGTGATTGTGGGGTCACTTGGTAATTCTATGTTTAATTTTCTAAGAAACCACAAAACATTTTCCACAGCAGCTGAACCATTTTACTTTCCCTCTGTAGCAGTATATGAAACAGTTCCCTATTGCCTCAACTACACCATATCACACACTTAAGTTACCTGTTCGAAACTGTTTGTATTTGGGGGCTTCTCTTTACCATAATTTCTTTATCTGTAAGAGGGAAAGATAATAACTACCATGTCAGCTGTTGTGAAAATAATAACACATGGAATACCTAGCCCAGAGCCTGAAAAGTGATAGCCACCAGAAAATGTGTATTTCATCTTGATTTTTGCGGACACCACTGCTAGATGATTCTTTCTTGGTGTTATGGGATCTTTGGGGTATTGCTTTTCTGGCTGGAAAACTCTGTGCACTTGCTGCAGTGGAACAGGCAGCTCAGGTACCAGCACGGGCACCAGCTCTCTGAGAGGCTGTAGCTGGACCAGGCACACTACAAGCAGGTTCCACAGCTGGCACCAGGGAACACAGTGGCACCCAGAAGCTTGAAGATGACAGGAACTGCAGGGCCCCAAAGAGGGAGTCACAGTCCTGGCTCGGGGAGCTTCTGGGTCTGAGCTCCCCAGAGGGCCACAGATCTTTTCTCCTTCTCTTTGCCTGCAACATGGTGAGCAAGGAGCATGTCTCATCCCTGTTTGTGTTGTAGCTCTTTTAGCCTCCCTACTCATTGGATCCTGAGTTCTTGTATTTGGGGGCTTCTCTTTACCATAATTTCTTTATCTGTAAGAGGGAAAGATAATAACTACTATGTTGGGCTGTTGTGAAAATATTCTTCCTACAACCAGGAAGAATGAGGTACCCAGATAAGAAGCTATCTCTCTGCTACTGGTTATGCTGTGGTCTGCAGCTCTCCACAGAGAGAAGGATAAGTGGATGGCTCCTCTCTGCAGGCAGGTTGTTCCATCATGTCTACAGCTCTCAGCAGAGAGGAAGCCCTAGAGTGGGTGGCTCCTCTCTGCAGGCAGGTCCTCCCCTTGTCTCTGCAACTCTCAGCAGAGAAGGTAGCTTCTCTCTATAGCTGGTCCTCCCATCTTCTCTCCATCCTCTGTTCTGCTCTGGCTGAACCTGGGGCTTTTATGGGCCTTAGAAGGGGAGGAAGTGCACACCGATTGGTCTGTGGGCAGGCACGGGCAGGCCCAGAAAAGGCACAAGTCCCTACTCCGGTCTGTGGGACTGGCAGCCCAGCTGTCAGCCTTCAGGCCCTCCCTGGACTAAGGTAGGGCCTCACTGGGGGACCTATCCCCTTCTGCCCAGGAGAACTTCTGCCTCCTGCCACCATCCATGACACCCAGGCTGCTTGCAACAAGGGGCACCTGCAGGCCAGCACCCAGCAACCCTCAACCCTCTGCCTTCAGCTTCCTCCTTAGCTTGTTCTGGTCAGCACCCAAAGTCTACAGGGAGCTGAGGTGGCAGAGGGCTGGTATGTCGATGCTGCCCAATGCGTGTGGCATGTACGTAACCAGCTGGGCTGTGACAGTTCCTGGACTTGCCCCCAGTCCCGCCCTGAGATCAGAGCAGGTGCCAGGAGTAGAAAGAGGCCAGGCAACAGGAAGGAACGGGCACCCTTAAGCCTGCCAAGGTGAGGCAGAGTTTTTCCTAGGCCCTCAAGAGTACAGAGAGACCTGGGTTCACAGCCCCAATTTGGGGGCTACAGCCATGCTCATGAGGGCAGTGCTGCTGGCTGCTCCTGGCCTCTGCTGGCTCTGTGGAGTGTGCAGCCTCAGCTGTGCCCCCTTGCAGCTGAGGGTGGGGGCTCTAGGTCCTCACTGGGCCCAGGCTGGTGACTGGGGCAGAGAGATGTCTCTACAAGCTCCCGCTTTGGCCCCAGCTCTCAGGGGTGGCCCAGAGTTCCGCCTCACCCATCTAGCAGCTATTCTTGGTTGGTGGCGGGGTGGGGGATTGCTAGAGCATCTCCCAGAGTGTGCCTGGCCATCGGGAATGTCGGGCCTGGCGGTCACCCAAATGTGGGGCAGATCCTGGGGACACAGCCCCAGGCGGCCCTCGTCAGAGCCTTCTCCCAAGGTGTAGGAACCCAGTGCCCTCAGCAGGGCAGCTGTGCTGCTGGCCGGGTCCTTAAAGTGGGCACTGCTGGCCCCCAAAAACATGGCCCCAGCTCTGCCTCCTTCCCTGCAACCTCTGCAGCAGCAGTGGGCAAGAGCAGCAACATGGTGTCAGGGTCCAGAGCCACAGAGGCCCCTGGCCTGGGGGCAAGTCTCAGCCAGCCATAGGAGCATGGAGGCAGCACAGCTGGCTGCCTTGGGGACACAGGGCACAGAGGACCCACTGCTGCTTTTGCTGCTCCCTCAGCCACTTCTGCTACCACCACCCATGCTGCCATCATTGGGTACCATATGTTAATGGCACTGCTTTGCTCAAAATTACTCAGTGGCTCTCAGTTGCTTACAAAATAAGTTTTACGTTTCTTTGCTTAAGGTTCTAAAGTTCTGTACAGTGGATACACAGACTATTCTAACTTTATTTTTTAGAATTATTACTGTGCTTTTTTTTTCATTGGTCTTTGAGTTTCCCATATTCTTTTCCACCTGGGAAGCTTTCCACATCCTTTTTCTCTTCTATATATGCCTTCTTTCTTTCTTTTTCCCTCTCCAAACACTTCAAGACCCTTCTAAAACAAGATTTCCACATGATTTCCCTATTTTAGTACCTGATCTTTCTCTCCTCCTTTGAATTCTTTTAGTCATGTCTGCACACCAGTTATATTGATATTTATTCATACAGTGCTGATATTAATATTTAGTTGTTTCATGAATTTTATACTTACTTTTTTCAATGAAATAAATTTCCTAAGGTCAGGAACTATATATTTAGCCAGGCATGGTAGCTCACTCCTGTAATCCCAGCACTTGCAGAGGCTGAGATGGGAGGATTACTCAAGCCCAGGAGTTTGAGACTAGCCTGGGCAACATGGTAAAACTCTGTCTCTAAAAAAATATAAAACTTAGCGAGGCATGGTGTCACATGCTTCTAGTCCTAGCCTCTTGGGAGGCTGAGGTGGGACAGTTGCTTGTACCCAAGAAGTCGAGGGTTTAGTGAGCCGTGATTGCTCCACTGCACTCCAGTGTGGGTGACAGAGTGAGATCCTGTCTCAAAAAAAAAAAGGAACTATATTTAAAACTTCTACACATTTCCCAGCAGTTTTAATAATACCTATAGTAGCACTACACCTAAACTGTTAATATTTGGTGAGTCATTGTAGAGAAACAAATGATCTAGATATCTGAAAATCCTTTAGATGCTGGTGTGCTCATTTTAACCGCTGTGTGATAGATTTTATAATAAATATACTGTGATGTTACCCAGCTTCAAAAGCAGAAGATATATAACTTAACTTTTTACACTTAAACTTTAAGGTAGTGCTTGACAGAAAAGACAGTTAAACATGATTATTACATGGGGGATGGGGGAAGACAGGAAGTTTAGGTAAAGACTCCTTTGTCTCCATCACTTTTGTTCTTGCCTTTGTCTGTCTTGATAGCCGCATTCCAAACATTATCTGGATTTTCTGCAAAAACGTATTATCATGTTATCCCAAATGTGTTCATGAGTCTAAAGAATTTGGAAGAGAGATTTTGCCAAAACATGTTTTTTATCAGTATGGGAAGACAATATCTGTAACACAGTTTTCATTGAAGCCTCCTCAATATTTTACTTTTAATAGAATTGACACATGCACCTTTAGAATTATATTTCTAATGTTAGAAGAAAAGGTAAAAATTTCTTTTAGTGCATATGTGGTAAAACAACATCAGAAAATCTCTGTGTAACATTATTTCATTTTCTGCATAATATCTACAACCTTTTGTATTGTACCTTATAGTTTTCAAAGCACTTTAATAAATCTTTATCTTTTGACTCATATCACTGCATGGAGAGCTAATTAAGTCCATTTTACAAATATCCTGAAATCTTAAGTGGCGCATAAAAAATTACAGAGCTAATAAATGATAGAACCAGGACTCAACTCCAGTGATTTCTGACTTTCCATCTACTTCCTTTTTATTTTCTCCTCTTCCTCCTCCTTCCCCCTCTTCCTTTTCCTCCTCCCCCCTCTCCTCTTTCTCTTCTTCTTCTTTCTTCTTCTTCATCGTTGTCTTCTTCTTCGTCTTCGTCTTCTTCGTCTACTTCGTCTTGCTCTGTCACCCAGGCTGGAATGCAGTAGCATGAGCTTGGCTCACCACAACCTCCATATCCCATATTCCCAGGTTCGAGAGATTCTCCTGCCTCAGCCTCCCAAGTAGCTGGGATTACAAGTGCGTGCCACCACACCCAGCTAATTTTTTGTATTTTTGGCGGAGACAGGCTTTTGCCATGTTGGCCATGCTGATCTCAAACTCCTAGCCTCAAGTGATCCATCCGCCTCAGCCTCCCAAAGTGGTTTGACTGCAGGCATGAGGCACCGCACCTGACCCTCAAATTACTTCTAATTCATAAGTTAAATACCTGAGTTGTGTTGGGCATAAAGAAAGGTAATAGATAATATTACAAAATGTATAACCTTATTCTTATAAGACTTCGTTCTACAATTATTTTATGATAAAATAATTTCTATCCTCAAGTAAGCCTTTGGTTCTGAGGTAAGTTTTCTTTTTCTTTTCTTTTCTTTTTTTTTTAATATTTTATTGCGCTTTAGATTCTGGGATATATGTGAAGAACATGCAGGATTGTTGCATAGGTACATACGTGGCAATGTGGTTTGCTGCCTCCATCTCCATCACCTATATCTAGCATTTCTCCCCATGTTATCCCTCCCCCAACTCCCTACCCCTCTGCTGTCCCTCCCCTAGTCCCCCCCTCCAACAGATGCCAGTGTGCGATGCTCCTCTCCCTGTGTCCATGTGTTCTCATTGTTCAACACCCACCTATGAGTGAGAACATGCAGTGTTTAATTTTCTGTTCTTGTGTCAGTTTGCTGGGAGTGATGGTTTCCAGGTTCATTCATGTCCCTACAAAGGACACGAACTCATCATTTTTATGGCTGCATAGTATTCTATGTGTATATGTGCCACATTTTCCCTGTCCACTCTATGATAGATGGGCATTTGGGTTGGTTCCAGGTCTTTGCTATTGTAAACAGTGCCACAATGAACATATGTGTGCATGGGTCTTTATAATAGAACGATTCATAATCCTTTGGATATATATCCAGTAATGGGATTGCTGGGTCAACAGAATTTCTATTTCTAGGTCCTTGAGGAATCGCCACACTGTCTTCCACAATGGTTTTCTATTTCTCCACATCCTCTCCAGCATCTGTTATTTTCTGACTTTTTAATGATTGCCATTCTAACTGGTGTGAGATGGGATCTCATTGTAGTTTTAATTTGCATTTCTCTAATGACTAGTAATGATGAGCTTTTTTTCATATGTTTGTTGACTGCATTAATGTCTTCTTTTAAGTGTCTGTTCATATCCCTCACTCATGCCTGTGTCCTGAATGGTATTGCCTATGTTTTCTTCTAGGGTTTTTATGGTTTTAGGTCTTCCATTTAAGTCTTTAATCCATCTTGAGTTAATTTTTGTATAAGGTGTAAGGAAGGGGTCCAGTTTCAGCTTTCCACAAATGGCTAGCCAGTTTTCCCCAACACCATTTATTAAATATGGAATCCTTTCCCCATTGCTTGTTTTTGTCAGGTTTGTCAAAGATCAGATGGTTGTGGATGTGTTGCATTATCTCTAACCCCTCTGTTCTGTTCCATTGGTCTATATATCTGTTTTGGTACCAGTACTATGCTGTTTTTGTTATGGTAGCCTTATAGTATAGTTTGAAGTCAGGGAGCGTGATGCCTCCAGCTTTGTTCTTTTTGCTTAGGACTGTGTTGGCTATACAGGCTCTTTTTTTTGGTTCCATATGAAATTGAAAGTATAATTCTGTGAAGAAAGTCAATGGTAGCTTGATGGGGATAGCATTGAATCTATATATTACTTTGGGCTGTATGGCCATTTTCACGATATTGATTCTTCCCCGTCCATCAGCATAGAATGTTTTTCCATTTGTTTGTGTCCTCTCTTATTTCCTTGAGCAGTACTTTGTAATTCTTCTTGAAGAGGTCCTTCACATCCCTTGTAAGTGGTATTCCTAGGTATTTTATTCTCTTTGTAGCAATTGTGAATGGGAGTTCACTCATAATTTGGCTGTTTGTCTGTTATTGATGTATAGGAATGCTTGTGATTTTTGCACATTGATTTTGTATCTTGAGACTTTGCTGAAGTTGCTTATCAGCTTAAAGATATTTGGGGCTTACATGCTGGGGTTTTCTACATAGAATCATGTCATCTGCAAACAGAGACAATTTGACTTCCTCTCTTCCTATTTGAATACCCTTTATTTCTTTCTCCAGCCTGATTGCCCTGGCCAGAACTTCCAATACCATGTTGAATAGAAGTGGTGAGAGAGGGCATTCTTGTCTTTGCCGGTTTTCAAAGGAAATGTTTCCAGCTTTTGCTCATTCAGTATGATGTTGGCTGTGGGTTTGTCATAAATAGCTCTTATTATTTCGCAGTATGTTTCAGCAATACCTACTTTATTGAGAGTTGCTAACATGAAGGATGTTGAATTTTATCAAAGGCCTTTTCTGCGTCTATTGAGATAATCATGTGGTTTTTGTAATTGGTTCTGTTAATATGATGGATTACATGTATTGATTTGCGTATGTTGAACCAGCCTTGCATCCCAGGGACGAAGCTGACTTCATCATGGTGTATAAGCTTTTTAATGTGCTTCTGGATTCCATTTGCCAATATTTCATTGAGAATCTTCGCATCGATGTTTATCAGGGATATTGGCCTGAAATTTTCTTTTTTTGTTGTGTCTCTGCCAGGTTTTGGTATCAGGATGATGCTGCCTCATAAAATGAGTTAGCTAGGAGTATCTCCTTTTTCAAGAATAATGCTTTTAAACAAAGCCTTAAATTGTTTAGTTGACTTGGACATTGGTTAAAGCTTTTTTTTTTTCAATCAAATATAGTTTGTGAAAACTTCAAAAATTCTATGTCAAATTGAATAGCTTTGATGTAAATCAAATTACTAATGTTAATTTAACTTCGTTTCTATCAAAGAATGTGATTTTTACCTTTTTGTTAATCCAAAAAGATAAAATTGGTGTATCCTAAAGAGCATCTCTAAATAAACTGCTTTATTTAAAAACTATAAGTTGTTTGTTTTAACATCAGCTGCACATTTGTATTTGAGTGGCTTTTATTTACTCTAATGATGTTTAGTAGGGAAAAAAAGCCATCAGCCAGATTCTGACAATATCACAGTAACTTGCCATGTTTGAGCAGATGTTAAGCAGACAGTAGTTGAATGTTAATTTTGAGAGGGTGATATGTTTAAGCCTAGCTGAAGTATGTTGCATGTGGGCTTTCTAGACTCGAGTACAATGCTGGATCTCTGGGAGAATCTTAAAGCTAAACCTCTTTCTTTTGGGTCCTCTATATGGACTCTCTCAAGTCAGTATAAAGCAGATCATCCCTAGGCTAAAGCCCTTCAGCTTTTGTTATTGGGCTCTGTAGACCTGTAATTAGGCCTCCTGGCAGGCCTTGCAGGCCAGTTAATGGTCATATGGAGTTTCTGTGAGGCAGACTGGCTTTGTATAAATCCTGGGTAGGAATACGTTTATGGGTCACTTCCTACCAGGACCATGCTTTGTCCTTATGCCCTGCGGGCTGACAAGAGAGCAGGTTCCCTTGACCATGGACTGTTCAATGTGCAACTCAAAATCTACTCCACTAATCCCCAGTGTAAACAGAGGATTTAGAAGGGCTTCTGTCACTTACAGTTGCCAATTCACTTGGGTGTCTGTGAATTTGTTTTCCCTGACTTCATTATTGAAAGACTGACAAGTGTATAAGATTTGGATGCTTGTTTATATATTAGATACATGGTTTTTTTTTCAGTGGTTTTAAAATCATTATAACGAATTTATCTATTGTAAAATTATATAATGAGTTGTTTAGAATTAATTACTCTTTAATATCTTTAAATTTAAGTCATGAAAATATTTGCACGATAAGTCAGCCTTTTCTTATAGGAGAAATTAGAGATCTGTTTTTTTGGATAAGAGTAAAATAACATTTTGTAAATAAATTTAGCAAAAAGTAATTAATTTGAATTTCAAATAAGTCAAATAATTAATGAAATAAAAATATAGTCTATACATTTTATATCAAGTAAAAATTTTACTTTAGTGTAACAGCTTTTGAAAAGAATATCAGATCATTTTATAAAATGCTTAATAAAAATATGATTCATGAAGTATTTAAAATGAGTGCCATTTATTGAGCATCTACTATGTGGTAAGTAATTTATATACATTTTCACGTATTTTAAATAATTGATCCATGTTCCCTAGCCAAGCAAAATATTTGGAGTTTAAGAAAATTATAATTGAATTTTCATTTTATTTCACCTTTTTTTATTATAATTTTCTGTTTGTTCCTCAGATTATATTAGGATTCAATTCTAAAATACGTGCACATTGCAAAGAAGGAATTGTCACCTATCTTCCTATGAGTCATTGTTTCTTTTTAGGGGAAAATGATGAATACTTTCCCAGGTCTCATCTAGTAAATCATTGCTCAGTATTTTGCATTTTGTGATGTAAAAATGGTTCATGACAGATGTGGCTGAAAAGACCACATACGTAGACTGTATGATTTTAGTCTGGTGGAACTAATAGGATCACTCATTACATTTTAGGCCCTGGGGTTTCTTTTTTCTTCCATAATAAAATTTTTTTAAAAAAACTGTTTAAATAGACTGGCCCTTCACATGTGTGAGTACAGCATCTTCTCCTAAATTTAGAAAGAATAGATGGCAACAAATAATCCTTTCTCTTTCAGAAAATTTTTAAAATGTTTATTTAGTGTTAACTATTACTTTTTTAATTGCCTTGTCATCCTATAAAAGCTAAGATTTTGTTCTATTTCTGTAAAGGATTTCTTTCAATTTTGTTTAGCAAAACTAGAAAATATATTTTTTAGAGATTCCAAGACCTGTGAGTTAAATTGAGTTGTATATTAGTAAAAACAAGTTTTGCAAATGCTCAAATAATTCCTGGCAACAAAAAGACACACAATAGAAAGTTTTGGTGTTCACTTACAACTAGGAGAATCTTAGTGTAACTTGTCTTTTTTCCTTTTTTAAAAACAATACATGGTGAATTTATTGAAATGGAAGTAACATTTGTGTTATAATATAGAATTTTTTAAAAGCTCCTGAACAGTGTGAAGAATTTTGTCCTATTTTGGTTTTACCAAAAGTTAATATTTATATTGAAAAATATCTAGGATTATGTACATCATATCACTAGTAGTGGTATTGTCTCTGGATAGTGGGATTTAGGGTTATGAAAAATTTGTTTTTGCTTGTCTTTATTTTCTGATCTTTGGTTATGAAGAGAACTGAAGAGGTCTGGCATAGGTTTAATTTAAACATGATAAAATTCCCCAATATTTAGTATAAAATTGGAAATTTTGACAATGTATGCAGCTGTGTCACTTTGACCAAAAATTTTGGTAAAGAACATTTACATTACTCCAGAAGGTTTCTTTGTTCTCATTTGAAGTCAATTCTCTCTCCCTATTCCTGGACCTTAGCAACCACTAATCTGCTTTGTGTCACCAGAGTTTTGCTATTTTTAGAATGCGTTGTAAATGGGATCATATAGTATGTAGTGTTTTGTGTCTGTAGTCTTTCACTTGCTGTAATGCTTTTTGGATTTGTTCGTGTCATTGTGAGCATTCATTTTTTTTTACTGCTGAATAGTATTTCATTGTCTGGCTATACCAGTTTGTTTATTCATTCGGCAACTGGTGGACACAGATTGTTTTTAGTTTATGCTTTTTAATGAGTAAAGCTTACATGGACATTTGTGTACAAGTCTGTTGGAATACATGTTTTTATTTCTTTTGAGTTATCACATAGGAAAGGGATTGCTAAGGAAGAAGAATGGAGTTGGAATTCCTTAGGTTTTATAGTAAGTGGAGGTGTAACTTTATACGTCACTGCCAAATTTTTATCCAAATTGGTTGTACCATTTGGTATTTTCATAAGCAATGTATGAAAGTTTGCTTCATTTGTTCCATATCCTCGATGTTACTTGGTGGTATTGGTTTTTTTCTGTTTAATTTTAGCCATTCTGTTGAGTGTGTTGTACTTCATTTACTTTAATGTGGCTTTCTGCGATGACTAATGCTGTTGAGCAACTTTTCATGCAATCATTTATCATCTGTATACTTTTGTGAAGTATCTCCTCATATCTTTTGCCTGTTTTTAAAAGAAATTATATTATTGAGTTGTAGTTATTTATATAATTCTAAATACAAGTCAGTTAGGCCCTTCATAAATATTTTCTCCCAGTCTGTGTCTTGCTTATTTTCTTAACAAGTTTTTTGAAATTAATAATTGATATACAGCAAAATGCACCTTTTTTAGTGACAGTTCTTTAATTTTTGACAAATGCAAAGTCAGTTAACACCTCAAAATCAATTGTAGAACAATCCTATCATTCCCCTGTACCTCTTTTTTGTCGAACCCATTACTCCTGACTCCTATCTAGAAACCACTGATCTATTATTTTTGTCGTTACACTTGAATTTTTCCGAAATGTCATGTAAATGGACTCATAATACATAGCCTTTGATAATGGATATCTCTAATGCATCATACTAAGTCAAGAGGCATTAGAGATTTATCCATGTTGTTGTATTTATCAGTAGCATATTTTTTTACCTTTTTTAAAATTATACTTTAAGTTCTAGGGTATATGTGCAGAATATGCAGGTTTGTTACATAGTTGTACACATACCATGGTGGTTTGATCTGTCTATTCTTTTACCCAGTACCATACTACCTTAATCACTGTAGCACCCTATTAAGTCTGGTAATTAGTGAGTTCTCTGACTTTTTCTTTTTCAGAATGTTTTAGCTCGTCCAATTCTTTTCCTTTTTGATATACATTTTAGAACCACCTTATTGATTACTGTTTTTAAAAATCCAATAAATTAAATCAAAACTGACTCGGCTTTAAATTTTTTTTAATTTTAAATTCAACTGGAATTTTGATTAGAGTTGCATCAACTTTATAGTTTAATTTGGGCAGAATTGACATCTTAACATATTAAGTCTTTCAGTCTTTGGACATGGTATAGCTGTCCATTTATTCAGTTCTGTGCTTTCTTTTATCAGAGATTTGCAGCTTTCAGCTCATAAATCTTTCATATATTTGTTAAATTTATTCCTAAATATTTCATATTCTGGGCATCATTATAAATAGTAGGTTTTTGTTTCAGTTTTAATTTCCAATTCATTGTTGTATATAGAATAATTTACTTGTTTTCTGCAATTTTGTCAAACTCACTTAGAGATTATTAGTTTTTAAAAATTCTTTGGGATTTTTCTTTTTTTGGCTTTTTAAAAAATTTAAGTTCTGGGATGCAATTTTTCTACATAAACAATGATGTCATAAGTAAATAGAGAAAATTTTATTTTAAAAACTGGATACCTTTATTTCCTATTCTTACCTTATTACTGTAGCTATAATCTCCAGCTCAATTTTGAATAAAAGTAGAAAGAGTGAATACCCTTCATTTATTTCTCATCTGAAAGAGAAAGCATTCAGGTTTTTCACCATTAAGCAAGATGTTAACTGTAGGGTTCATAGATGACTTTTTTGAGGTTGAGGATATTTTCCTCTATTCTTATTTTGCTTCAAATTCTTGTAAAGAATGAATATTTTATTTTGTCATATGTCTTTTCTGTATCTATATAGATGATCATATGTATTTTTTTCTTTATACTGTTGATGCGTTGCATTTCATTGGCTGATATTCAAATGTTAAACCAATCTTACATTCCTGGGAGAAACACCACTTGGGCATGATATACTTTTTTTGTATATTTTTGGATTCAATTTTCTAAAAAATTTTTTTGTATATATTATAGCTTAAATTCATAGCAATTATAGAGACTTCATTAGAACCATTTATATACATAATTCCTTACAGGTCAGGTCTGTCTGTCAACTTTGTAGTCCCTTATAACTAACATGGTACTCTGGTATTAGAAGCTTTTACTGTCATTTGTTGAATAAATGAGTATCACCTGTAGCCTATGCGAATGTGCATTTAAATACCATTGGAGTTAAATTCTAAACTAGGAGTTAAAAGTAAGCGTGGCTTTTGCTGGCAGAAAATGGAGAATGTGTTGTTCCATAATAATTTCTACAGTTTTTCAATAAGCAGCACTTTGCTTTATTGTTGGTAATTGTTCTGAGAGTAATAATGGGGTATATATCCCTAATGCTTTATGTTTACCATTTTCATGTTCCTGTAATTGAAAACACTGAACCAACTTTATTATATGCATATTCATAATTACTGTTTTCTTTTTAATACAAAGAGGAAAGCAGATTATTATAGTACTCTAATGGATTGGATTTTTTTTTTCTTCAATTCCGAGTGAGTGGGGGACTTTATTGCCTGTACCCCAAATTTAGCTCACCTCAGTTGCTCCTATTTATATGTAATGCAATTCACAAACTATTCTAAACCAGTGAAGTTGACTTTTCATATAGGACTGTGATATAATTTAGAATTTAAGCTAGATAAATTAATACAGGAACAGAGGTACAGAGTGAGACAAAAAGAAAATGAGAGGAGAAGAGAGGAAGTCTAGGTTCTCCTTTGTATGTTTCTTCCTCACCTCTCCTTCCTTAATTGGGAAGGAAAATTTATCCCCAGGCATTTAGACCTGTGATTTTTAACCAAGTAAAATATACCTACTTTTTCCTTATAGCAAACCCTGAGAAAAGATTTATCAGAGTCTGTGATGGGAAACTGATAAATACAAAAACTTCCAGAATAGCTTTCCCATATCTGTACAGTACATTTAATATATTCAGTTCATCTACATGATCTGTCATCAAATGTATTTAAGAACCTTATACATGTCTAATGTTTTCAGAAAGTTTTTATAAGTATGCCAATGATATATGCTCATAAAATGTAATTTTGAATTTTGAATTAAAATAAGGAATTTAGAATTTAATACTTTTTAAATTTTTTAAATACTTTGTATGTAGTCGTTCATACCTCCTGGAAGGAATCTGTTAAATAGAATCTACTACTGTCACATGAAGAATTGTGAGGAATTTATAGGGTTTAACATATTCCATTTAAGTGTACTTTTTATAGGCTCTAAGTTATTTGATATGAAGTAATTAATTCCTTCTGTTGTAACCCTCAAGTAAAACTTGAAATAGTCATTATTTCTCAGTTTTGCATAGTAATTTGGAAAGGTTGCTAAGACCTTGGTATTTTAAAAATTGTTTTAAAAAGCGGACTTTTTAATTATTGTCATTCTAAAGACATTATGAAACTGTATGAAACTGTTAACCAAAGACCTTGAAAAGTAAATCAGATTAGCAAATTATAATAACTATAATAATTATTATTATTAACTTATTTTTTTGAGACAGAGTCTCACTCTGTTGTCTAGGCTGGAGTGCAGTGACATGATCACAGAGTTTCATTCAGTTGACCAGGCTGGAGTGAGTGACGCGATCTTGGCTCACTGCAGCCTCCACCTCCTGGATTCAAGTGATTCTTCTGCCTCAGCTTCCCAAGTAGCTGGGATTAAAGGCGCCTGCCACCACGCCTGGCTAATTTTTTGTATTTTTAGTAGAGACAGGGTTTCACCATGTTGGCCAGGCTGGCCTCAAACTCCTGACCTAAAGTGATCTGCCCACCTCGGCCTCCCAAAGTACTGGGATTATAGGTGTAAAACCACTGCACCTGGCCCGGTATTCCTTTATAGCAAGACAAAATGGACTGATACAGTCATCTTCGTTTTTCTCTCCCAGTTTTTTTCTCTGAGTTTTCAGGTTGAATCATCTCTATCACTCTGTTTTATCAATATTCACGTTCACAGATCCTGCCATTTCTATTTAGTGGATTTTAATATTTCTAACATTTTTCAGTTCTAAAATTATTGTTTTGTGCTTTTTTATATTTTATTTTTCTCAGCTGAGATTTTCAATTTTTATGTACCTTATTGAGCATCGTTATAATGGGTGTTTTATTCTCATGTTGGGTGGGACCTAAAAAATAGCCATTTAAAAATCTTTACTGTTAATTTCAACATCTCGAGTTCTTTCAAGGTCAGTTGCTGTCGATTGTCTTTTCCTTTGACACTGGGTCCAATTTTCCTTGTTCTTTAGATGTTGAATGATTGCTTGACTGTATCTTAAATATTGTGAATATTTGGTTGTAAATATTTTGCATTCTATTTTATTCCTCTGAGGAGCATTATTGTTTTTGTTTTAGCAGGCAATTTACTTGGATAGACCCAAATTGTAAATACTTTCACCTATGGTTGGCAACAGCTGAAATATCAACTTAATTAATTTTACCTCATCTTCAAACCACGAGTATGTCCTGAACAGGAGTAGTTCAGCCGTCGGCAGAATTTACAAAGAATTAGGTCTCCCTTTCTCTGATACTCTCTTTCTAGGATTCCTCCTTACTTCCAGTGGCTGGACTGGCCTGGGGTGGTTCCCTCTGGTTCTCAGGCCGAAAGACCACAGGGTTTTCTCAGCAATTCAGCCATGTCATACCACAACCACGACCTACCCTTAGGTCAAAACCTCAAATGCAGTGAACTACCACCATGCCTGTCCTTTTCTTCCAACTTTCACCTTCCCTCCAAAATCTGTGTTTATTCACTCTTCAGAGATTTTAAATGGTCACTGATTCCACTGTTTCTCCCAAACCTCACATTTGATCTATAAGCAACTCCTGGGATCTGTGCACTTAAAACATATGTACAATCCTCATTCTCACTGCCTTTCCTACCTCTTAACTAGACCAAGTTATCACCATCTCTCACCTAAATTTTTGCAATAGCTTCTCTATTGGTTACCCGATTACCACTACCTCCATTGTATTTTAACATGGCAACCAGAATGAGTGGTCCTTTTAAAACCTTGATCAGAAATACCACTCTTATACTCTAATGCCTACTCCAGAGAAAAAGCCAAAGTCATCCAGTGGCTTATAAAGTCCTTAAGAATCTGATGAGCTATTTATTATTATTTTTTCATTTCATCTCCCATTCTCCTCACTCAATCATATTCACCTTAGCATTCCTTAGTCTCAACAGACAGCTTCCCTTCAAGGCTTTGATGTTGCCCATTACTTCTGCCTGGACACACTTCCCCAAAATAGAGATAGTACCTAGTTTACTCCTTTGCCTCCTTCAGCTCATTACTCAGATGTCATCTAGCTGAACTGCACCTCCCCCCCAACACACACACACACACACACACACACACACACACACACACACAGCCTCCCTCCCTCTTGTCCCGTTTGCTTGCTTCAGTTTTCTGTTTTACCGCTGCTTCCATCTCTAATTTGTTTATTACTTATTTTATTATACTTTAAGTTCTGGGGTTCATGTACAGAACATGCAGGTTTGTTACATAGGTATACATGTGCCATGGTGGTTTGCTGCACCCGTCAACCCATCATCTACATTAGGTATTTCTCCTAATGCTATCTCTCCCCCAGTCCCCCAACCCCCAACACACCCCAGTGTGTGATGTTCCCTCCCTGTGTCCATGTGTTTTCATTGTTCAGCTCCCACTTATGAGTGAGAACATGTAGGGTTTGGTTTTCATTCCTGTGTTAGTTTGCTGAGAATGATGGTTTCCAGCTTCATCCATGTTCCTGCAAAGCACATGAACTTACCCTTCTTTATGGCTGTATCAAATTCCATAGTATATATGTGCCACATTTTCTTTATCCAGGCTATCATTGATGGGCATTTAGGTTTGTTCCAAGTCTTTGCTGTTGTGAACAGTGCCGCAATAAACATACGTGTGCATGTGTCTTTATAGTAGAATGATTTATAATCCTTTGGGTATATACTCAGTAATGGGATTGCTGGTCTAAATGATATTTCTAGTTCTAGATCCTTGAGGAATCACCACACTGTCTTCCACAATGGTTGAACTAATTTACATTCCTACCAGCAGTGTAAAAGCATTCCTGTTTCTCCACATCCTCTCCAGCATCTGCTGTTTCCTGACTTTTTAATGATTGCCATTCTAACTGTCATGAGATGGTATCTCATTGTGGTTTTGATTTGCGTTTCTCTAATGACCAGTAATGATGAGCTTTTTTTCATATGTTTGTTGTCCACATAAATGTCTCCATTTGAGAAGTGTCCATCTATATATTTTGCCCACTTTTTGATGTTTTTTTTTTTTCTTGTAAATTTGTTTAGGTTCTTTGTAGATTCTGGATATTAGCCCTTTGTCCAATGGATAGATTGCAAAAATGTTCTCCCCTTCTGTAGGTGGCCTGTTCACTCTGTAGTTTCTTTTGCTGTATAGAAGCTCTTTAGTTTAATTAGATTCCATTTGTCTGTTTTGGTGTTTGTTGCCATTGCTTTTGGTGTTTTAGTCATGAAGTCTTTGCCTATGCCTATATTCTGAATGGTATTGCCTAGGATTTCTTCTAGGGTTTTTATGGTTTTAGGTCTTCCATTTAAGTCTTTAATCCATCTTGAGTTAATTTTTGGATAAGGTGTAAGGAAGGGATCCAGTGTCAGCTTTCTGCAAATGGCTAGCCAGTTTTCCTAATACCATTTATTAAAAGGGAATCCTTTCCGCATTGTTTTTGTCAGGTTTGTCAAAGATCAGATGGTTGTAGATGTGTGGTGGTGTTTCTGAGGCCTTTGTTCTGTTCCATTGGTCTATATATCTGTTTTGGTACCAGTACCATGCTGTTTTTGTTACTGTAGCCTTGCAATATAGTTTGAAGTCAGGTGGCATGATGCCTCCAGCTTTGTTCTTTTAGCCTAGGATTGTCTTGGCTATGCGGGCTCTTTTTGAATTCCACATGAAATTTAAAGTAGTTTTTCCAATTCTGTGAAGAAAGTCATTGGTGTCTGTCTCTCCTCACTAGAATGTATCAGGGCAAGGATTTTTATCTGTTTTGTTCACTTTTGGATCTCCAGCACCAAGAACCTATACATATTTTGTGCTTAATAAACATTTTCTGGTCAAATATGAAGGAATAATAGGCTTTAGTGTTTCTTATTTCACTCTAGCTACCAAAAGCTAAACTTTTAAAATATACATTTTACTGATTCAGAGCTGGAATAAACTAACTTACGTAAGAAGCAATAATATGTCATTTTTAACAAAAATAATTTCACTTTTTTGCATCAAATATCGTGAATTTTAAAATGTAAATTATCTACCCTTATAAATAATATCACAGATATCTATGCTGCTTTGTGACTTTTGCTGATTTAATAATGTCTTGCCCAAGCATGGTAACATGACCCTGTAGTCCCAGCTACTCAGAAAGCGAGGCTGGAGGGAGAATCACTTGAGCCTAGGAGTTCAAGGCTGTAGTGTGCTATTACTGCACCTGTGAATAACCACTGCACTCCAGCCTGGGCTACATAGCAAGACCTCATCTTTAAAAAATTAAAAAATAAAGATAATAATGTTTTATGTTTGTATAACTGTTCTCAGTTTGCATTTTATTTTATTAATCTCTTCTCACCTAAGTCTGCAAGTTGTCAGGTATTTTATATTTTTATTTTTAGATATATAGTTTGGTATATATTTCTTATATGAAATATATATATTTTATAAAACATCAAATCTATATGTTTGATGTTTTATAAAAATCAACATGATAGGTATTTTGGGGGCAAATTTTGGGAAAATACCACTCTAAAGACATAAAAAAAAAATTAAGATACTTGAAGAACATTTAGTGCTTGTGTTTGGTGATGGAATATAAAGGTTGCTTATTTTAGAATTATTACCTATGTATTTTGAAATTTTGTTTTTTTCTACCCTTAATGTTGTATCATTTTATTCTAAATTTGAGACTAAATATTACTCTGTTCTATTAAGCCTTCAACCAACATGGGTTTAAACTGCATGGGTCTACTTATACAAGGATTTTTTTTTTTTACATAAATATATTGGAAATTTTTTTTTGTAGATTTGTGACCATTTAAAAAACTCACAGATGACCAGTGCAGCCTAATAAGTATTGAGAAAATTAAGAAAAAGTCATATATGTCATGAATGCATTAACTGTATGTACATACTAGTCTCACTTACCACTATAAAATATATATGAACTATTATAGAAAGTTAAAATTTATTAAAACTTAAACACATGCACACTTATAAACCATGCATGGGGCCATTTGCATATGAGAGTAAGGTAAACAAATGTAAAGATGCATTGTTTGATCATAACTGCATACAATTAACTGTTATACATACTGTACTACTGTAATAATTTCTTAGCCATCTCCTGTTGCTGTTGTGATGAGCTCGTGTTGTGTGTATCTGTTTCAAATGCCATGTGACACTAATTATTTCCATATGAGCAGTCCACCTCTCCAGAAAATTACATATCACAGTAAGAAGTGATCTCTCACATTTCTTGCATATTTTTCATTGTGTTTATTGCAATACCACAAGGCCATTTATCATTGTGTTAACATCATAGAGTGTACAGTCATATATCACTTGATGAGGATACATTCTGAGAAATGCATCATTAGGTGATTTTGTCACTGTGCAAACATCATAGAGGGTACTTACACAAAGCTGGGTGATATAACCTACTACATACCTAGGCTATCTGTTGTTGTGTATTGTTCCTAGGCTATAAACCTGAACAGCATGTTGCTATACTAAATATTGTAAATAACTGTAACACAATGGTATTTGTATATCTAAACATAGAAAAGGTACAGTAAAGATATGATATAAACGATAAAAAATAATACACTTGTATAGGGCAGTTACCGTAAATGGATTTTACTGGTGAGTCAGGGAGTGAGTGGTGAGTGAATGTGAAGGCCTAGGACATTACCATACAGTTCTGTTGGCTTTGTGTACACTGAAGTTATACTATGCTACATTTATTTAAAATTTTTTTTGTTCAATAATAAATTAACCTTAGCTACTTTAACTTTTTTAATTCATAAACTTTTAATTTTTTTAACTTATTGACCATTTTAAATAACACTCAGCTTACAACAGAAACACATTGTACAGCCATCAAAAAAGTATTTAAAAAATTTTTTTAACTTTTTTGTTAAAAACTAAGACACAAACATGCACATTAGCCTAAATCTACACAGGGTCAGGATTGTCATCAATATCATTGTCTCATCTCCACATCTTGTCTCACTGGACGGTCTTTGGGGGCAATAACACCAATGGAGCTGTCACCTCCTATGATAATAGTGCCTTCTGTAGTACTTCCTGGAGGACCTGCCTGAGGCTGTTTTACAGTTAACTTTCTTTTATAAGTAGAAGGAATACACTCTAAAATAATGATAAAGAGTATAGTACAGTAAATACATAAGCCAGTAACACAGTCATTCATTATGCTACACTTTTATATGCCGGAGCACAGTTGGTTTGTTTACACCAACACCACCACAAACACAGGACAGCCCTGAAGTCATTAGGCCATAGGAAGTTTTCACCTTTATTATAATCTTACGTCTTTTCTTGACCAAAACATTATTGTCTGGTGCATGATTGTAGTTGGTCTCTTTAGCCTGGCCAGCCACCTGCTAGCCACAATCTAATACTGTTAGGTGTGGCTGGCCCTATTTAAGTTGTTTTGTCAGCATAAATACCAGGTTTGGTCTGAGAGAGCCATTTTGAATAACAAATCTGAATGTCACTCTAGCCTCTCAGGAGCTGAAGACTAAGGCCAGGCCAAATTTCTTATTACACAAAGGTCTTTCTCTTTAGCTGTTAGATGAATATTCAATTTTCATTTGCTCATTGTTTTTATATTTTTATGAGTATTGTATCTTTAACTCTTGAATTTTTTTGGAGTTTAATGCTGAAGCTAAAAACAGATTTATTTTCACCCCTGCAAAGAACTAATCATTTCTGATACCATTTGTTAAATAATTCTTCCTTCTCTTCACTGATTTTGATGGCTTATTTATACTTGATGCCTAGTTTTTAAACCTCTGTCTGATTAGAGTAAATTATTTAAAAATAGTATAAAATGCTTCAATTTGACCTAGTAATTTCTGACAAGGAAGACATGGATAAATTATAAATAATGGACAAAAGATCTTAAAAAACTACAGGAGTTTAGTGACTGGCATATCTTTCCATGACCCCTTAAGGACATTGCTGTTTTATAATCCCAAACTCTACTTGATGTTTTGATGTTGATAATTATACTCTGGGTCATCAAGGAAGGATGAATGAAGTTCAGCAGTAATTTGTTTAAGAAGACATAAAGATATAGTTGGCCCTCCATAGCCACTGATATGGAACCCATGGATATGAAGGGGGTGACTATCCTGTGCCACTTTATATAAAGGACTTGTGCATTCGAGAATATTGGTATCTGCAGGGAGTCTTATAATCAGTCCTCCATAGATATGGGAGGCTGACTGTACAGCAAAATGCTGTGCATATCTTAAGAGAAAAAGAGGCAGGGCTGTATGTGCTGACTAACAAGGAAAGATATCTATCAAATCATTAAGGAGGGAAACACATGAAGAAGCAAAAGTATAGGTGGTACATACATTTATTTTTACTAGTAACTCTTTTTGTGTATTTTTAACTTGCATACAAAAAGCGTTGGAGGAATACTCACCAACTATGATGGGGAGGGGAGTAATAAATGATGATATGCCGTTATTTTCTACTTTCTTACAGTATTTTCATTTATTCTAAAATAAGCTTGTATTTGTTTTAAAATTGAACATTTGAAAGACAGTATACAAATTTATAATGCATTGTAGAAAGATGTCAGTCACAAACAAGCGATTTACATGTTGGAAATTCAGTAGATTAGCTCTGAGAGTTAAATCACGACAATTCATTCCTCAGAGGTTTGGGTACATGAGATATGCCTTTCTTATAATATTTTTGGCCTCAAAAAAGAAAAACTTTATGGGAAAATATTTTTTAACTGAGAAGCATTAATTGTTTTTAAGCAAAAGAGGTCATAGATTACATATTATATATTTTGGAGAAGATTTATGACTAGTGTCTTTATGAAGTACTCTACTCATTGTGGACTTCTATGTATTAGTAATTTTATTTTATATTAGTGAAAATAGTTTTCTAAATATTTCATACTCTCAAAACCTGGGACTCAGGGTCAGAAGTAAGAGTTGAAATGGGGGAATGAGATAATGAATCAGGAACAGATGGGACGTCAAGAAACTCTTCAGCAAGCGTCAGTAGGATATGATTTAGATTGCAAGGATACAGTCAAAAACAGAAACAGTTACCATGGAGATACCTAAAACAGAGCCTAAATATCATGAGATATAGTAGTAAGAATCAGTATGCTGAAGCAATATAGACAAGCCAGTATTAAGCTAACTGACTATAGATTATAGAATGTGCTTCAGAACTTGGGAGGCTAGGAAGGGACTGTCGGAACCAAAGATGAGCAAGTGTATGACTAAAGGTGGCAGTGGGAAATAGCATGGCACACTCAAAGGCATCATCAGATCGATTAATGATGGGGCTATTAATGAAGATTTGGGCAGGTTTAAGATGACCCATCAAAATTCCTGGCATAGCAGTTGCTGTGAGTCCTTACCAACTCTAGATCTAAAAAGGAAAGGGAAGAGAGCAGCTATAGAGCATTTTTAGAGCATTGTGAGAGGTCTGCCTCAACAGAAACTGGGCCGACAGTAGAAAAATGTAGCCACTGTCAAACTACAGATCAGCAGGAAATAAACCCTAGCCCCTCTTTCCTCTTGCCCTATAGTTAATGTTCCTTCAGTGTCTTCTGTTGGCCAAACTCAAACACTAAGTAGCTCAAGGGCAAGGCAACATATGTGATGCAGTCCATGAAGTTTATCAACCAGGTCAGGGTGGAGGAGGGCACAGAGTGGGTCAGAAGGAGCAAATAAATCTTATTCTAAGCATAGAACCTGATGGCAGCTGGATCATTTAGCAGTCCCGGATAGCCCAGTGTCCCCCAAAGTGCCATTTAGTGATAGTAGAAAAAGGAAGGAGAAGGCAAAGGAAAAACAAATTTCATTCAGTAATTACAGTGAAATTTGCCTTTTTCTTTAGGTACTTTCAAAAGAATATAGAACACTTCACTATCAGTGAAATCATTTAATTAGTCAGAATTTTACATGACAGAATACTTTCCCTTAGAATTTATTTATACAAAAATGAATTGTGCCAGGCCTTATGCTAGGCAATGGGAATATAACAATTCCTGACAATATTCTTGCCACCTTGTAGGTCACCGTTCTAGTGTAGGTAGGAGAGAGCTGTGCAGACAATATCTATACAGTATAGCATTGTACTATAAACCATTCATCTATTATATTTGAGACCCCACTGCTATGTGTCAGGAAAACTACAGTGTTAAAAAGTGCAATGGAAGCACAGAAGTGACTACCTATGCCTGAGGAATCTAAGAGAACTCTATGAGTGTAACTTTGGTAGCATTGAAGAGTATATTATTTTGTTTTTAGTTTTTCCCTACCTGGTTCCATTATAAATCATATGCATTAACAACTCAGTTATAAAAAGGAATGGTATCAACCCTGAGTAATAAAGTCCTTTTGATACAGTTATTGAGAGAGTATTTATCATTGCCTTATTAAATATGGAAAAATAACTATGCTGTTTTTTTAAATGTTTTCATTTGCTCATGTTTTCTTTGTTGACCCAAATGAATGAAATTAGAATAAACAATCTCTAAGTCATTTGTAATCATGAGCTGATTAATGGAGTTTGGTTTCATAGCCATTATTCATTCATGAACACCTGATATCTTTCCCATAAACAAATTGTGTTTGTCCAAATTAAGAAATTAAATGAAGCATTTGATGAGTTTATGATTGACCCTTCTAACTCAGAGCCCATTAGTCATTGTCGTTATCACAGAAAACTGTTTGACTAATGTGCTGTCTAAAGAAGCATGTGGATTTATTATGACTTCTGATTAATGCTTGCTGCAAGCCAAACTACTAGATTATAATAATTTTTTGATTCTCATTTTAGCAGTCATTGAAGAATTTCATCTCTGATGAAATGCATTTATGTCCCATTAGATTTAGGGATGATTACAAGGTATTGAGTGGATAAATTTTTAAGGTATTATATGTTTTAGAAAACATATGCAGTACATGTTTTAAAAAAGGCATTTTTTGAAAAAAAGCTGTTTTTTGTCTTTTAACTGTTTGGACATCGTCTTTTCCTTTTAAGGTAATGAGCCTATTATTTAGATTTTATAAGCTAGTACTTGTTAATTTATTAAGAAATAAATTTAAATAGGAGAAGTACATGCATGAATTTATAACACTTTAAGTTGAACTTATCAATTTAAAATATATTTTTTAATTGTATGTAATGTTGTTTAATACATTTTAGTTTTGACAACAAAGTAAATCCCTCTTTACCCAATTTATTCTCATTATGAAGTAAGAACAAAGTTTCCACCTTAAAGCTCTCTAATAGACTAGTACAGCTAAACCACTGTTAACATGGGTTTCGTAGTGTGATAATTGCTTGAGGCTATATTACATAACCAACACACTGTTACGAAGAAACTAAGAACCTTAATATGGCCAAGTTGTTTTTTAAATTGTTTTGGGGGACAGGGGTTTTAAAATATGGAAACATTGACTTTCATTAGACTCCATGTGATTAACTGAGTTTACAAGCCAGAAATGTAGGGTTTATAGTCTTTGTTGTGAAGTAAATTGAATTATAAGCCTCTTAAAATGGAGAAGAGGTGAGCAACATGCTCACAGGACCATGTTGCTCACAGATGAATTGTATTGACTGGACAAAAAAAAAGATAATTTTATTGCCTATCATTGCAAAATCATAGAAAAGAATGGCTTTATTGCCCATGATAGTACATGGAAATAAAGTGAATAGTTTAAGTAGACAATGAAATAAGAAACATTTTATTTATGAAAAAAATTCCATGAAGTACATTTATTTTATATAACAAAATACTGTATGATATAACCCAAAGCCACAAGTGAAATTACATTTCTTTGTGACATTTTCATTTTAAAAAAATGCTTAGTTTAGTTACAGTATAGAAAACTTAAATTATTTTCCAAATATGACCTCTGAGTAATTAGGGAAATATCTGCCTCTATGTATGTCTCAAATACAAATATAAGAATTATCTTTGATAAACCTGTCTCATTTATCTGAGTACTACAGGCAATTAAAAGCCATTCAGTCATGTTTAATTATAAAGCCCTCTGGTCAGAGAAGTTTCCCATCTCCCTTTGGGATTTAACTATGGCATTAGGTTCTGGACTACTCCAACTTTTGGCCTGGAATACTGATTAAGCAATTTGGGAACTTTAAAAAGGACCAGTATAATCAAGTGAATACTGGTTACTTAGTAAGAGACAGAAACAGCCTATCAGTCAAATAATAGTGATAACATTTAGCCTTATAGTAGTTCTTTAGCTTATCAAATAAAAAAATTAAGTCAACCAGAATACATAACATAAGCATGAACCATCCATACCAGATTCATTGTTCATCTACAGTGTTTGCATTTAAAATTCCATAATTTTTTCACTGGACACAGTGCCTTAATATTTTTGTTAATCATCTAAACTACTGTGAAATAAAGGGGAAAAACTATAAATCCTTACAAATATTGATATTGTTTACATTCCCGATCCAGACAAACGATCATGAAAACCTTTTAGTGTGTGACCAAGGATAAGATTTAGTTGGAGAAGAAAGGGCATTTTTTCTTCTTGTATCGTTATTTTTAAAATGTTTGCTTTAAAAAAAAATCACGGTTTGATGCATAGAATATTTTGTGAAATGAGCCTTCTCAATATAGCTGGCTCTTTATCCTCACTAGAGGTTCTTAAGGCATCTCAGTGATATAAACACACACATGCACACATACTGAAAATAAGCATGGTGATAACAAAAGGAATGCACAGAAGCATAATCTGTCATTTTTGGCAGGCTAAGAAAGTTGGTTTAATGCACTGGAAGTGCCAAATAAGTATCAAAAAGTCATAAACAAAATAAATAACTAGATTAGAAAGACTTATTTACCTTGTGAAATATTCCAGTTTGTTGATCTTTGTAAGACATTGGCTGACTGCTATGGAAGCTTTCTTTACTTATTTGAATAGATGTATTTTATCAAACATTAATAAATTTTTATAAATGGATTAATTTTCTTGTTTTCATTATAATAGAGCTAAATTATTTTTAAAAATTGATTTTAAGGCTTAATGAGATTATTTTTAGACAACTTTTTAAACATAGTTGTGGAAAAAGAATCCTTGATATATTAACAATAATACTACTTTATGTTGTGTATAACTGTTACCATTTTCAAGACATCATCCTTTACATTATTTCGTGATTCCCATATACTCTCATGAATTGAGCCGTGCATGTACTAATATTCCCATTTTAAACATGGGGAAATGAGGCTTAGAGAAGTTAGGAGACTTGTCAAAAGTTTTATTGTTTAAAAATAGCAATATAACTAGGACCCTAGGTAAAAAAAGTAGGTATATTTTGACAATTTGGACACCAAATTCATATTAATATGTTCCTTACCCCTTGAAATTTACTGTCAAGTTGGAGGAATAGATGTAGATACAATTATTATGTAAGCCAGAGTTAAATGATTATAAAAATGTTGGGTAAGCACAAAAGTTTGTAGAAAAAAATGATTATTCTAACTGGAAAAGTCAGGGAAAAGTAAATGAAAGTACTAATAGTAAAGTTTCCATCAAAGATGAAGTCACCCCCTTTCCCTCTTGTAATTAACCTAGATGTTTCATTCTTCCAATACAGATTTCTCTGCTGATCAGAAACATACCTCACTCTTTCATCAGTTGCTTATTTTTCTATAGTGTTACCCTAAAGAAAAGCAGAGTGTTCAGGTGAATATTAGAGTAAAACATTATTATTTCTTTGTAAAATATCTTAACTGTTAGCTATCTTAATAGTTTGATTGCTTCATAAGAAAAAATTTTGAGTATAGTATATTCAATTGTGGACAAAGCTATAAAACCTAATTTCTAAATATTCAGCTAGATATTGTCAACTTTTTCTATATATTTAACATTTTGAAATATCTATACATATACATATGTACCCTTATGAATAAATTTAATAGAAATCAGTGCAGATTAATATAGTTGTGTTGTATCATGGCAACTGATATACCATGTAGGACATGGCCCTAAGTAAATTATCTTCTGAAGTGGTAAACAACTCAAAAGTTTTGAACAAAGAAAAATGCAGTATTCTTTCAATTTACTTAGAAGATGAGTTCTGGAAAATTTAGCATGAGTTAAGACATGTGAAACAGTTTTTTTGTGTTTACATATAATTAGGTTCCAAGCTCAAATAATTATCCAAAGAATTTCACTTACATGTGCATCTGGTGGGACATTCACAAGTCATGTGAGACATGGAATAATTCTTTCCAGGGCAGTGCAGGACATCTAGAATTATTGCTATACCAATTGAATGCTACTTGCCTTTTTTAGCCTCCTCAACTAAAAACATCGTTATACATTTCCAGAGTGCCCTAGGGACAATAACTGCACTCATTGAGAACTACTGTTCTAGACCTTTCTTTGTTTCTTCCTGGAAAAATATCTTGATCTCATTTCACAAATACACTTAGACAAAATTTATTCAGATAACAGATTTGAGTGGCAATCTAACCGTGCCTTAAGTCAGAGGAACAATTAGGGGATGTTTATTTAAGGAACCATGACCACAATGACCACAAGCAGAGAGAATTCCCTCTTCTTTGAATTCCTTTCATTGGGTGACTGTTGAGTGTTTGGATAGACCAAATTAAGTGCTTCATGGTTGAAGGTCAGGGCCAAAAGGAAAATACTATCAAAAGTCCTTCCATGAAGGAGTAGTGAATTCACAGCTATAAAAATGACTACAGGAAAGTGGAGCCTGGCCAGGGCTAGGTTTACCATGCAACCATAGTGAGTGGTCTTAGACCTGGCCAGAGCCTAGTCTGAATGGGAAAGTTGGACAATCAAGAAAGTGGGACTGAGGGGTAGTATGTGTCTATGTCCTGGCAGTTTATATGTAACATTTTATGTGACAATAATAAATATCTTAAAACTTGATTTGGAATTGAAAATAAGTAACATAGTGTAATGATAGTATTAATAAGGACGTATTCCTTTTTGTAGTAACTTTTATTGAGCATTTACTATTTACTAGGCATTGTACTAGCCACATATAATTTCTCTTATTTTATAGTAGTCATAATATAAATACAATTATATTATTGTCCCCGGAGTATAGATAAGGAAACTGGGAAGTAGGGAGATTAATTAAATGTCAGGCATGGATAGTATTCTTAGTGATACATCAAAGAAAATGGTTATTTCTGATTTTACTATATTACAGTATTTATCAGGTGTACAAGTGAAATTTTTTAATCAGTGGATTTGTGTGCATTGTAATTTTGGTATCCACCATTGATGTTATTTGAAAGGATAAATGCAGACCACTGAACTTTTAGGAATACTTAATGTAAACAACCTCTTCTTCTTCTTTTGTATGCAATATTAAATATATTGCAACAACTCTGCAAAATTGCCTATTTTTTTGTGTAATGGAAGACGTTTTATCTTTGAATTGCAAATAACAGTTGTGTATCTATTTCATGATATGGCTGCAATAAAAGTTAAAGAGTGATCATTGCGAGATATGAGACAAAATAGTAAATTAGTAATATTATAATTTTATAATGATAATGACTGATAATGTCATTGTTGCATTTATCTTCTACACCTGTTCTTTATTTTCCACACCGTGGGGCTATATATCTTCCATAATTGTTTTTTTCTTTGTATTTTATAAGCAGTTTAACCTTTTAACCTTTCCTCATCTATCTTTTTGGTAGTGTGGTACTACAGTGAATCATCACTGATATTCAAAAAACTGGCATAGTAGAGCCACATTTCTTTCCACAATCTGGCCTTATGGCTTTTCTCATCTCAGAGCTTACAGCAAGAGAGCATTCTCCATATGAGGGGTTGAAATATCCATGTTGAAAATACCTACCATTTGCCAGGAGGAAGAGCTGTCCTAGGCTGTCCATATTCAAACAGCTTGCTAGTAATGGTATACCAAATGTGTAAAAACATTGAAAGGTAGAATTAAGACCACTTTCTCTTAAAGCCCTTGGCTCCCTTTTAGTCTTTGCTAGTCGGAAATAGCAGTTGGAGTGCAGTGGTGCAATCCCAGCTCACTAGACAAATCATTGATGCTGAAAACTAACGAAGATATTCAAGACCTGAACTCAACACTTGACCAAATAAACCTAATAGACATCTACAAAACTCTCCACCTAAAAACAACCAAACGCCAGAAGGTGATTCTTGGATTTCAGGGATTTTATTGTTGACAGGCAACTTAGTTGTTTATCTCAGGGACTGGGAGGGTGATAGTTGTCAGGGAATGGAATCTGCATGTGCCCAAAACCTAATCCAAAGCCATAAAGAAGCAAGAAAATTGGGAGGCTGAGGCAGGTGGATCACTAGAGGTCAGGAGTTTAAGATCAACCGGCTAACATGGTGAAAGCCTATCTCTACTAAATATACAAAATTAGCTGGGTATGGTGGCACGCTCCTGTAATCCCAGCTACTCAGGAGGCTGAGGCAGGAGAATCGTATCGTTTGAACTCAGGAGGCAGAGGTTGCAGTGAGCTGGGGATCGTGCCACTGCACTCCAGCCTGGGTGACAGAGTAAGGCTCAGTCTCAAAAAACAAAAACAAAAAAACAGCAAGAAACATAATAGAGTGGTACATTGAGTCATAAGAAGATATTTTGTGAGTCAAATCAGAGTCAAATGAAGCTTCGACATTTCAAAAATAGCTAGTTTGAGATATTTTTCACAAAAGGTCACTAGAGGCACATCCATTGAATTATAAATATAATGTAAAGTAGGGATCACTTTATAATGTAAAACACACCTAGAGTGAAATAAACTTTATTAAGCCAGAATTCTGAAATAGGTGTTGCTGTCCTACTTTTGCCTATCTAGGGATCCTTGACTATAATAAGAGAATATCTAATTATGTTAATGAAAGCAAACATTATAGTGAAACGTTTTTTTAAGATGTCAGAAAGCTATATGGGGAATGACTGAGCTCATCCTCTAGAAAAAAACAACTGATTATAATGTACTCTGCATGCCTACATACCATATTCAGCAATTTTATATGTAACAGATTCTGATACCAATTGATGCTTCTCCTCACTAAAGAACAAGTGAAAGACTTTTACTACTGTAGCTATGAGAATAATTTTGGTCCAGATGGATCTTATTCTGTATGTGCTAAAGAGTTATTAGAGTTGACCATTGTGTTTTAACATGAGTCCTGTAACACTTTTTTGTGAAATACTATTAAACTACAAAGAGACTTAGATAGTCACACACTAATAGTGGAAGACTTCACCTCACTTGACATTACTAGACAAATCATTGATCTGGAAAACTAACAAAGATATTCAGGACCTGAACTCAACACTTGACCAAATGGACCTAATAGACATCTACAGAACTCTCCACCCAAAAACAACCAAATATACATTCTTCTCATCTGCATATGGCACATACTCTGAAATTGACCACAGAGTCAGCCATAAGACAACTCAACAAATTCAAAAATACCAAAATCATAATGGCCACATTCTTGGACCACAGTGCAGTGAAAATAGAAATCAATACTAAGAAGATTACTCAAAACCACATAATTCCATGGAAATTAAACAACCTGCTTCTGAAAGACTTTTGCATAAGCAATGAAAGTAAAGTGGAAATAAAAATTCTTTGAAGTTAATGAGAACAAAAGTACAGCATACCAGAATCTCTGGGACACAGCTAAAGCAGTGTTAAGAGGAAAGTTTATAGTACTAAATGCGCATATCAAAAAGTTAGGAAGATCCCAAATTATCAACCTAACACCACACCTAGAGGAATTTGAAAAACGAGCAAATCAACCCCAAAGCTAGTAGAAGACAAGAAGCAAACAAAATCAAAGCTGAATTAAATGAAATTCAGACACACACACAAACACACACACACACACACACAAATCATACAAAAGATCTGTGAATCAAGGAGTTTGTTCTTTGAAAGAATAGATAAGATCAATATGCTACTAGCTAGACTAATAAAGAGAAAAGAAGATCCAAATAAACACAATCAGAAGTAACAAAGAGGACATTACCACCAACCCCACAGAAATACAAAAATCCCTCAGAGACTTCTACAAACACCTCTCTGCACACAAACTAGGAAATCTACAAGAAATAGATAAATTCCTGGAAGCATACAACCTCCCAAGATTGAACCAGGAAGAAATAGAATCTCTGAACAGACCACTAATGAGTTTTGAAATTAAATCAGTAATAAAAAGGCTACCAACCAGAAAAGGCCCTGGTCCAGACAGATTCACAGCTAAATTCTACCAGATGTATAAAGAACAGCAAGTACCATTACTACTGAAACTATTCCAAAAAGTTAAGGAGGAGTGACTCCTCCCTAACTTACTCTGTGAGGTCAGCATCATCCTAGTAGCAAAACCTGTCAGAGACACAGCAAAAAAAAAAAAAAAAAAAACTTCATGCCAAAATCATTGATGAACATAGAATCAAAATCCTGAACAAAATACTAGCAACGTGAATCCAACAGCACATTAAAAAGCTTATCAAGTAGCTTTATCCCTGGGATGCAAGACTGATTCAGCACATGCAAATCAATAGATGTTATTCATCAAATAAAAAGAACTAAAACAGAAACCCCATGATCATCTCAGTAGATGCAGAAAAGGCTTTTGATAAATTCAACATCCCTGCATGTTAAAAACTCTCAACGAACTGAGCATTCAAGGAAGATACCTCAAAAAAATAAGAACCATTTATGACAAACCCACAGCCAACATCATACTGAATGGGCAGAAGCTGGAAGTATTCCCCTTGAGGGCAAGCACAAGACAAGGTTACCCTCTCTCACTGCTCCTATTCAACATCGTATTGGAAGTCCTACCTGAGCAATCAAGCAAGAGAAAGAAAGAAAAGACATTCAAGTGGGAAAAGAAGAAGTCAAACTATCTGTTTGCAGATGACAGGATTCTATATCTAGAAAAATCCCATAATCTTAGCCCCAAAACTCCTATAGCAAAGTTTCAGGATACAAAATGAATGTACAAAATGAGTAGCATTTCTATACCCTAACAACATTCAAGCTGAGAGCCAAATCAAGAACACAATTCCATTCACAATAGACACAAAAAGAATAAAATGCCTAGGAATACAACTAACCAGGGAAGTGAAAGATCTTTATAATGAGAATTACAAAACACTGCTGAAAGAAATCAGAGATGACACAAACAAATGGAAGAACATTCCATGCTCATGGATAGGAGGAATCAATGTAATTAAAATGGCCATACTGTGCAAAGTGACTTACAGTTTCAATGTCATTTCTATCAAACTACCAATGACATTCTTCACAGAATTAGAAAGAAACTATTTTAAAATTCATATAGAACCCAAAAAGAGCTGGAATAGCCAAAGCAATCCTAAGTAAAAAGAGCAAAGCTGGAGTCTTCACATTACCCAACTTCAAACTATACTACAGGAGCACAGTAACCAAAACAGCATGGTACTGGTACAAAAACAGATATTTAGGAACAGAATGAGAGAGCCCAGAAATAAAGCTGCACACCTACAACCACTCAATCTTTAACAAAGTCAACAATAGCAAGTAATAGGGAAAGGACTCCCTGTTCAATAAATGGTGCTGAAATAACTGACTAGCCATATGCAGAAATTTAAACTGAACCCCTTCCTTAGAACATATACAAAGATCAACTCAAGATGGATTAAAAACTTAAATATAAAACCTCAAACTATAAAAACCCTGGAAGATAACTAGGAAATGTCATCCTTGACATAGGAATGGGCAAAGATTTCATGACGAAGACACCAAAAGCAATTGCAACAAAAACAAAAATGGATAAATGGGACCTAATTAAAGAACATCTCATAGCAAAAGAAGCTATAAAGAGAGCAGACAACCTACAGAATGGTAGAAAATATTTGCAAACTACGCATCTGACAAAGGTCAATATCCAGAATCTATAAGGTACTTAAATTAACAAGCAAAAAACAACCCCATAAAAAAGTGAGAGAAGGACATGAACAGGCGCTTTGTAAAAGAAGACATACATGCAGCCAACAAGTATATGAAAAAGTGCTCAGTAGTTACTAGAGATATGCAAATCAAAACCACAATGGGATACCATCTCATACCAGTCAGAATGGCTGTTACTACAAAGTAAAAAATAACAGATGCTTGCAAGATTGTGGTGAAAAGGAATGCTTGTATGCCGCTCATGGGAAGATAAATTAGTTCTGCCATTGTGGAAAGCAGTTTGGTGATTTTGCAAGGAACTTAACACAGAACTACAATTTGACCTAGCAATCCTATTACCCATACCCAAAAATACACAAATCATACTACCATAAAGACACATACATGTGTATGTTCATTGCAGCACTATTCACAGTGTGAAAGACATGGAATCAATCTAAATGCCCATCAATGGTAAACTGAATTAAGAAGATATGGTACATATACATCATGGGATACTATGCATCCATAAAAAAGAACAAGATCATGGCCTCCGAAGCAACACGGATGGAGCTGGGGACCATTTTCCTAAGCAAACTAATACAGGAACAGAAAACCAAATGCTGCATGTCCTCACTGATAAGCAGGAGCTAAACATTGAGTACATGTGGACACAAAGAAAGGAATGGGACAGCAGACACCAGGGCCTACTTAGGGTGGAGGTTGGGGAGGAGGGTGAGGACTGAAAAACTACCTATCAGGTACTATGCTTATTACCTAAGTGACAAGATAATCTGTTCGCAATTTACCTATATAACTTATTACCTAAGTGACAAGATAATCTGTTCGCAATTTACCTATATAACATTTACCATGATACGCAATTTACCTATATAACAAATCTAGACATGTGCCCCTAAACCTAAAATGAAAGTTTTTAAAAATGCCAATTATAAACTGCTTTTTGGTGATGGGCAATAGTTTCTTTTGTTTTTTGTTTTGTTTTGTTTTTTTGAGACAGAGTCTCGCTCAGCTGCCCAGGTTGGAGCACAGTGGCTCATTGTTGGCTCACTGCAATCTCTACCTCTCAGGTTCAAGAGATTCTCCAGCCTCAGCCTCCCAAGGAGCTGGGGTTACAGGCGTGCACCACCACGTCCAGCTAATTTTTTTGTATTTTTAGTAGAGATGGGGTTTCACCGTGTTGGCCAGGGTGGTCTATAACTCCTGACTTCAGGTGATCTGCCTGCCTTGACCTCCCAAAGTGCTGGGATTACAGGTGTGAGACATCATGCCCAGCTGGTTTTATTGTTGTTGTTTAATGAAGGAATATCTTTTCTGAAGATTTCTTTTTAAATTTCTGTTTGTCAGGAAAATAAGCATTTGTGATAGTTTGTTCATAGTTTGGGAAAGGACATTCATCTGAATACATGGACCCAGATAAACAAACTGAGCCACTGCGTTTGCTAATATTCTGAAACAAGTTCACGTCATAATATTTTCACGTTAGTATATTAAACTGCACCCATGCTATAATGGCAAGACATACAAGAACTCTGTATGGCAAACTGTAGTGCCGAGGTATGAGTAGGATAATAAAATTGAGTTTAGGATGTCTGAAGTACACAAGAATCTGACAATAGGTATATGAAGCCACTTTCACCTGTAGTTTACATGAACATTATTTCTGTAAACTCAATACAAATCTCAAAGGAAGTAACAGCAATAATGGATAAGATATACTGAGTATTTTCTATTTGCCAGGCATTCCATTAAGTACTTTACTGGGATCAGCGTGTTTCGTTTGCACATTCACTCCATGGAAGAGATACCTTTATAAACTCCATCTTATATATGAGAAAACAGCAGTTTAGAAAGGTCAGATATCTATAGTTAGTGATAGTGGTGGATCAATGATGCTCATTTTAACGACAGTGTACCACCTTTATACTCATATTCTTTTGTCTATTTAAAAAAATCTAATCTTTATATTAGATTTCTAATATATCTAAATTCTCTTTGAATTGATTTGCTAGTTTACATAAAATAACAAAAGATCTACAGCTGAATCAATTCTTAAGGAAGCATCTGGCAAAGTTGCACTAGAACACTGTTGTCTTTTGTTTAGAATGTTTAGACTAACCAATACAAATAACTCAATGTAGAAAATAAGGAATTTGAAAGAGATAGTCATGGAATTTGTATCTCAGTTTCTAGCCATAACATAGAGTATATATTAGTCTTTGTGAAATAGTGACATGGTAAATTTAGTTCAGGTAATTTCATGTTTATATTATACTATTGCTGTATGTGTATATACATACATAGGGAGATGGAAATACTGTTTAACCTACTACCCAGTAAGTATTTTGCCAGTGGCTTAGCAGTGCCTACCAAAATTTAAATGACCGAGCGTTTCACTTCTAGAAAACATTCAACAGAATTATTGTTATGTATCTCAAAGATTGTAGAGGAATATTTATCACAGCACTGTGTGTTATAATAGAGAATTGGAGATAACTTTAATGTCCAGTAATAATGAAATAGTAAATAAATTATTCCTATGGCCCAGTCACACAAGTTTTCTTTCAAGCCCTCAAATTCAGTAAGCTTTTTCCTGCTTCAGAACCTTTGAACATGCTCTTCTCTTTGCCTTCTCCCTACCATACCCCTCTCTCTGCTGCTCTTTCCATGGCTGACTCATGTAAAGGATCTCATCTTTAATGTCACCTCTTTGTGATTTAGAATTGGTCTAAAGAGATAGAAAAATTAGGTTAATATTTAGAAATTGGTGAAGAATTTTAGAAAGGGTGGGAAGCTCAGAAATAATATGAGGTTCAGAGATGGAATGAGGCTTATGACACAGTGAAGTTGGGGATGGGATGCATACTGAGACTGGATGACCCTTGGGAATGGAGTATAAGATAGAAGGCTTGGGAGGGAGTGTTAGACTTTGAGACTTTACCATGGGAGAGAGAGAAAGGGTAGCAGAGGTAAAAAATGATTTTATGAGGGGTGTACATTAGGCTCAGGGCAACATGAATCTATGGGATGCGTAAAACTTAGGGATAATTTTATGAGACTCTTCAGTGAGGAGTGTTAGTGCTGCTATTAAAAAAAATACCTGTCTTCAGCGAGAAGTGTTAGTGCTGCTATTAAAAAAATACCTGTCCGGGCATGGTGTCTTATGCCTGTAATCCCAGCACTTTGGGAGGCCAAGGCGGGCAGATCACCAGAGGTCAGGAGTTTGAGACCAGCCTGGCCAGCATGGCAAAACCCCATCTCTACTAAAAATACAAAGTTAGCCGGGCATAGTGGCACATGCCTGTAATCCCAGCTATTCGGGAGGCTGAGGCAGGAGAATCGCTTGAACCCAGGAGGTGGAGGTTGCAGTGAGCCGAGATCATGCCACTGCACTCCAACCTGTGCGACAGAGCAAGACTCCCATCTAAAAAAATAAACTGAGACTGGGTAATTTCTAAAGAACAGAAACTTATTTCTCACAGTTCTGGAGGCACCAGTAGGTTCAGTATCTGGTGCAGGCCAGGAGGCTGTAAGTTCAAGATTAAGGCATCAGAAGATTTGGTATCTGGTGAAGGCCAGGTGACTGCTTTCAAGATGGCACCTTAAACACTGCACACTGCAGCTTCACCATGGAAGGGATCAAAAGGGCCTAGATAATTACCTCCAACCCTCTTATGAGGCACGAATCCAATCCATAAAAGTGGACCCCTCATGTCCTAATCATCTCCTAAAGGCCCCACTTCTTACTACTTTTGCACTGGGGATTAAGTTTCAAAATGAATTTTGAAGAGGATACAGACATTCAAACCATAGCAGGGAGCAAAGGATGGATTAAAATGATAAAGTAAATTTGCACCACCTCAGAAAAGCCTTTCCTGTCTACTGTAATCTATGTATAGTAGCTATCCCTTCTCCCATTGTTACCACGACCTAATTTATTGTCATGAAGTTTGAGATCATGTCTAACTTATTCAATACTGTATCCTAATCACCTAGTACATTACTGGGACACATAGCAAGTATTCAGTACGTTTGTGGATGTCTTGACAGAGAAGGAGTCTCTGGTGTATTGTTGGTTGAAAATTCTAATTTTCAGGTTAGTGCCAATAGTATGATGCTATTTTTTAAAATAAAATACTACATATATTTATCGATGTGTGTATATATTGGGGTGTGTGTGTGTGTATGTGTGTGCGCATTTGAATTATATATATATTAGTGAACCTAGAAGAGGGCCTGACTATCATGTTTGAAGTATTGCTAAAATCTTTACTGGGATTCTACAATTCTTTCTACAGTCTTATGAGATAAATACTATTATTTCCTTTTTAAAGAAGGGAGAACTGAGGCATACAGGTTAGTTAAGTTACTTGCCTGAGGTCACACAGCTTATAAGGACCAGAGCTGATGTTAGCAACATGTGGCTATTTACATTTAAATTTAAGTTGATTATAGTAATATGAAATTAGAAATCCAGTTCTTTGTTCATGCTAGCCACATTTCAAGTGTTCAGTAAGTACATTTGGCTAGTAGCTATCTTTTTTGGGCAGTAGAGATAATTTAGCACATTTTCATCATTGCAGAAAGTCCTAGTACACACCTGGCTCTAGAGTCTGTTTTTACCCATTGTGTAACATTGCCTTCTCTCATTCCAAGCTGTGGACTAGCTCCCCATGCAAAATGGGAGTAAAGGTAGACACTTTCAGATTTTACTCTATACACATCTTCTCTAAATTACTTATTTCCCTCCAATAAACAAATACTAGTTTTGAAATTATAGAAAAAAAAAGTCTTTTCTCAAAAATTGAATAAGAAGGAACAGTGAAAACATTGATAAAGGATATCTGTAATTAATATATTTATTGTTACCTAACTGATAGAACCTCAAAGAGGTATTTCATTTGATATGCCAGCAAATACTAGAATTTTCTTTTTGTAAAAGTATACTGTAGAGTCACATACACTCATATATCAGATAATGATGTTTTTTGGTCAATGATGGAACATGCATACCATGGTGGTCCTATAAGGTTATAATGGAGCTGAAAAATTCCTATGGCTTTTTCTCATAGGTCATAGGTGTCCTAATGTCATTTCCTGCAATGCCAGTTGTATATAAATATAGCATATATAATTATAGACAGTGCATAATACTTGACAATAAATGACTGTTATTTGTTTATATATTTACTGTACCATATTTTTATTGTTATTCTAGAGTGTGCATCTTCTGTGTATAAAAAAAATAGCTAACTGTAAAACAGCCTCAGGCAGGTTCTTCAGGAGGTATTCCAGAAGAAGGCATTGTTGTCATAGGAGATGACAGCTGCATGCATGTTATTACCCTGAAGACCTTCCAGTGGGACAAGATACAGAGGTGGAAGCCGGTGATATTGATGATCTTGACACTGTGGAGGGCAAACCTAATGTGCGTGTTTGTGTCTTAGTTTTTAACAAAAAAGGTTAACAAGTAAAGAAAAAATAATTTTTTTAAATAGAAAAAAGCTTATAGAATAAGGATATAAAAAAAATATTTCTGTACAGCCATACAGTACGTCGTTTTAAGCTGAGTCAAAAAGTTTTTTAAAAAGTTTATAAAGTAAAAAAGTTACAGTAGATAGCCTAAGTATACAGTGTTTATATAGTCTACAGTAATGGATTATAATGCCTTAGGCCTTCACATTCACTTAAGCACTCACTGACTTAACCAGAACAACTTCCAGTCCTGCAAGCTCCATTTATGTTAAGTGTCCTATACAGCTGTCCATTTTTTAATCATTTATACCATATTTTAATGGTATCTTTTCTATGTTTGGATATATTTAGATACACAAATACTAAACGTTTTGTTACAACTACCTATAATATTCAGGTACAGTAACATGCTATACAGGTTTGTAGCCTAGAAACAATAGGCTACACTGTATAGCCTAGATGTGTAATAGGCTATACCATCTAGATTTATGGATATACACTTTATGATGGTCACACGACGAAATCGCCTAGCAACACATTTCTCAGAACATATCGCCATCATTAAGAGACAATGATTGTAATGGGCAGGGATGTCTGATGATTCTTTCTGTGGCTGAGTTTTCAGGGAAGGCGAATATCATAAGAAGAGACCCCTTTTCCTATTTCCACCCACAGACTTCCCTTAGTCCCACTGCTAGTGTAATCTGTTTTTCCAGGCTAGCATCAGAAAACACCTCCTTAAACCATTTATTTCCTTGTTTACTTATTTATTTACTTATGGATTGGGATAGGGAGGGGAAATGTCTGCTTAAAAAACATTACATGAGAATGAGAAGAAATTGACTAAGAAATTGCATGTTTTGAGTATTCTCTTTTATTTCCTAAACTTAAGTGGTAATAATTTATATAGCCATTTCAAGATCAGCATCTAGAACTCCTTTTCCTATTAGCAAATATTGACTTTTAGTAACTCAACTAAGTGTATGGATTGCAGAAGCATTTCTGAATCACTTTAGATTTCTATTCAGGTAAAGAAACAATGATATGTAAGATGTTCATGTTTTAAAATTGTATATAACAAACAGAGATAGGGAGATTTATTGAAACCTATGTGATAAGGTCTTTGGCCAGTTCACAGAAACAAATTTGCTTGAATTTCAGTTCAAATAAAATCATGGTTTAATTTTAATTTAAATTTATGAATTTAATGAAAACTTACTGAACCTTTACTGTGTGTGCAGATAACATAGTAGGTGCGAAATATGTAGAAATGAATAGTTCACAGTTCGCATCTGAAAGTACTCAGTATACTAAGTGTAATTGTACAATTTTATACAGGTATAGAGGAAGGGGATTGGGGGTGGGGTGGGAGAATTTAGGAAAAGTGAATGGAGAAGGTGATGCAGGAGCTGGACTTTGAAAACAAAAAGGAATCCCCTAGGCAGGTTTGTTTGGATCAGCAGAGTCTGCCTTGAGTAATTATAGCTACAGTTTGTTTCAATGCTTCTATCATTCATTTGACATATGCTGCCCTTAAAGTTTGAGCATTCAATTTCATCTCTAGTCAGAAAATATCTTACTAGCACTGAAAGGGTTTCTCCCCTACTACTCTTTATATTTGACCCATTAAAAGCTGGATATTTTAGGCAAATCAGACCCACGTTAGTCTACTCTTGATAAACTTTGTATGTCTGTATTTATACTGGCAATGATCTGAAGAGAGGAAGCGTAGGCACACTATCATCAGTGTTCAAAAATTCAAAGCAAGTATATCTTTAAAGATTTTCTTTAAATGGTTAATATTTATATAACTGTTAGAGATGACAGGTGAATAAGAGTCGCATTATATATTTACTAAACTTAATATTTTCTATGTAATTAGTCTAAAAGCTCCAAAATCAGAAAATTAAAAAGTGCTGTAATAGAGGCAGAAGGATTTTATGTCCCTCATTATCTATTGCTTAATGTAATCATTCACTATTTTGTATAATAAACACTAATATAAGCTATTTTGTAGCAGTTTCTCTTTAAATTAGAATATAAGGATTAAAGAACATTTGTCCTTTGCTTACTCATACTTCTATCAAAGGTACATCCTGTCAGGACCAATTAGTTATCATTTATACTTTTCTCTGTTGTTCTCATTGGTTGTATCTAAATTTGCCTTTAAGCTGTATGTACATTATTGACATTTTCTTTAAAGACTTTAAGCTAGAGCCAGATGATAAAATGAGTAGTGCTGTCCAGCAGATACATTTACAGTATTCACCTGTTTGTAGGTGATTTTTCTAGGCTATAACAAAATAAAACCTAAAGCATCATATTGACTCTGCTCTTTATATGGGTGCTAATACACTTTGAATAAAACCCTCAATTACTAAGCATTTTTGAGTCCCAACAAGACAGTCCCATGACGTTAATGGTATCTTTATAACCTTTTTAACTTCTGGTTTCTGTGACAGAGCTCTCCAATAACAGCAATGGGTTTGCCCTTGGCAAGCAAAAACTCATTTTGAGAGGATAATAGGTATTTACTATTTAGATAGCTGGCAATAAAATTTCTCTGAATGAGATTTTCCTGAGAAACTATAAACTGATTAAATTACTTTCTTTTAATGGACCGGCAAAGTGTGTAATAATAGTTTGTTGAAGCTTTGCATTCAATGTCTTGCTTTCTTTTTTAGAGACACTGAAGCAGTCTGGTTTTGGTGAATTATGGGGGTTGGTAGAAATTACTCTCCATTGTATAGCTTGTTCTTGATTTTCCTCCAAATTAAAAAAAAAAAAATTAGAAGTGAATTCTGTGAGGATAAAAAGGATGTGCTCAGTAATATGTCTGTTCACTTCAAACTTTATTTTAATCAGAAGTAAAATTTAGCAGTTTTATGCCTCAAGAGTTCTGTTTTTAGGAATTACACCTTAACTGAGACATAAATGTGGAAAATCACTCTGCTTTTCAAGTTGACATCTTTTTAAACTTACTTAAAATAAATAAAAATTAGGAAACAATTTTCTTTGTTGCTTAATAACTAAAATGGAAGTTATTTTTACTAGCATTGATTATTAATAATGTGTTCTTATTTTATGAGTTATTTAACAAGAGACCTTTGTTTAATGATCATTAAATTTGGACCTTATAAAATTCAGCATAGCAATTCATCATATAAACTATAAGAAAGGAATTTCACACTAGTCTTGATAGAAAAGAAATACTTAAAATGTAACTCATTATTATAAAACTTGATTAAGGAGCTTCTCAAAATTCCACTTAATGTGAATGTTGTCAATAAATGTCAACTGAGATAAATAATTTGTATTTCTTTATTTAAAATGTGAAAACATACACAAAATATATTTGGTAATTCATACTGTAAACATTTTTCTTTAAAGACAAATCCATTATAGTCCTTGGGGGTGACAGCTTGCAGAATATCTTTCAAGGCCATGAATTTTGCAGAGAAGTGCAGCAAATTTAGTATTTTTATTGGCAGTCAGAATTTCATATTTGTTGCTATAATAAAATTGTGATTGAAATGGGACCTTGAGTATCTTGTCCTTATGTGAAGTACTTTGAATTTGAATATCACACAGATCCTAACTTAAACCACATTCATTTTCTCTTAAGCCTTTGGCCGTGACACATCCATTGCTGGCATTGTTTTTCATTCCAGCAAATCTGTGCTGTTGGCACCAATAGGTACAAGGGACACTAGTCATGACAGTAAAGAAATGGAAAAAGAAACAATAATATTTATCTTCCCCTCTGAATGATCCTAGTTCAGGTCACTGCTATGAACTAAAACATACTTGATATTTAGCTCTTATTGAGTCAATTATTTTGTCATCATGCTTTTTCTCCCTCACTTCTCAGGATTATAATAAATAAACATCAGTGAAATATTGTGAAATAATGGCTGTCTAGTAAATTTACTGAAATTAGTTTTTAACTTACCTGGGAAAATTTTAAATAGAAAATTGAGATTAAAGTAGAAATTCATCTTTTTTAATATACAGTTCTACTTTAAATCTGATAATCCTGAAGTTATGATGAAAGAAAGATTCACTGAAGTATAGCAATAATGTAAGGAATATGCACTTGCATTTTAGTTCATTGTTCTTCAATAAGACGTAAATACAGGTTGATTACATTTTTCAGTTTGTTCAATTTTTCCTCCCTCAAACTGGGTAATGAATACCTGTCTTAAAAAGTTTTTTTTCTTCAATGTTTTAATGGCCACTTAGCAAAAATTTTGTGCTACTGTAATGGTTTTCATGGAGTAAAGTCATTAAAGGGAAAAAAATCACTGTGATTATTACTATACTCTAAATGACTCAACTTTAACAGAATGGAAAAAATGTAAACGCTTTCTACATAAAATGTCAACTTAAAGCTTATTCTGATAGAAAAAAAATCTAGCTAGCAGATTTTTTGCATAAGAAAAATAATTGCTATATATGCCTGTCCATCTTTTTAAGAATTATGAATATTTAAGTCTATTATTATTAAATCAGAAACTGAAAGTTGCTTGTTTGTTGGGACCTCCATTTTCCAGTGTAAATTAATGCAGTTTCATGTTTTGTCATTCAACAAAATACACACAAATGTGAATTTTAATTACATGTTATACTGCAATGATAAACTATATCTACATACAGTTTTACATTAATCTTCATGCACCCTTCTGCCCCAACATTGGTTCCTGTGTGAATTCTGTTAATTTTATGAACTGGTAAACATTTAATACATGAAATTCTTTGTAGTATATAATGCAGTACTTCAGAACTAACAGAATGTTATTTTATAGCACTGTTCAAGGTTGCAGAATATTATTTTTGGCATGCAGTTTCTCTATGAAACAGTTTTTACTTTGGATTTTTTTTTTTTCTTTTAAAGAGATTTTCAGTTTTAACATGAGGGAACTGGTGTCATGGGTAAGGCTTTTACATGGAAACAAAGTAGCAGATTGAAGTGGTTTCAGGGCTTTAATCCCTTGGTAAATTAGCCAGCAGGCTAGCCTTTTCATAGATGAGCTAAACAACAGGTTGATGCCATTTGGGCATTAGCAATGAGAACCACCTGAGGGAATAGGGACTGAATAGGAAGAAATGTAGAATGGGAAGAAGGCATGGCTATTAGCTTTTGCTAGGTCGAGTAGCTAAAGTAATACCCATAAATGAATCATTGTATCTGGTATTTTAGGTTTCCTTTTGTATATTCTTAAATTTACATTATTCTTAAAATTCTCAAAATTTACTTTAAAGATAACGTTACATTTCTAATTAATACGATTCTGGAATTTTACATTAAAATTTATGTCAATGAGCTTATAAATATTTCACTTTATAAATTTGTACTTTCTCCTTTTTGAAGAGAGATTTGAGGCTTTCAAATTTGTTTTCAGATTGTTATCCTTAACCAAACAGAAGGAGACATTTTGAAATCTGGAAGTATAGAATTGATAGGATTTCAAACATTGAAATAATATTGCCTGTTTGAAAACTATGAATATTGCTATTATTGTTTATAAGCTATTATAAAATTATTTTCTTAAAATGTTTTCACAATTTTTTTAACTACTTGAAAAAAGAATTCCTTGCCATATTGTATTATACATATTGGGCAATGTATTTAAATAAATCATCAATAATTAATAGTAACCAGCATAGCCACACTTAGTAGGAAAAATTAGGAATGTAACTTTATGTAAACCGAAAAGAATTTAATCTCTGCAAGAACACATTTTAAAATTGTTCCTTTTGCATGTTATTTAAAATTCCTAAGGTAATTGGTACCTTGATGTTGATAAATATTAGAATAATACATTAAGAAAATTGATATAGCACTAAAGTCAATTAAATAACCTGGTACCCTATGAAGCCGTCTCTCTAGGCTTTTAATTTTTCATTTAGAAGGGGAGATTTTAAGGATCAATACGAAGATCTGTTGATAATATTATATTTAATTAGAGTAATCAAAAACCATGCTCAGAGCGTGACACCTGCCAGGGAGAGCTTCAAAAAGATAGTAAGCAGCATGCATTAGAATCGTCTCTTTTGCTTGTCCATGAGCACTAATCTAGCGGAAGTCCCAAATGGGGCAGCTAGTCAGCTATTTTATTGACTTTGATCTGGTTTGGGGGGCAGTTTATTTTCCCATAATGCCATTGATCAATGATTTCCTTTCAGCAGTGATGTAATTAAAGGGCTTTAGTCGGCTTCTGCTGTGTTGCCTTGAAATTTATTATTCTGGAGATTTAAAGAAGATCGATAGGGTGCAGTGGCCCGGTGTTTAGACCCGAGTAGGAGGACCCTACTGAGAGTATAAGGCATGCAGAAAACAAGGCTTCAGGACACAAACAAGATGTTTACCTGGGACCTTGAGCTGACCTATTCACAACAGATCCTGTATAACCAGTAGCATTTTAGTACCTATTTTTATCACAGACTCAAAACTACTTTGTCCTCTTTGTTATTGATCCTTACAGTTTGTTTTAAAGCAATTGAAATCAAATATTCCTGTTGTCAAAGTAAGAATTAAAATTTAAACATATTTGCCAGAAACACAGATTCCAAATGCCTTCGTCTTGAAATGTGACTAAAATATGACTAATTTGGGGAATGTGGATGTCTTTAAAGACTCACTAGGACCTATTAAAAGCATATCATTAATTTGCTTTTTTAAAAATTAATCTTAGTGAATCAGATTTGCTTTATTTCATAACTAATTTAAACACACATTGCTTATTTTTGTATGAGTAGAAATGTACATGCAATGACAAGTATGCCTAAGTGATCAAAAGACCACATTTGGCTAATAGACTCGTAGAACCTACCACTAAATAAAAATTAAGAACTGCCTCAAAACTTACGTTATTTGGTAGATTCGCAAAATAAATTCAGTGATTCTTTGTAATGTGTAAACTGTATCCTGAGATTCTTATTTAATTTGTTTTAATGAAGTCAAAATAAATTGAAAATAAAGGAGACAGATTTAAGTTCCAAACCCACCCATTTTTTGTGTTGCTTCATTAATAATCTTTTTTTTAATAGCAAACATAAAAACACCTCATCTACAAGTGCATTTGAAAATCCTGAATACTTCTTTATGGAATCTGAACTCATATTTGCGTATTTTAGATTTTAAAAATCCTAAAGTAATTATTTTCTACTTTGCTTAACACACAGCGTTTTCCAGTCTTACTTACCCCAGATCATAGAATTCGTGGGGGCCCAGTCTGAGAAATGCAAGGATTAGTGAAAAGAACCCTGACAGACAAGAGACAGCTGTTCTGAATTCTAATCTTGGCTTTGCCTTTCATGACTTGTATGATTTTTACAACTTATGTAATCTCTCTGGGTCTTAGCTTTCTTATCTGTGAAATGAGGAGATTGTATAAGAGAGGGTGGGGTTGGTCAGGGAATGATACATAGTATCCCAAGGAGCTTTTTCTAAATAGGCATTCCACCAGACACCCTTCCCGCTGCTGGGATTGGCTATAGATACACCTTCATCAGCTGGTTCATTGAGCCATTATTAAAACTTATTTTCTCAGCCTTCTCACTGATGTATTTAACTATCATTTTTAGAGACTTTAGTCACCAGAGGCATATGGAAAATATAGCAGTTATGTTTAGAAGTCAGAGTAAACATAAGCATGGTTTATCACTGTGCTAAATTTAGTCAACACTGGCATATTGAGCCTCCTGATAAAGGTAACAGACCATCTAGCAGGATAACAGAAGTGGTAATGCAGGCATAGTCTGATAAGTTGCTATCTTGATTAACACTAACTTATGAACATTACTAAAACCTCACATTATAGCCAAGGAGTAAACAAAGGCAAACAGGCATTGCAGAAAAAATGAGCAAATTAGAGAGTTTGTTTACATTTTATTCCCAGTAATCATTTAGCATGAATTAAGATCTCTTAGCTTCTTTTAAAAACACTAATGACTTAGTAAAAAGTATGTCCTATGCAGGGACATAGCTGGAGCTGGAGGCCATTATCCTTAGCACACTAACACAGGAACAGAAAACCAAATACCACTTTTTCACTTATAAGTGGAAGCTAGGCCAGGCAGCTTACGCCTGTCATCTCAACACTGTGGGAGACTAAGGTGGGGCGATCACTTGAGACCAGGAGTTCGAGACTAGCCTGGCCAACACTGTGAAACCCCCTTCTCTACTAAAAAATACAAAAATTAGCCAGGCGTGGTGGCTCATGCCTGTAATCCCAGCTACTTGGGAGGCTGAGGCAGAATTGCTTGAACCCAGGATGCAAAGGTTGCAATGAACCGAGATTGCCATACTGCCGTCCAGCCTGGGCGACAAGGCGACACTCTGTCTCAAAAATAATAATAAAAATTAATAATAAAATAAGTGGGAGCTAAATGATGAGAACACACAGACACATAAGAGGGGAACAACAACACACACTGGGGCCTACTGGAAGGTAGAGGCTGGGAGGAGGGGAAAGGATCAGGAATGATAACAAATGGTTACTAGGCTTAATACCTCTGTGATGAAATAATCTATACAATAAACCCCCAGGACACAAGTTTTCTCCTGTAACAAACTTCTACATGCACCCTGAACTTAAAAGTTAAAAAAAAAAAAAAATGCTGCATTTGAATTCACTAAATGCAAGGTGAGAGTAGCTAGAGGGATATAAAGACTCCAAGAAGTCACAAATATAGATATACACAAAACTTGTTAGAGGAACAGTTAGATGGAGAGGATCATAATGTTTTGTTGTATTTGTTGTTGCTTGATTTTATTAAATCTGTTTATTTTCTCTATTTTTCTTTATCACATTCACCACTCCCTAACATATTTTATGTCTGATTAGTGGGTTAGCATCAGGCTTTCCTACTAGAAAGTGAGGTCCATAAAAGCAGGAATTTTGCCTATTTGTTCAATAACATATCCCCCCATCCTAGAAGACTGACTGGCACATGGCAGGTGCTCATTAAAGTTATAGTCTCTTGGGAGCTATTGCCTATATCACCAAAGAAAGTATTGTGATACGAAGTATGCTTTAGAAAGGTAACTTTGTGGGGTTCAGAAGGTTAATGATGAGTTGTGCTGTGAATGAGATGATGAAAGGAAAATTTTGAAAAAACATAGTAGTAAAAGAGAGCAAATGAATTACTATTGATGATTTTAAGAGAGGCAAAACTACCTTGTTTAATGTTATCATTATCTAGGAACTATTGGTGTATCCTGGATATATGATAGATAATGTTATCATTATCAATATCCTGGATATTCATTGGTTAATTACAATTAACAAGTATTTATGAATACCTGAATATAGCTCTTCCGAACCTACTTTTTCTCATTCACTAGAGTTTCAGGATATATATTTAAGATGTAGAAAATTATCAGTGTTCTTTCTGCTTTCAGTTGTAAGCCATTGAGATCTTTGTTATCTGCCATTTTTATCCTAAAGATAGTTAAAGATGATACCTAAAGAAAATCTCCTTTATGTTTATAAGAAAAAATACTTAATTTTCAATTCACCTAAAGACATTAGAAAGGGATTTGTTTTTTTCTTTTTTTCTTTTCCTGTCTTCAGTACTTAAGAGTACTAGTTCATAAAAAACACTTTAGATGTTTGGTGAAAAGAAATGAGAGAGAAGGAGAAAAACAGAGGAAGAAGGATAAGCACCATAATGTATATGATTCAAATGTATTTGATTCTTATCTGATAATTCTTGGTCTTGTTTGGTGTAACTGTGATGGACTCCACCACAATCATAAAAATGGATTAAATGATCATTTCAAAGAAAAGTTTGATTCTTTTTCTTGGCTAAATTTTACCTATTCTTTAAGACTCATTTCAAGTGTCACCTTGTTTTGAAAATCTCTTCCATCAGACTCTATATATTTTCTTCACATATTAAGTGCTCTTTTTATATTTGTTTATGTTATGGTTTATGTTTATGTTAATGAGTATAGGGCATGTACCTCTCTCATTAACATTAAATAAGTCAATACATGGTAAGCACCTCACTACCATAAATCATTTTCTTAAAGGGTTAAGATAAAAATATAGTAATCAGCCTGGGAGCAGTGGCTCATGCCTTTAACCCTGTCATGGAGAGGCAGAGGCAGGAGGATTGCTTAAAGCCAGGTGTTCAATACCAGTCTGGACAATAAAGGAAAACTCCATCTATACAAAAAATTAAAAAAATTTTGCTCTAATTTTGGTTATTTGTTGTCTTCTGCTAGCTTTGGGGTTTGTTTGCTATATTCCATGCTCATGGATAGGAAGAATCAGTATCATGAAAATGGCCATACTACACAAAGTAATTTATAGATTCAATGCTATTCTGATTAAACTACCATTGGCATTCTTCACAGAATTAGAAAAAAACTACTTTAAAATTCATGTGGCACCAAAAAAGAGCCCATAAAGCCAAAACAATCCTAAACAAAAAGCACAAAGCTGCAGTCATCATGATACCTGACTTCAAACTATACTACAAGGCTACAGTAGCCAAAACAACATGGTACTGGTACAAATACAGACACATAGACCAATAGAACAAAATAGAGATCTCAGAAGTAAGACCACATCTCCAACCATCTGATCTTCAGCAAACCTGACAAAAACAAGCAATGGGGAAAGGACTCCCTGTTGAATAAATGATGTTGGGAAAACTGGCTAGCCATGTGCAGAAAATTGAAACTGGACCCCTTCCTTACACCTTATACAAAAATTAACTCAAGGTGGATTGAAGACTTAAATGTAAAACCCAAATCAATAAAACCCTAGAAGAAAATCTAGGCAATACCATTCAGGACATAGGCATGGGCAAAGATTTTTATGACGAAAATGTCAAAAGCAATTGCAACAAAAGCAAAAATTGACAAATGGAATCTAATTAAACTGAAGATCTTCTGCAGAGCAAAAGAAACTATTATCAGAGTGAGCAGACAACCTATAGAATGGGATAAAACTTTCACAATCTGTCCATCTGACAAAGCTCTAATGTCCGGAATCTACAAGAAACATAAACAAAATTACAAGAAAAAAACAACCCCATTAAAAAGTGGGAAAAGAACATGAAGAGACATTTCTCAAAAGAAGACATTTATGTGGCCACAGACATGAAAAAAAGCTTAACATCATTGATCATTAGAGCAATGCAAATTAAATTCACAATGAGATACCATCTTATGCCAGTCAGAATGGCAATTATTAAAATGTCAAGAAACAACAGATGCTGGTAAGGTTGTGGAGAAATAAGAATGCTTTTACACCGTTGGTGGGAATGTAAGTTAGTTCAACCATTTTGGAGTCAGTGTGGAGATTCCTCAAAGACCTAGATCCAGAAATAACATTTGACCCAGCAATTCCATTACTGGGTATATACCCGAATGAATATAAATCATTATTTTATAAAGATACATGCACATGTATGTTCATTGAAGCACCATTCACAATAGCAAAGACATGGAATCAACCCAAATGCCCATCAGTGATAGACTGGATAAAGAAATGTGGTGCATATACACCATGGAATACTACGCAGCCATAGGAAGGAATGAGATCATGCCCTTTGCAGGGACATGGGTGGAACTGGAAGCCATTATCCTCACCAACTAACACAGGAACAGAAAACCAAATACTGCATGTTTTCTCTTATAAGTGAGAGCTGAGCAATGAGAACACATGAACACTGGGAGGGAAACAACACGCACTGAGGCCTGTCAGGGGGTCGAGAGAGGATCAGTATAAATAGCTAATGCATGTGGGGCTTAACAGCCAGGTGATGGGTTGATAGGTGCAGCAAACCACTGTGGCACATGTTTACCTTTGTAGCAAACCTGCATGTCCTGCACATGTATCCCAGAACTTAGAATTAAATTAAATTATTTTTTAAAGCCAGGCTTGGTGGCACGCACCTGTAGTCCCAGCTATTCAGGAGGCTTAGGCGAGATCGATCACATGAGCCCAGTAGCTGGAGATTGCAATGAGTTATGATCATGCCACTGCACTCCAACCTGGGTGACAAACTAAGGCTCTGTCTCTTAGAAAAAAAAATAAGTTTGGTAATTATCCATTATTGTCCTAGAAGGTTAATTATATAGGAATGCTGTTACAATTAATTCTTACATTTAATTTCTTTCTGATGTTCAGGAAAATAAGAAAGATCTTTTTAATTTAGGCTTTCTGGAATTTTATTATGTTCAACAAAAAAAGTTATAGATTTTGAGTGTTTGTCATTTTCTTGCAAGCAAATCCCTTCTCTGTTATTAACTTTGAACTTTATTAGATGGAATTAAATGAAAGTTTGTTCAAGTTTAACTCTTTGAGGACTACAAATGGATTTTCTAAAACTCCACAATCTCTTGGGTGTCCTTCGTTATTTCATTTTTAGTTAAAAGTATCCTCCATAGTTCGTGTGTATATACCAGGACAAATAGTGAATGTTTCCCCTCATTTTTACTGGAAAATGGTGTGAGACAGGAAAGTAGGAAATACAACTCTCTCCCTTTTCTTTTGATTTATACTTGCATGATCTACTTGAATCCAGAAGGATGGGGTTTGAGAAATTGTCAAACATGAATTTTGTTTCATTCTTTTATATAGCTTTTTTTTTTTTGGTGAGGAAATTATCCATCTTTGAAGATTCTATGTTGCATTTGAAAACTATTGTTTTTTATAGAATGTGAAGAATACTTTTCCAGTCATTTGTACTGTTACTTTTTGCCTTTTACAGAATGTAATAGGTTTTGCTTAGGGCTCTGGAGTCAGACTGCCTGGATTAGCTTTGGCTCCATTATTTACTACTGAGTAACTTCAGTTAATTACTGAAGTTCTCTGTGCTTCAGTTTCCTCAGTGGCAAAAATAGAGTATTAATATTGAACATTAAATAAGTCAATATATGGTAAGCACCTAGAATAATACCAAATAAATCAGTAAATATTGACTTTCACTTTTTAAATAATTCTTGTTAATTAATAGTGCTATGTGAGTCAATTCAACCAGAATTCACTATAGAAACAAAAAAGAACAAAAACTATTGGTTATTATTTATATAGAAACAAAAAGAACAAAAACTATTGGTTGTTATTTCAGACAGATATAATAATTTTACATATTTCCTTCTTGGACAAGATGATGAGCCTGACAAGACTAATATTTTGTGTTATATTAAAATAAATTATTGTTATAATTGGTTCATGGAAGTATTCATTAATAGCAATATTTCACTTTAAGATATGTAATTTGAATAGATTTGCATTGATTATTCCTAGGTTGTTTTTGCTTTATTTTATTAGCCCTTTATTTTAAAGTTTCATAGAATTTCAGGTGTAATAATATCCAGACTTACCTATTTTTGTGTCAGATTCTAAGTGTTCAGAACATGTGGCTACATTTTTTATTCTGAAGATCAGAGGGTATCATATATAATGCATACTTGATTTCTATTTTATTTGTGCTCTCAAATTTAATTCTTCATTTATTTTGTCATTTTATATCTTGAATTACCACCCTGTTGGTGTTTTATATAGATTGATTTCCTTTATTTACTTTTTACAGTCCTTTTTTTGGTCTTTCCTCTTTTGCTATCTTTCTTTGTTCCTTTCTCACCCATTTTGGTAATTTCAATTTGTGTCAGTTTGAAAACATTGCCCTATAATTCTTTGACACTTCTCCCACTGAGAACTGGGTCTATGTCCCTTTCCTTTGATTCTGGCTTTGTGACTACTTGACCATGAGAATACAGCAAAATGATCTGTACCAGTTTCCAGGTCCAGGCCTTAAGAAACTGGCAGCTTCTACTTCTTGTCTCTTGGGCCACTTGCTCCTGGAATCCAGCCTCTACACTGTGAGGAAGCCAACAGCCTCACGGAGGGACCATGTATAAGTGTTAGCTAGCAGCTCCACTGAATCCCCAACTGATAGCCAACAGCAACATCAGGCACACCAATGAGCAAGCCTTCAGAGGAATCCAGCCCCCGGCCATCAGGTCAGCCTCAGCCTCTGTGTTGCCCTGGTTGATGCTAGATACCACAGAGGCGAGCTTCCCCTGGCCAACCCCTGCCCAAATGCAAATTTATAAGCAAACTTAATAATTTTGGTTATTTTAAGCATAAGTTTGGGTTGGTATATTCCAAAGCAAGGATAACTGATAATGATGTACTCCTTTTTTTCTCTTCATAGTAACAATTTTGAGAAAGTAAATATTGTTGGAAGTAGTTCTCAGAATTTACCTTTAAAGATAATTAGTATTTTCTGCATAGGAATAACACTTTAGAACATAGGTGAAGTTTTTTTTAAAGTGAATGATAATACGTATTAGTAAAACAGAAGAATTTCATCACTTCTCTTTGAATTCATATCTATTTCTTGTAATTTTCACTGACTGTAATAACTGCAGCTTATCTTAATATATCATCATTGTTACTATTGTCTTATTTTATATGGAGCAAGAATGGTAAATACGAAGCATTGGTCCCGACTCCATTAGGCTGCATCTATAATATATCACTAGTTGAACAGTGTACTTTTTCCTGCTGAGTAGATGTAACTTCACAATTCTCAACACAAACTTCATGCTGTTATTACCAGTGCAGTTGGAATGTGGACATCTGAGACCTCTAGTTTATAGAAACTTTCACATATAATATCAACATAGGTATAATCCTCTTCCTACTCCTGAAGCTACCTTAATGCTATCATCAGTCTGCTTTTCTGGCAGCATTTTATTTATGTTAGAGAGATCTCTGCTTAATTGTTTTCCTTTTTTCTTCCTTTCCTCTTCTATAGCTTTTATGTAGAAATCAGAGGTTTCCTACCTCTGTGGAAAAAAGTCACACTGAGATGTCTCTAAAGGGGCAATATAGTAAGTGGGAAAAGCCATTGAAATTTTCTGTAAAACGGTTTTCACCATTGAAAAAAAGATGAGACATGAGTACATGAGTGATGAGGTAATTTGCAAATTTTATAGTGCATCTGAATGATTGGGTAAAGGGATTTAAATTAGCTGATTGCACACAGTATGCTGGGGTACTGTATGTTTAACACTTTTAATTCATTTCATCATCAGATCATACCTATAGGGAGAATATTACTATCTAAATTTTTATACAAATTTATTAATCATTTTTCTTATTTATTTAATTTTTTCTATTTTATACATTATTTGAAGGATTCTATAGCAAAGTAATAAAATGGTGATATGTGACTTTTTAAAACTCAGAAAAAAGGAAAAATATACTTTAGAGTAATTAGTCAAGAACAGGAGAAAAATAGAACAAAATTCACATATCAGAAAAGCCCATTAAATTGCTTTTTCTTGTTTTGGATTTCCTGACAATCCAGCCAAAAGATGATTGTCAAAGAGAACTACAAGCTTTGCAGAATAGCTTTTCCTAGAAGGGAATCACATATGGAAAGGCTTTAATATATGTGATTTTCTTAATAAGTAAAAAGTGGTAAACACACAAATGTTATCTTTTCTGGTTGTTACTGTCTTTTTATCATCATCATTATCATCACTATGTGATAGAGTATATAATATCCTCAACATCATAATTGCAGGAAATGCAATAACATGTGTCACACACCTCTTACTTTTATTGTCCATCAATAAAAACCAAGGATGTGACCATTAAAAGCAACATAGTAAAATAAAGTCTGTTCAGAAAATATGCGCCAAAGAGATAGCACTCTCATGAATCTGCTTGAATCTAATTAAAACATGTTCTATCTGGAGAAACAGAGAGAATGCTTGTTTTTACAATAATACTTATTTATATGGACATTCTCCCAGCCATGCTCCTTTAGTTATTAAGTCATTTCAGTTGTATATACTCTTAAAATCCTGAAGTGCAGATTGATACTCTACATGATTGATTCTGGGGTGGGTTTTTAAACTTTAGAGATCACATAACAGGTAATAGGTTGAAATTGTTTTGTGGAAGTTGAGGAGCCTAATGAGTTTTCCTCCTAGACAGCTAGCCCTTTACCTCCACAGAAAGGTGGCCCAAGAAGGGATATACCAGAATTTATCTCAAGAATCATTGCTGCACCTGCCTCAGGACAAGAACACTTAAGCAAAACAAGTCCTAACATTTTACAGCCTTGAGTAGAGCAGAATTTTTCACATCATTTTATGCTGCATCTTACTAATTACTCACTGTAGTGCTTGAAAATTCTTGGTAGTGTTGCTATGAACATCAAGTTTGAGAAGTAGCTTTCCAGAGAAGTGATCAAGATTAATCTGTTCATTAAAGATTTGAGATTAAATAAAGCATCGAGTGATACTTTTCTGCCATGAAAACTATTCAAAGCTTCCGTTCACTTGTAAGTTCTGGTCTCACCAACCAGTTTATTGTAATTAATTCCATTCATGTGCTTTTACCTGGATGGATTCAAAATGTGGTATACTATATGTACCTCCCAGTGGAATTAGCTTTAGTCGCATTTTTATCAGTGTTATTACAAATAGATTTAAATATGTCAATTATATTTCTGCCAAATTTTAGCAATTGTTAGAGAGTAAGTATAAGCAATATAAATATAAGAATGTGTGAAATATTTCATATGTAGACTTTTACAAGATTTCTCATGAAGTTAGTGTGAGATACAAGGCTCTTCCTGAGTAGTGCTTATGGATGTGACCTCAGGCATCTTTTTTTGTCCATCAGATGGAAAAACTGATGCTCTAACTCTCAGATATGGTCATGGAATGCACAGATAGAGAGAGGCCATTTGTGGGAATAACTGAAGCAAATAATTGTCTTCATTGTCATATGTGACAATTTATTTGCAACCAGAAACTTGAGTTCTGTTTTTGTTCCTTAAGAGAGTGCCCTGAGTTATAATGCTGATCCAAGTTGAGTAATCAGATTACTTAACCTAATGACAATAAGACATTACTTAACCTAATGACAGAAGTTATTTTCAAACTCTAAAATCATGTGATTGATGATTTATATTTTATTAAAGATTTGAAGCAGTTACACTTGCTGTTTGGATGTGTACATGCCTCATACTTGGGTTGAACAGGTGATTACATGCCCTACTTTTGTGCCACCTTTATAGATTTGCAAACATAAGACGTTATTGTAGTACCTGTCCCCTCACAGGACAGACTTTTTTATTCTAAAAACTTGGAGATATAGAGCATGCACATAATAGACACTTTAAATCTAGCAAAAAAGAGGCTAATGCAGCACAAAGTATAGCACTTGATATTAGCAGAAGTCTTACTGTAACTTTTCTTACATTAATTTTCTTACATGATTACTTTGACCTTTGAAATAGGTCAAAGTTGTTAACTAACTCAAACACATACATTCATTCATTCTCTTCTTCTGCCTTCCTCCACTCCTCCCTCTCTCCCTCGCTGCTCTCTTACCCCCCACTTCCTCCTTTTACCCTTCTCATAGGCAAAATGACAAAAGCCTCATCATACAAAAAAGTTTGAAGACTTTACCTATACTGCTTCACCTGTGTGATATCACATTTTGGCATGTGTGCTCACAGATGTAGCACACTCAGTCCCAAATTACCTCAACAAATGTTATCTCCCATTTACCAGTGTATAAGAATTTTTTACTGGCATTTCTTAGTGTATTTCTTACTTTTTCCTTATTCATATGTTTATATCACATAAATTTTTTATTCTGCATTTTGCTTCTAGTGTTCTATCAGAATCACTTTTCCAATTTGTTAACAGAATTTTAGATAACAGAATTCTGTGACTACATAATATTTGTCCAGGAAGCACAGCATCAACCATTGCCTATTGTTGAATATTTGTATTGTTACTTTTTCTATTAAAATAATATTCAGTGAATATCTTAATGTGTACTTTTTTCATTTTAAATTTGTGTCTTTGATTTATATTATTTGAAATTGTATCAAAGAGTAGCAACTATTTTTGGTTCTTGAGCTATACTGTTATATTTTTGTCTATGAAACCACAGATAAGGAAAGCATGTAACATCATCTCCCATTTGGAACATTATATTTTAAGTCTTACCTCTACCCCCACCTCCAACCAGAATGGTAATATTGTTTGTTCTCCTTCCCTCTAGGAAAGTAGTGAAGCTTCTGTTCTCAGTATTGCATATTGATGAGTCTAATACACCTCCAGCCAGATTGTTTTAGCCATGTTTAACCTACTGGTTTCTTTGAAACACCACCAAATCATACAAAATTTATATTATAAATTATATAAATTTTAAGGGATAATGCATATCAGTTTGTTCAATACAATAAGAAAAACCGAATAGAAAATAATTTTCTCCTCATTGTTAATCTATTAAAGGGATGAGGGCACTACTCTTAGGAAACAGAACGCTGGTGAAGAGCAGAGCCGTTCTGGAGCTGGACAACCTGACTTTGTGTCCTGGCCCTTATCACTTAATAATTTTGTGACCCTGAGCAATTGTTAGACCCCTCTGTACCTCAGTTTTCTTAACTGTAAAATGAGTCTGAAAAACCGTAGAGAACTATATTAAATCATTCATTGAATCAATTAATACATTTAAAGCACTTAGAAAGATGCCTGGCACATATAAAGGGTATAATAAATGTTGATTATTGTAGTGGATTGTGAATTGGCACATAACGTTTATTCTAACCTAGTCTGCCTTTCTTCATGGCAAAGGCTAGAAAGCAAACACCTACATGTTTGATAGTCCTTTGCATCTAAAATTCTGGATATGAGTTAGGTCACACCAATTAGATGTATTCACATGCAGTTTTTTTCCACATGGAATTTTGAAAGTGGAAGTACTGTGGGAGGCTGTCTTCCTGCTGCTTCAGCTGTTGCTGCTAGTGAGCACAGCTGTGGAGACCTGCGATATTTCTCTAGCAGTGTCCCAAACGTCTAGCCACTAGCTTTATGCAGGTTGAAAGGTAGGTGCACTAGTAGCTTCTTGATTTGCAGCTGTAGCAGGTTATTTTTGACTTTTCAGTTCAAATGACAGCCTCCCGATTCCTCACCGCCCTGAGAGGTAGAGGGAGCAGCACCCTAGCAAGCCAGTTCTGCAGTGTTGATTTGGGCGTCATTATTAGAGGCCCAGTCCAGAGCTGGTACCTTCAGCCTGTCTAACAATTTTATTATTCATCCAATTTTTGGTGTTTAATCCACTTTTGTTTAAAATCACTAGGAAATTTGTTTCTTGCACTTGTGATAGTAGTGGTAATGGTGGTGGTGGCGGTGGCGGTAGGTGTAGTAACCATAGCAGGGACAGTGGTAGTAGTTATTGTTATTTAAATTCTGTTGCATCATTTATCTTTCCAAAATGGAAAAACTTTAAAAGCAGGATGGCAGTCATCTTTAACTTGTGATACTGTTTCCACAGAGCTCAGGACAGCAGAACCTTTGTCAATGAAGAGTTCCAGGCAGCCACTAGCATTAAACTGGAGTTGATGTGCCAGTTTTGCCTTATATTTGTGTTTTTCTTTAAAAGTTAGCTTCTCTCTGGCTACCTGTTACTTAATATACCTAATATACATTACTGGTTAAGGTGGGTACTAACCTTAGAGAAAGGAAAGAAAGGGAAAACTAGTGTCCAGACTAATGGGAAGTCATTGGAACCATCTAAGAGAAAGAAAATTCTGCTTATATTTAACAAGCATTTCTTGAAATTCTGCTTACCTGTTGCTAGGCAATAGGGAAATACAGATATGAATAAGATACCTCCTTCATTCTCAGAGGACTCACAGTGGGAAGACAAACTACAAATAAATAAATTATTTTCTGTACCGTACTATGAGCAAATTGAGATCGCATTTCATTCACTCTTCAACTGTATTATCTACCACAGTGCCTGGTAGAGTATATAGTATGTGCTTAACCAACATTTTTTGATTTAATAAGATGTAAAATATCACATCCAGTGTAGACAGAAAATGAATTGTTAACCTGAAAAGGTTAGGAAAACTCTTTGTTGCTCTTTTGGTGGTATCAAAAATGGTTCTGTAGTAAAGTAAATTTGAAGGTCACCATATTTTATTTCCCTTTTAGAGATTCACAACACACATTGGCATATTGTAGATTCTGATGATTTGTACAGTAAAGAAATAGTGTAATTTTGTCCAACTAAGTATTTTCCAAATATGTTTTACCACAGAACCCTTTTAGCACCTCATTGTGTAGAACAGTTTGGGAAATACTTGTACAGCTATTTCCTGAAGCTAATCTTTAATAATTGTTTTACATTGCTAGAACATTGTGGTTTTGATAATAGCATTTAAATTCTTGATGTCATCAGCTTGGTATTCTGAGTAAATGTTTAAATAACTTAAAGATAAATCTCCACAAAAAAGTAGATATAACAAGGAACCTCTGTAATCTGCATCCTACACTAACATACAGTTTTCTATTCCAAATAATAAAAGGTGACACACTCAAAGAACAAAGCATTCGAAACAACCCAGGTTTTCTTTTTATTGAAAAAATTATTGGTAGCTTTTAAAATGAAAATAAATTATTTAGAAAGTTTTCATTTATTCTGCCTATTTTTAAAATTAGACTAAGTTACTCTATTAACTTTACCTCAATACACTGTTTATAATGAAGACATGTGTAGTACTAAGAAAAAATATGGTGGCAATGAAAATTTCAGATAGAATATTTTTTATTTATTTGACCCCATATTAAATCTTTTGAGTCATTTCATTTTGTGGTATGTTGCTTTACAAGATTTCACATTAAATAAATATTTAAATATTATTGTGAATTTTAAATACCTCTTTGGGGAAAAATTCTGGTCATTCCTAATGTGGGTAATGTAGGATTTTTAAAATTGCTTAATACTGAGAATTTTGATTTTTAGGCATTAACTTTCCCTGATATATTTGTGTTATAACTTAAGTAAATTATTTTGCCTCTGAAACGTATCTTAGATGACCAAAAATAACATCACAAAACATGTTTGTTATATACTTAATTGTTTTGACCATAGAATTAATTTTAAAGTCAAAAGGGGCATTGCTTTTTCATCATTTCCAGTTCAGAATATTCAGCATGTCACAGATGTTCATGAATAATGTCCATTTAAAACTGTTGGCAAAGAGTGCTGGTGAGTTGGCTAGATGAATTAAATGTTGGGGGGATCTGACAGGCAGCACGCTGCTTTGTGATCATTCCAAAGTTCTAATAATCTCCCTCACCTTCTCTGCCTGCCACTAATGAAAGAGAATAGGTGATTGCACCTCCGGCTATGTTCTGTGCCTAATGACTCCTCCAAAGGCAGATTTATGAAGAAAAAATTAACTTTGAATGAGGATTGAATTGGCCCTGACAGTCTGATAGACTGTGACACAGATTCTGTGGCAAAACAGACGTAGCCCTAATTGATTATCAATATTTTAAGCAAAGTGATGAAAATAAGCATTAAGTGATGAGAAAGGCAGTCTTAATACAGTAGGCAGTAACCAGGACATAAGAGAGTCTTTGGGGAGTTTTGCACTGATTGCTATTAACTGAATTTTATCTGTCGATTTTTACCTTTGCTTCCTGGCAGCCATTGTCCCTCCTTGGTGCGTACGATTTTTTTCCTTAAAAATATATGACTAGAATGTTAATCTTTCTGATAACACTGACACAGCTATCTGCAGTCTCTTCCTCTGGAGAAGTTTGTTTAATATTTAACTCATTTTGAATTGAGATTAGCTTTCATAGTTCTGAAAGAACTGAGACTTTTTGTGAAAATTTTGGATTAATTTTATTCACATACTATTTCTAAATTTGGTACTATCCATGAAATATAAACTGGCCTAAATATTGCATATTGCATATCACATATTTCATAATATCAGGCATTATATCCTTTACATAGTTGGTAGCACTGAAATCATTTGTAGCCTTCATCTTATGAATAAAATAGACATTTATCTATATCTATATATATATACACACACACAAAGTGAATCTATGTATGTATACTATAGTTACTTACAAAATATATTTTCAAACTAACAACAAAAATTTAACTTAGATAATTATATGTTCATGTGATGCTTCATAAGTTAATTTAATAACATTTGAAATTGTTATATACCTTTTTTCTTACAGGTTATATTTAGTTCTCTATATTAAAAGCAGAGAAAAAAGATCACTTAAAAAATCAGTAGCAATTTCATTCGGTGTTAAAATTGATAAGCCAAGAACATACTATATGATATTACATAATGATGTATTTGCTTACTATTAAATAGGTTTTAGATAAATTAGCTTATTTAATACAGAAGCTGTACATACTTTTTCTTGTGGTAAAATACTCTCTGAATTATTAGTCATCAGTATTTATATTGTTTTGTGAAATTAATTTCAGCCAGGAATTGTGCAATTATTGAAAACTTTAGATTCTTCAGGTTACTTTGGAGAAAGTGAGTCATTTTTATGTTTTCCAAAGGTCTCCCAAGTAAGTTATTAGAGACAAAAATAAGATAAATACAAGGATGCTACAGTACAATGCTTCTCAATCTTTCTCATGTAATGACATGCAAAAGGATCTATTTGGTTGGCACACCAGGTTAAACTGATGAGGCTGCTCTTGGCCAAAGGATACTGGCTCTCAAACTCCAGCCACCTCAGACCCTGCCTGGTTGCCTCGAGGGCTGAGAGGATGAAATTTGAGCACACCTATTATGTATTAGTAGCTAAGTAGTTGGGAAGCTCTGAGTGTATTGCAGTTAGAGAACTACATTTATAAAACCCAGATTGAATAATAATGATTTGAAAATCAGATGTATCTAAAATCTGTCTAAATATCTAAAAACAATTCTAAAAATCATCCTATCCAGAAAGAGAAGAACAGATATATCTCTAGACATAGTTTTTACTAGATGGATTAATGATCTTAATCATATTTTCCACTTAATGTTGGTTGTAATATCTGCTAAGATTATTCAAATTTTAATCTTTGCTTTGACTCCTATTAAAGCAGAATATGTTTAAATTTTATTCTCTGAAAAATATTAAATATAATAAAGTTATCTCTTGGCAGAATAATATTGTCACTTGTTCTTAGAGAGCCTAGAATGATTTTTTGAAACTCCAAAGACCTTAAAACTAATCAAATCAAACTCTCAGTTGACTCTTTAGGAAACAGCAGTTCGGATCACAATTAGATCACTGCTATGCTAGAACTAAATTCCAATTTTCCTGATTCCTAGGCCCTTCCCTTTCAGCTGTACTCTGTGATGCTTACAAATCTTAACAGGAAAACTTATGAAATGTTAAAATTATAAAATTCACATATTATGCTTTTATAGCTGTAAGAAGTAATTTGCTAACAATTTTCACTTATACATTAGGTGATCCTTTTAGGTAGGGTTTATGTAAGATAATAACCTTTTTTTTATTCTTTATTTACAGTGTCTTCCCTAAAAAAGCCTGACACTTTCTGTTTCAGTGTTCAAAATAGCCAGTGGAAAAAAAATGGAAAATTGTTCATCGTGCCAAAGTTTATTTTGTGCTAAAAATTATTTTATTCTTATAATGGAATTACATTCTAGTAAAAATAGATTAAAACATTCTAGTTTGGATAAGAATTCTATAAACACCCATATTGGCTGACTTTGTCCTCTGTCATTCCATTTGTTAACATTCCAACAGACAGTAGGAGAAGCAGACAGATACATTATTCTTTTTGCGCCACCTAGCGAAACTCGGGTGCTGTATATTTATCACACTATACCTAACTTGCAATAGGCGATACACTCAGCTCCTGCTCATTACGCCTGTAAGAAATTCACAAACAGAAAAACAAAGATCTAACCCCACTAATGTTGACTTTTCATCGTATTTTGGTAAAATTTGGAAGACTTAAATATAATCAGTAAGGATATGAATACTACTTCTGCTAAATTGTGAAGGGCATTGTCTTGAACAAAAGACATCACATAATTAAAGGTTTTAATTATGCTCTTCCAGTTGTAAATACAAGATTTTACAAAATGAAAATACATTCTGGAGAAACGTTTAAAATACTAAAAAGAAATGGGATCAAATTAGATTGAGTAGTGTACAAAATATTTTAAGTACCTTGAACTCATTAAGTGTTTTTTATTTAATGATGTTATCTTTTATCATAAATCAAAAATATTGGTAAAATAATTTGTGCCACACGTGTGCTTTGAAATGAAAATAATAATGTTGTGTAATGCTGGATTTACTAATTTGTAGTTTGAAAGGAGACCATGTTCAAGTATCTATTTTTTTAAATTTGTGTTTCAAGTGTTTGAAGTGAAATCTCCTGCATGTTTTTTTTTATTAATGCTACACAAACATTCAGCTGGTTAATTTATAGGTCTTAATTTTTTGTAATATTATTAAATTTCAAGAGCATGCTTTCCAAATGCTGACACAAGATAAAATAATACTATTGTCAGTGTCATTGTTTTATGTTGATGTAATAAAAAGTACCTAATGTAAAAAAAAAATAGGAAAAATATCTTATCCAAATAGGAGAAACTTGTTTCTTATGTATCTAAATTTGTTGTGTATGAGGAAATATAGGACTTTTGGTGACTGTAACTATAGTTCTGAAGATTTTTGTTTCGTTTAACATATGATTACTTTGAAAATTCCTAAGATTTACTGCTCTTAAGTATGTGCCGTAAAGATGTAGATATAAATATATTTGTTATATGTGCTATAAAGATATAAATATCTTTTAAAGTATATATTTCTATCTACTTTATATGTTATATATAAAGTATAAATTTTTAAAGTATATATTTCTAATTTTCAATATTGAATTATACCCTAAATGAATTTTTAGCAATTTTTTACTCTTAGAAACTTACAAACATGTTTATATATGAGTGCAGATATATAAAACATACATTTCTAGTTAAAACATACATTGTCTTTTAACTAGAAGATATATGTTTTATATATCTGCACATAAATCTTAAGAGAAGTTTTGAGGAGTTATGCCAGATTTTATATCTGAATATTAATAATATTCGTATGACTAGAATGGAATGTACTAATTAATGTAATTTTTTGAGACACTGATAAATCTCAGAATATCCTTTCTTGTCATAAATGTTTCTAAAATATTTAAGTAACATGAACAGAATTAAATATTTAATATATTATCATTCCTCAGAGTCATCATTTTGTGAGTTAATTTTTGCTTTAGTTCAATAAACATTTGTCGAGGAGTTAATGGGCCATGTCTGATATGATACTATGCTAAAATCAGTAAGATAACAGACCTCAAGGAGTTGGCTGTCTAGTGGGGGAAGAAAGACACTTGTTCAATTGGTGATACTAGAGAAATACAGTGTTCTCAGACCTAAGGGGAGGAATTAATGGTGACGGAGATAATAGGGCAGTGCATCATGGAGCAGGTTACAGGACATTTGAACAAATAGTGTTGTTGAATATTATGAGTGTAGATAAAGCAAGTATGAAATAGAGAGCGAAACTTATAGTTGTGACATAGCATATCCAGAAACTTTTAAAATATATGTATCTTCTTAAATTATAACGTGAAAAAGATTCAGTAGTAGTCTGCTTTAAAGTACATGTGTCCACACAAGCATGCATGTGTGCACACACACACATATACACCAGATTCTATACCATTTCTCAGAAATATTAGAGAAACCACTTTACATATACTTAGCATGTATTTCCCTAAATGAAATTTTGTTATAAGGAAAGGATTCACTACTAAATGAAATTTTGTTGTAAGAAAAGGATTCATTACTAAAAATTTGTACATAGGTTTTTTAAAGTATACAAATTGTATAATAAATAGAACAGACATATGCATATCAAACAATAGTAATTACTCTATTTTAAAGCTAATATCTGTAAAGGTATATAGATAATATTGTATATTTTATAGAAATATAATTTGATTCCCTGGGCTATAATGCTGTTGTATTATATAACATACATATATTATATATGTATATGTATTATATAACATATATATATTATATATGCTATATATATTAACTTGGCATATATTAACTTGGCATGTATTAACTCATTCAATTTTTACAATAACCCTGTGGCTTATGATGGAGGTATTATTATCATCAATACAATTGTCAGATGAGTTAACTAAGACACAGAGAGATTAAGATACTTGTTCCAGATCTCATAGCTAGTAATGGGTAGAACCAGGATTCAAACCCAGACTTCAGAATCCATGTTTTAAATAACTCTGCTACAATACCTCATAGAAATTCATTATGCCTAGATTATAACCATTTCATTAATAGATAATAGATTATAACCATTTCATTAATAGATTATAACCATTTCATTAATAGAAGAAGCCATATTGAAGAAATGTCTTCCAATTCTTTTTATAGGTGTACACACAAAAAAACCATTGGATGGGCATCTGAAGAATATACTATCCTACCAAATTCCCAGGGCAGTGTGTTATATGTAACCAGAAATCAGTATAGATAAGTAATATTTTGCTATTTGCTATTTTGAAGGAATAAGTGTTTTTGGCTATTATAGCTAATTTTATTACCAGTATTTTATTTTCTTTTTTGAAAATCAAAAATGGTTTAATAACAGTTAATTTAGTAAGCACTCGTTGGCACTGGGCTGAGTCTGGAGGAGGCAAACGTGAATAAGAAACAAATATATTAAATGGTTACAGTATGATAGGACTACTGCCAAAGTACATGTACCACAAGAGCAACTAGCTCTGTCTAGAGTTAAGAAGGGATTCTCATAAATTGTACTATGTCAGGAATGAGTAAAGCCTTGCAAAACTAGAGCACAAAAAAGGCAAGGGGAGGGGAAAGCATTAAGACAAATGCCTAATGCGTGCAGGGCTTAAAACCTAGATGATGGGTTGATAGGTACAGCAAACTACCATGGCACATGTATACCTATGTAACAAACCTACACATTCTGCACATGTATCCCTGAATTTAGAGAAAAAAATTGTTTTAAAGGCACAGAATTGTGAAAGAGTATGTTATATGTAGCAAATTGGAAAAAGTTCTTAGTGTTTGAAGTGTAAAGGATATGAGATGGAGTGGCAGACTGGGAAAAACGGGTGAGGACCACTGGGGAAGGATCTCATGGGTCGTGCTAAGGAAGATGAGGTTGTCTGATCATTCTTAGAGAGTACTTTCTTGGAAAGATGATTGCTTCTAATGAACCTGCTTGCATAGATGATGCTGTTCCAAGTCAATACCTCTGAGAAAAGTAGTCTACATTTCTTTGCTTGGTTTCCAGTCTCCAGGGGATCTTTGGACAAGGATAAAGAAGTGGTCCAGGCATACCTTTCCCAAACTAACCACAATTACTTCCCAAACCAACCAAAATTATTCCCAAACTAACTAAAATTATTGAAACTTAAATTTTAATTATCAAGCTGTTATCTATAAATCTCCCAATTTCTGCTTAAAAGTACATATGCCCACATATGCATGTGCACACACACACACACACACACCCCAGATTCGATACCGTGTCTTAGAAATATTAGAGAAACCACTTTTGGGTGTTTGAAGTGAAATCTCTTGCATGGTTTTATGCTTTTATTGATGATACACAAGCATTCAGCTGCTTAACTTCTAGGTCTTAATTTTTAATAATATTATTAAATAGTGCAAAAAGAATAATGTATCTGTCTGCTTCTCCTGCAGTCTGTTGGAATGTTAACAAATGGAATGACAGGACAATTTCTATGATTCTCTAAATCTGGGTTAAGTGTATCTTTACCTCCCGACTTCTTGGCAGTGTTCATTGAGTCATATATTGAGTACTAGGGTTAAAGTGATGAGCTGAAGAGACACAGTCTACTAAAATGTTTTCGAAGATCTACAGTCTTATCTGGGCAAAATACAAAGAAAGACTTTTGTTTATATCTTGGCGACATGGTGGTCCTTTCATAATTTGTCCTTAAAAAAAGAGAAATGCTGATAGTCTCATCTAAATTTTGCAGTTGGGGTGACTCAAGGACCTCTTCAAATTTATTGAATAGAACAGTGTTTAACTGGCACAAGAATTTTGCTTCTTAAATTTTAATTCAGCATGCTTTCCATGGGGATGTTTCATTCTTTTGGAAAAGTATACTTTCTCTTATGTGTCATTTTAATTTTTTTGTTTGCTCCATTAAACTGTTTGATGTCTTCTTTAGAATATACTATATCTGTATTTGAATTTCATCTACTTCTTATAACTTTTAATGACACCAGTTCATCTTGCTGACTATACCATAGTGCAGATAACCTCATATCCAACAACTAATGATGGCAGCAGTGGTGCATCTGGAGCGGTGGCTGTCATTGATGCCAGCTGCAGTGGGGGAGGTGTGGCCAAGGCTACATGCTCCAGAGAGCCAGCAGGATCCAGGAACAGGTAGAAGCCCTGCCCCTGTCCAAGTTGGTGGGGCAGGAGTTCCACCAGGGTGGGGAGGTATGGCTAGGATTGCATGCTCCACAGAGCCAGCAGGAGCCAGGAACAGCAGATAGAAGCCCTGCCCCCTTCTAAGTTGGTGGGACAAGAGTACCTCCCTCCCAGGTGCAGCTGCAGCCACCCAGCAGTGGTTGTGGAACTGGGCATCTCTTCACTTTTAGGGGCCCTGGGAATTCCCCTGCCCCTGCAGGCTTGGAAGTGCCTGCTCCTGCTGCGTGGCCTCTCTCCATTCCTAGCACTTGCTATGATTTCCAAGCAGAATTGTGGCCAAGCCTGGGCACTGTCACACCCTGCTGGGTGTGCACATTCAGGGCAGTGCTGACATGCCAGGCCCTGCTGCCTCAGTCCCCTCTGGACTTTGGGCCCTCCCATATGAAGCCCATAGAAACCTCAGACTCAGTCAGATTCAGGGAGACAACTTGCCTGTGGAGAGGAACTACCTACCCACTGTGGGTCTCCTCTCTGCTGAGAGCTGAACAGATGACAGGACAACCTGCCTGTGAAGAAGAGCTACCCGCTGTGAGTCTCCTCTCTGCTGACAACTGAACAGATGATAGGAAGGACCTGCCTGCAGAGAAGCTACCTATTGTGGGTCTCCTGTCTGCCAAGAGCTGAGCAGACATCAGGATGACCTGCCTGCAGAGAAGAGTTACCCACTGTGAGTCTCCTCTCTGCTCACAGCTGAACAGAGGGTAAGAAAACCTGCCTGAAGAGAGGAGCTACCTATTGTGGTTCTCCTCTCTGCCAAGAGCTGAGCAGACATCAGGACTACCTGCCTGTGGCGAGGATCTACCCACTGTAGGTCTCCTCTGAGCAGTTCTCTTGCTCAGTAAAGCACCTCTTTGCCTTGCCCACCCTCCACTTATCCACATAACTCATTCTTCCTGAACAGGGGACAAGAACTTGGGACCCACCGAATGGCAGGACTGAAAGAGCTGTAACACAAACAAGGCTGAAACATGCCCCTTGCTCACCATATTGTGGGTGATGAGAAGAAGAGAAGAGCTGCAGCCCTTCAGAGAGCCCAGACCTAGGTGCTCCCTGAGCAAGGGCTATGACACCCTCTTTGGGGCTCTGCGGTTCCTGGCATCTTCAAGCTTCCAGGCACTATCACATTCCCTGGTGCTAGTCATGGAAGCTGCTTGTGGAACACCTGGTCCAGCCATAGCCTCGCCAGGAGTCGGTGCTCATGCCCATGCCAGCACCTGGAGCTGCTCCACCCGCCAGCATGCCTGGCTGTGCGTAGTGGCCAGACCCCACACTCGTTCACACAACCCTCGCCACTTCATGCCTGACTCACCCTTGGCAGGCATGGGATCCAGGCCAGTAGCATGAGCCAAGCCTAGCCTGCCAGGCTGAGTAGGCAGAATGAACCCATTGGGCCCGAGCAGAACTCATGCAAAGGTGCCACCAGGCACAGAGGTTTCCAGCTGGAAGAGCAACACCCCAAGGATCCTGTGACACTATAACATGTTGGATTTACATGTGCTTGCACTGCAAGAAGATATTTATAGCAGTCACACAAAAGAAAGAACCAAACACCCAAGGTATTTTGCTATCAGTAGGTTTTTTTTTTTAATTTTGGAGCAAAAATATTCCTGCATCCTGGATCATGAGACCCATATAACATGATTAAGATTTCGGGTCACAAAATATGTTATTTAATTCCTAGTAAACTTGGGTATTCTCTTCTGTTATCCTCAGTTAATACTTCTCAAAGTGTAGAAGCTAGATCAGCAACATTAGCATCACATGAAACTTGTTAAAAATGCAAAATCTCAGAATGCAGCAATACAGTAGAAGAATTATAACTTGTGTGCATCTGATAACATGACTTCAAGATACATAAAGAAAACATTGACACAATTGTGAGGATAAACTTTGAATCTTGTCACCATGGTGAGAGAAGTATTAAACTAAACAACAAACTTACACTATGCTCTGGTGAACACACAGGACCCTGAACTCAAGATTTAGGGAATATATAGGCATACTTAGGAGATACTGTGGGTTTGATTCCAGACCACCACAATAAAGCAGCACCACAATAAAGCAAATGTCACAGTAAAGCAAATCACAGATTCTTTTATTTTCCCCACCAGTGCATATAAAATTTGTTTACATTATACTGTGGTCTGTTAAATATACAGTAGCATTATGTCTAAAATACAATGTACATGACTTAGTTTAAAAATATTTTATTGCCCTTGAGAGCTTGTTTGGAGGTTCTAGCAGGGGGAGCACAACTACTCGTATATCCTTGACCGAAGACCAGTCCTCCTCTATCAGGAATGGTCGTCCTCTTGACCGAGCACGCAGTTTCCGGAGGGGACGCACATGGAGCGGTGAGGGAGGAAGGGTATACCCGCCTGGCCAGTCAGATCAGCCAAATCAACCCTGGCCATCAATGGGGCGACAGATGGCGCAGCCAGATGCCCTGATCAAAAGACACAGACTGGCAAATTGGATAAAAAGTCAAGACCTATTGGTGTGCTGTGTTCAGGAAACCCAACTCACATGCAAGGACACACATAGGCTAAAAATAAAGGGATGGAGGAAGAATTATCAAGCAAATGGAGAACAAAAAAAAAGCAGGAGTTGCAATCCTAGTCTCTGATAAAATGGACTTTAAGCCAACTAAGATCAAAAGAGACAAAAAAGGGCATTACATAATGGTAAAAGGATCAATGCATCAAGTAGAGTTAACGATCCTAAATACAGACGCACCCAATACAGGAGCACACAGGTACATAAAGCAAGTTCTTAATGACCTACAAAGAAACTTAAACTCCCACATAAGAATAGTGGGAGACTTTAACACTCCACTGTCAATATTAGATCAACAAGACAGAAAATTAACAAGGATATCCAGGACTTCAACTCAGATCTGGACCAAGCAAACCTGATAGACATCTACAGAAATCTCCACCCCAAATCCACAGAATATACATTCTTCTCAGCACCACATTGCACCTACTCTAAAATTGACCACATAATTGGAAGTAAATCACTCCTCAGCAAATGCAAAAGAATGGAAATCATAACAAACAGTATCTCAGACCACAGGGCAATCAAATTAGAACTCAGAATTAAGAAACTAACTCAGAACCGCACAGTTTCACGGAAACTGAACAACCTGCTCCTGAATGTCGACTGAATAAACAATGAAATGAAGACAGAAATAAAGATGTTCTTTGAAACAGGCAAGAACAAAGACACAACGTACAAGAATCTCTGGGACACATTTAAAGCAGTGTCTAGAGGGGAAATTTATAGCAATAAATACCCACATGAGAAGCAAGGAAAGATCTAAAATCGATACCCTATCATCAAAATTGAAAGAGCTAGAGGAGCAAGATCAAAAAAACTCAAAACCTAGCAGAAGACAAGAAATAACTAAGATCAGAGCAGAACTGAAGGAAATAGAGACATTAAAAACCCTTCAAAAACTCAGTAAATCCAGGAGCTGGTTTTTTTTAAAAGATCAACAAAATAGACCGCTAGCCAGATTAATAAAAAAGAAAAGGGAGAGGAATCAAATAGATGCAATAAAAAACGAAAAAGGGGATATTACCAGCAATTCCACAGAAATACAAACTACCATCAGAGATTACTACAGACAACTCTATGCACATAAACCAGTAAACATGGAAGAAATGGATAAATTCCTGTACACTTGCACCCTCCCGACACTAAACCAGGAAGAAGTTGAAACCTCGAACAGACCAATAACAAGGGCTGAAGTTGAGGCAGCAATTAATAGCCTACCAACCAAAAAAAGTCCAGATCCAGATGGGTTCACAGCTGAATTCTACCAGACGTACAAAGAGGAGCTGGTTCCATTCCTTCTGAAACTATTCCAAACCATCCAAAAAGAGGGAATCTTTCCCAAATCATTTTATGAGACCAACATCATCCTGATACAAAAACCCGGCAGAGACTCAACAAAAAAAGAAAACTTCAGGCCAATATCTATGATGAACATAGATGGAAAAATCTTCAATAAAATACTGGCAAACCAAGTGCAACAGCACATCAAAAAGCTTATCCATCACGATCAAGCAGGCTTCATCCTGAGGATGCAAGGCTGGTTTAACATACGCAAGTCTGTAAACATAATCCACCACATAAACAGAACCAAAGACAAAAACCACATGATTATCTCAATGGATACAGAGAAGACCTTCGACAAAATTCAACAGCTCTTTATGCTAAAAACTCTCAATAAACTAGGTATCTAAGGAACATATCTCAAAATAATAAAAACTATTTACGACAAACCTACAGCCAATATCATACTAAATGGGAAAAAACTGGAAGCATTCCCTTTGAAATCTGGCACTAGACACAGATGCCCTCTCTCACAACTCCTATTCAATATAGTATTGGAAGTTCTAGCCAGAGCAATTAGGCAAGAAAAAATTTATAAAGTGTATTCAGTTAGGAAAAGAGGAAGTCAAATTGTCTCTATTTGCAGATGACTTGATTGTATGTTTAGAAGACCCTATCATCTCAGCCCAAAATCTCCTGAAACTGATAAGCAACTTCAGTAAAGTCTCAGGATACAAAATCAATGTACAGAAATCATAAGCATTTCTATACACCAATAACAGACTAACAGAGAGCCAAATCATGAGCAAACTCCCATTCACAATTGCTGCAAAGAGAATAAAATACCTAGTAATACAACTAACAAAGAATGTAAAGGACCTCTTCAAGGAGAACTACAAACCACTGCTCAAGGAAATAAGAGAGCACATAAACAGATGGAGAAACATTCCATGCTCATGGTTAGGAAGAATCGATATTGTAAAAATGGCCATACTGCCCAAAATAATTTATAGATTCAATGCTATCCCCCATCAAGCTACCATGACCTTCTTCACAGAACTGGGAAAAAAAACACCTTAAACTTCATATGGAACCAAAAGAGAGCCCACATAGCCAAGACAATCCTAAGCAAAAAGAACAAAGCCGGAAGCATCACACTACCTGATTTCAAACTATACTCCCCGGCTAAAGTAATCAAAACAGCATGGTACTGGTACCAAAACAGAAATATAAACCAATGGAACAGAACAGAGGCCTTCAAGGCAACGCCACACATCTACAACCATCTGATCTTTGACAAACCTGACAAAAACAAGCCAGAGGGAATGAATTTCCTGTTTAATAAATGGTGTTGGGAAAACTGCTGGCAGTGTGCAGAAAGCAGAAACTGGACCCCTTCCTGACACCTTACACTAAAATTAACTCCAGATAGATTAAAGACTTAAACATAAGACCTAACACCATAAAAGCCCTAAAAGAAAACCTAGGCAAAACCATTCAGGACATAGGCATACCCAAGGACTTCATGGCTAAAACACCAAAAGCATTGGCAACAAAAGCCAAAATAGACAAATGGGACCTAATTAAACTCCAGAGCTTCTGTACAGCAAAATAGACAATCAGTAGAGTGAACTGGCAACCAACAGAATGGGAAAAAATTTTTGCAATCTACCAATCTGACAAAGGGCTAGTATCCAAAATCTATAAAGAACTAAAACAGATTTACAAGAAAGAAACAAACAAACCCATCCAAAAATGGGCAAAGGATATGAACAGACACTTTTCAAAAGAAGACATATATGAGGCCAAAAACATATGAAAAAATGCTCATCATCACTGATAATTAGAGAAATCCAAATCAAAACCACATTGAGATACTACCTCATGCCAGTTAGAAAGGCGAGCATTAAAAAATCTGGAGACAACAGATGCTGGAGAGGATGTGGAGAAACAGGAACACTTTTACACTGTTGGTGGGAGTGTAAACTAGTTCAACCATTGTGGAAGACAGTGTGGCGCTTCCTCAAGGACCTAGAAACAGAAATTCCATTTGACCCAGCATTCCCATTACTGGGTATATATCCAAAGGATTATAAATCGTTCTATTATAAAGACACATGCACATGCATGTTCATAGCGGCACTGTTTACAATAGCAAAGACCTGGAACCAACCCAAATGCCCATTGACAATAGACTGGACAAGGAAAATGTGACACATATACACCATGAAATGCTATGCAGCCATAAAAAGTGATGAGTTTATGTCCTTTGTAGGGACATGGATGAATCTGGAAACCATCATTCTCAGCAAATCACTGATCATAGGTGACAGATATCAACAGATAAAATAATAGTTTAAAAGCTTGTCAGAATTACCAAAATGTGACACAGAAACATAAAGTGAGGACCTGCTGTTGGAAAAATAGCACCAACAGACTTGCTGTATGTAGGGTTGCTACAAACTTTCAATTTGTAAAATAATGCTCATGACACCTGCCACACGCAATAAAGCAGTGCACAATAAACCGAAGTATGCCTGCACATTCTTCCAAGTACCAATTAAACCTTTACAAAATTGATCATTTTTAATAAAGCAAATCTAAACAGACCAATGATTATTAATATACTGCATTCTTTGATCATTATGAGATTAAATCAGAACATCACTGTAAACAATATAAATAAAGTTTAAAGCATTCTTCTGAGTAACTCATGGGTTCACTAAAAAAAAAGTCTCATTGGAATAAATATATTTAAAATTCTGTGTATCTAAATCAACACAGTTTGAGATGTTTTTAAAAAGCAAAATCTTGACCATATTGGGCCATCAGTCAGTTTTGCAAACTTTCCATATGATACTAACACATGCTGAAGTTTGAGATGTAAAGCCTTAAAGTACTATAATTAATGCCTACTTGAAAATATCTATTAATAGCAACAAAATAGATGATTAAATATTGATGATGATTAATACTGAGCCAGGAAAATTACAAGTAGTATCTGTTTTTAAATGCAAAGTTGATAAATACCAGGTCCAGTTTTAGAGGGCAGATTTTCACTATCATAGCCCAATAAAATAACTATGACTAAGGTCTTCATTTTATTACTTTCTTTGATTCTGCTTTTATATTCTTATATTGTTGCAAGTATTTTTTTGTTTAAACTCTGCCGTATAAAATTGAAATGAGAGAAATTTCTAAAGAAATTTTATGATGTACTTAAATATCTGTATTTCTGTTTTGGATATCTTTTTTCTGTTTGATATATTTTTATTGCCTATAAAATAAGTGAATTTAAATGTCTTTTTATCATTAAAAACTATTTGAAGTGTGAGGAAAACTATATATTTTTATATATAGTGTTTTATTAATTAACTACATTGACTTACTAGTAAAAAGTTGCTTATAATAGAAATGCTTTTGAAATTTCTTATATATTGTGTTTCTTTTTTATTTCTAATCCAGGAAAATTATAGCATAATTATTTTCATGATCTTCAACTTGTTTGTATTCAGTTGCTTCTGTGTGGGGCTGAATGTAGCTGCCTGAGTGCTGACATAGATTTTGATTACGATTTTTAAGGAATCGTAAAAAATCGTAAAAAAAAAATTGGAATACCAATTTTTCTTTTTCTCTTCTACCTTATCTCTAATTAAGCACTGCCATTGCTAGTGCTTAATTCACCTATCATGTGGAAGAACAGAACATGCCTTTTCATTAACAGGCTAGTAAAAGGTCATATGTTGGTTCCCTTTACAGTTTACCCTGGAGAGTAAATGCAACAGTTTTATTATGTGCCTAGTTTTTACGGATCTAGGGGAATAGAAATCTCAAAGATTGCTCCAAAACTAGGTCACACCTGTAGGGTGCTACAATGTGTCATCCAGCAAAGCTTGCATTATTAATTTTGAATTATATTTGCAGTGTTCTTTAACTAGTAGCGGTATCCCAATTAGTAGGACCATGATACAACTCTTCAGTCTGAATGTGGTATAGTAAAAGTGCATTTAAAACATGCTTTTAAAAGGGTTAAATCGGGGCATGGCATAAACTTCCTTTGGGGAAAATTTGTGGATTCAGCAGTGGAAGTCTGCATTTTATCAGAAATGTTAGTATTTTTAGTATAGAGGTATATATATTATAACACTGAAATCAAGCCATTGGTCTTAGGCTTAAATGATGAATCTCCAAGACAACCAAAATTATGATGTCCTTAAATATTGAGCATTTCATATTCCTGAAAGAAAAGTCAAATTCAAAATACTAATTTATTAATGACATGGCACTTTCACTACAAATTATTTGCTTTCATTCTTATTTTACAATGACATTTTATTCCTAATCTTTCTGATTTAATAATTAAACTTTAACAAAAATAAATTGACTATACTTTAATTAGAAACACTAGTAGAATTAGATTTATTTTATATGCTATTTCCACACAGTTTTTAAAAAGCCATGATAGTAATGAAAAGAAGAGCAGACAGAACTGTTATAACTTTTGACTCACTCACTTCTTTGGTATGTAATCTTAAGCAAATTATTAAACCTCTCTGAACCCTTTTTGAGAATTATATGAAATTATCTTCAAGTACTTACTGCAGTGCCTAACACATAGTAGTAGGTCGGCATAAATTGTTTTCTTTCATGAATTGAAGCCATGGAAACAAATGATATAAATAAAAATATGTAATTATATTTTTTAAAAAACACCCTTTTTAATGCAAGAATAATGTAAAAATAGGAAAAGAAATGACTTTTTTGATATCAAAAACTATTGCAGCACATCCTTGATTTCTGAGGTATATAATTAATTGCTATTTCTGGATTTTAGTTCCTATTTTAAAAAAGATTGCTTACTTATAGTTACTCTTTAAAATACATATATATTGGCCAGGCACAGTGGCTCACGCCTATAATCCCAGCACTTTGGGAGACCAGGTTGGACCGATCACAAGGTCAGGAGATCAAGACCATCCTGGCTAACACGGTGAAACCCCATCTCTACTAAAAATACAAAAAATTAGCCGGGCATGGTGGGGGCACATGCCTATAATCTCAGCTACTCAGGAGGCTGAGGCAGGAGAATCACTTGAACCCGGGAGGTGCAGGTTTCGGTGAGCCAAGATTGCGCCACTGCACTCCAGCCTGGGTGACAGAGCAAGACTCTTATCTCAAAAAAAAAAAAAAAAAAAAAAATTGACATCAAGTTGATGGATATGCAGTAAGTCAAAGAAATACAGAATGATGAAATTTTTTTTTTATATTTCTGTAAAAAGAAAAAAAATCTAGTAGTGCTGTTCTCTGAGAAAATAAACATCACAGCCATATACCCATGTTATTATTTTTTCAATTTTTTTTTTTTTTTTGCTGTTTTTCTTGTGTTGTAGTACATGACATCTAAATTACTGTGGCCAAGCAGTTTATTCAGGTTATGAAAAAAAGTTAGGTAAGTATCAGAGAGCAGCAGAACTGGAGAAGATACACATAAGCATGGTGGTCAAAAGGCTATAAAACTTTACATATCAAAAAATAAACTATCAGCAATTCACTTTTTTATCTCAAATTCTAATTGAATTTGGTTTCTTCTTTGTCATTAGAATGCTCATGGATTCCAGCAGAAAAGCTGGGAAGAAAAATCCCTATTCAAATGAAGAGCATTAGGATATACTGCATACAGCTGCATTAGACCAGCACATCTGTTGGACATACTAAGTGTGTCACTCAGCAGTGAAATAGATTATCAAAGCTTTTCTAATAAGTGACATAGAAAATTCCCCAACAGAATGAAAAAAAAAAGAGCACATGAAGTAAATCTTTGCAAGTTTGGGTAATGTTTAAAGCTTATGTGGGGTGTAAGATTTAAGAGAAAATCTAGAAGACATGACACAGGATACAATAGTAAAAGAAAAAGCTTTTACTTTTGGAACTGTTATAAAGTTTACAAAAGGGAATTTGATGTAAAAGCAAACAAAACCCATTCAATATGCTCCAACCATTTATTTTCCCACATTGGTGCTTTACAAAGTAGAAAATAATATAAAGATACCATATCATTTTGTAGTTTAGATTTGTCATCCTCATTGAGCCCACATTTTTCAATATCATCATTTATTACTGGTATTATTTTTAACAATTTGCAAAAATAAACATAATCGATCTTTTGAGTAATATATAATTTAAAGCATGACATGCAACAAATCATTTCTAGACTTCAGAAAAATTATTCTTTGGAAGTAATAGTTTCTATGTCTCTAAACATCCAAATGAGAACTTAAAAAAAATTAACAATGACATATCTTTATTCCTCTGAGAATCTGTTAGGAAAAAATTAAAATAAAGTTGCTGAAAGCATTGTACTAGATTAGCATTTCCTGAAATGTATTCTTTGTTTATTTATGTTACAAGAAAAGAATAGTTCTTTGGAAAATAAAGTTAGGAAACATAGGCTAAGTTAAATAAGTCTCTTTACTGCAGAATGTCTGAGAGCTTTAAATTTGCAGATAAGCATAGTGACTTTCCATGAGGGAGGATTCTGTATTGTGTTGCCCAATCTTATCCCACCGTGGAACCTTGTTTAAATGGAGAATCACGTGAGAAGTGAGAAATTCGTGTTCTATGAAATATGCTGTGAGAAATACTGGCCCAGAGGATCTTTAAGGCTCCTGCTAGCTATAGACATTTACATTTTTCTGAGATTTGACTGCACTGAATATGATTTGTGCCATAACTTCTGTCATGACTTCTAGTCATTTTGAATTAGTAAAGTCTCCCTGGCAGTAGATGGCACCCTCTGGGGAGGGTTAAGTGTCCCTTGGATTGTATGGCAGCTGTGGCTTCCTACTACTGCTTATTTTAAGGCCCTTCTAGACTGGTTCATTGCAACTTCATCAACCAAATAATTGACATGTCCTCCTGGCTAAGGTTTCCTACAAAAGCTGCTTAAGCATCATCTCCTCCTAGAAGTCTTCCCTGACCATATCCCTTTCCTTCATTGCTTTCAAAATATCTGTATACAGGGGTTTGTTTTTCCATTTTCCCTTCTAGTTTGTGACCTTCTTCATCTTTCCATCCTCAGCATGTAGCTTAGTGATTAGGAGCAGTGATAAGGAGCACAGTATTCTGCTGAGTAATTTTCTAGGTTATCTGTTTTATGCTTTGTAAATCTGTTTTGAACGGACACATAAAGGAACTAATAAAAAAGAGCTTGCTTATAAGGTTATCCCACAAAAGTTATTATTGTTGGACCATTTGCTGATAATCCGTGGCTTTCTTTTTTGCTTTTTAGTCTTTGCACTGGCTATGCAATAATTGCAATTTCATATTTGTAAAATAATTTTTCAATTGTAGTTACTGTTGACCTGTACAGTGTTTGAGGCAGATGCAGAATAATCATTTCAAATATTGGATATGATTAAACATTTTTACCTGTACATTTATATTGCTAGCATTTATTAATGGTATAAATTGGTGAGGGATAAGAACTTAACGAATCTCACTTCTATGCTGTACATGTAAAGAATGAGGCAGATGTACCTTAGGAGAGCTGATATTAGGACCATAGTTGTGTAGTCTTTATATGTGCAGAAGCAACAGCTATGTTCATATGTACATTTTTAATGAATTTGATAATTATTAATCATGAGTTTTTAGGTTATCTGTTGTTCTGAAGTCTAGATAAAACTCAGTAAAGGGCTGGCGCAGTGGCTCACACCTGTAATCCCAGCACTTTGGGAGGCCAAGGCAGGTGGATCATGAGGTCAGGAGTTCGAGACAAGCCTGACCAACATGGTGAAATCCCCTCTCTACTAAAAATACAAAAATTAGCTGCATGTCGTGGTGTGTGCCTGTAATCCCAGCTACTCAGGAGGCTGAGGCAGGAGAATTGTGTGAACCCGGGAGGCAGAGGTTGCAACGAGCCGAGATTGCGCCATTGCACTCCAGCCTGGGCAACAGAGCAAGACTCTGTTTCAAAAAAAAAAAAAAAAGCTCAGTAAAAACTATGTGAAAACACCTTACACACTATGGCATATTATGCTTTTTTCTAAACATTATATATTTTATGTTAATTATATTTTTTCTCCAAAAATTATTCTTTACTGTTTTTTTTTTTCTTTATGGTAGCTTAATATTGTATTCTAAAGCTGTTGTTGTCTTCTATTATTATTTTAAAGTTCACATCCAGAAAATCTTGGTTTTACTATTTTTAAATATATAACTAATTAGGCTTTTATAGTTGTGATGTTCTTAGTAATTACATTAACTTGAGTTCAAAATTTTCATGGTTTTCTCAATCAAGTTGTAAATTTATAATTATTTACCGTGAGGTATGTATGCCACTTCTTAGTCCAAAATATTATTATTTGTCACATGTCTCTATATGTTTCTTCTTATATAACTAAGATCATCTCCTTTTTTCTTTTAGATGCTAATAACTAAAAGTTATTTTCTCCATACTAACAGCATGACACTTTTTTCCTGCCGAGACACTGAAAACAACAAAAAGTAGTGGGCTTGCTACCAGATGGGCTGGTAGATTTGGAAAATTGATTCAGCATTTACTCTTTTAAACCTGGGAGGAGTTGATATTATAACTATAATTATATAGTCTTTAAATATACAGAAACAGGAGCTATGTTCATATGTAAAATTTTTAATGAATTTGATATAGTTATAACTAGGGTATCTGCAGACACTTCCTATTGCTCTTTTCTTTCCATTGTGACCTAGAAAAAGACCCTGGCATAGCTGAGCTAAGACTTCAGTCACCTGGTTTTTGCTCTCTAGGTTAAACAGAACTACCTTAACCTTTAACTTGAAACTTCAAAGGAAATGAAATCCTAAATGTAAATATCCCCTGTCTATCTTTGCTAATTATCTCACAAACAATAGCACACAAACTCATAATGTCTTTATTCAGATACTTTCTTACTTGGAGTCACTGTTTACTCCAGTGGTGCTTTTTAGAGACGTGAGAATTATTGAAGCATGGTAATATAACATATTGGTGTTAGAGTTACATTAAATAGAACCACTAATCACTGTACCACTTTAGGCAAGCTACGGTATTTTAGAAAATGAGGAGGAAACTCTCAGGATTGTTCAGTGTTTCCCCAGACCCAAATGCTCATGGGGTTAACATAGCAATTTCAAGAGAAACTCTCTAGATACATTTTGTAATGCCATCTTAAATATATGAGACAAATAAGTGTATCTTGATGATTGTTACAAAGCAAGAGACCTCTCTGGATTTTCTGTGATTTTGCATAAAGTATATTAAAGTAAGAGTTTCCCCATAAATAGTGACATGTGCATGGAAGCAATAAATTATTCTCTTATTTTGATTACTGTTTGCTTTCAGGTGAATAAACAGGTAAGAAACAAGATAAAAAGAGCATTAAATTAGTATTAAACTGTGATTCACAAGCTCTATATATTGGTCATTCTGACCTTTGACAAATTAACTTTCATGGGCCTTTCATTTGTTCATTAACACCATACACATAGTAATAACTTAGGTAGATAAAATATTCATACTTTGAATTATTGGAAAATGATGCTTAATTGTCAGTTTATACTGTATCTTTTTTACTCACACTGGTTTTTAAAACATATGACAGTATTTAAACTGAATGAACATGAGAAAGAATAAAATGTCAGAAAATGTTCTTACATATGTTTTGATGAGTAATCCAATAAAGTTTATACATATGTGAAAGGGTAGGATAGACAGTGCTGGATATATTACTGGCTTTGTGATTACTTATCTTCCCAGTTTGTAGTCTTTGCTTAAAATATTTTGACACAGCAGAGTTTGCGAAATGCCCTAGTGTCTTGGTCATTTTCTTAGTGTTAATGTGAAAACTACTAAGAATGGTAACAAATGGAAATAAGCAAAAATACATTTTGCTAGATGTTTTTATTTACAATTAATTAGAACATTTCTTGCTTGGCCGCAAAATTTATATTAGAGCATCATGAAACTTCTTCAGTATCTTGAGAGTATAATTTTCTTAACTTTGTAGATGGAATATTGGAGTAATAAGTATTTTTAAATAAAGGTAATAAAGTGGAAAGAGTGTAACCACTGGAGCTGGGTAGAAGCCCTCCTGTGCCACATTCTAGTTAGGCAAGTAAACTGGTAGTTCTCCATGCATGCTTTCTGTCCTCTTTCTATGCATTTATATATACACTTATGTACTTTGTTGTTTTTAGTAAATGGATATGCTACATATGGTATTCAACTTGCTTTTTCACCTAATATTTGTCTTGAAAATCTTTCCATATTAATATGTATCAGGCTATCTTATTCTTTTTAGTGGCTTTTGTATTTCATAATATTGCACTGTATTTAGCCTGTTTCATATTTAGCTTGTTTATTCTTTGTCATTACAAATAGTGCTATACCTTGTGTATACATTTTCAAACACTTGTGCAAATATTTTTGTAGAATAGGCTCCTACAAGTGGGATTGCTTGATGCAGGGTACATGTATTTTCAATTTTGTTGGATAGGCCAAGGGTCTTCCAAAACCACTTTATCAGTTTACACCATCCTATTGCCAGGCAATGAAAGATATTTTGTTTTTCTCTGCTCTGTCATTATTAACACTTGATATTATTATTGGGTTGTTTTTTTTTCTGTTTTTGACAAGTTTGTTGGGAAAAATATAATATTAGATTTCCTTTAGTACTAGTAACCTCAAACATATTTTTGCTATGTATTTCTACCATGTGTGTTTGCTTGAAAGTATGGTCACATGGTCACACAAAACTGTCTAGCCCGGCCCCTTTGTTTTTCTTTTTTCTTTTTCTTTCTTTCTTTTTTTTTTTTTTATTTTGAGTCAGAGTCTTGCTCTGTCACTCAGGCTGGCATGCAGTTTGGGATCCTAGCTCACTGCAGCCTCAAACTCCTGGGCTCAAGCGATTCTCCTGCTTCAGCATCCCATGTAGCTGGGACTTCAGGCACATGCCTCCAAGCCTGGCTAATTTTTAAAATACTTTTCATAGAGGCACGGTCTCGCCATGTTGCCCAGGCTGGTCTCAAACTCCTGGCCTCAACTGATCCTTTCAAAGTGCTGGAATACAGGTGTGAGCCACCACACCTGGCCAACCATTTTAGATAAAAGCCTGTCTTTTTAACCTTTTCAGGTTCTCGTCTTCTTAAGTTAATTTGCCCCAGAAAATTATTAATTTCTTCTAGATTTTCCAATATATGGACCTGTGGTTTTAAATGTTTATGTCTGTATGTGTATTTACTTTTTAAAATTTCTTCTGCATCTCCAATTATGTTACTTTACTAATTTCTTATAATTTTTATTAGTCTTTTTTTCCTTGACTAGACTTTCTAAAGGCTTGTCTATTTTTGAACAATTTGATAAGTTTGATTAAATATAAATCTATTTTTTTTCTTTCTTTGTGAGTAACCTTTTTTTTTTCCTCTAGGTGTTCTTAAGTGCTTTTTGGTATTTCTTGGTATTTCACAATGTCACCACAATTTGCTTATGTGTGTCTACTTTGCATTTTCTCAGGTTCTCTTTGCAACTTGAGGACATATGCCCTTCTAAAGTTCTGGGGAAATCTATTCCTATTATGTCTTTGATTATCAATTCCCTTCATTCTTTCTTTTAATTTGGAACTTCTCTTTGATAGATGTTAGAACATATAGGTCTTCTGTCCTTCTAACTCTATGATCTTGAAAAAATTTTGTAACTTCCGTTTTTCAGTTTCCTCATCTGTAAAGTAGGGGTGATAAATGTAAATATCTGATAGAATCATTTTGAGAATTAAGTGAAATATACACACATATACAAACACCAAGGTACATAGTAAACATTCAATAAATGTTAACTTCAATAATGATAATATTGTCACTTAACTTTTATATGTAAACCTCTCTGCATTCAGGGAAAATTCCTTGGTAAGATCTTCTAACACATTCATTAGTCTTCAACTGTATTCATTCTTTTCTTCACTTCATGTATGGAGTTCTCTTTTGATGGTCAAAATTTAGTTACCAAGATGCAATCAATATCTTCTCACATTATGTTAAGGATATTATTTACAGTGCTAGTGATTCCAAAAACTTCTGTTTACCTTATTAACTGAGTCCTCTACTTAATTGTTCTATGGTGTTATTGTTGTTTGTGTTGTTCTTGTTTATTTTATCTCTTTTGTAAGATTCGTTTACCTCAACTGCCTGGTAATTCTAGGTTGGTTGTTTATATTTGACAATCCCTGTAATGCTCTCATTTCAACTCATTATACCCTGTCTCCATTGATAGTGTCAGTAGCTAAATGTGTTGCTGGTAGGGGCATACTGGTAACTTGTCATGACTTTTAGGGGTCAGTAATTACCTGCCCTTGCCTCACTGGCCCCAGCACCTCTTAAACTCACCGCATTTACCTGTTGTCAAACATTGCCTGCACCTCTACTTATCACAAACAAGTGCCATTGTTTAGTTGCTTTAATATTAATTCAGTTTGATGTTTGCCCCAAGGCTACCTCCTGTGCTTGGTATCCACTGACTCTAAAATTAGAACATTCCTAGAACTTCTTCCATGTTTGTGTAGTCTTCTGAATGTGATTGTGCTTTGATTTCCTCTAATAATTTTTCTATTCTTCTGTTCAGATATGCTTTCTGTTTTTTGTTTTTTTTTTTTTAAGAATTTCTCAACACTTGCAGTACATTCATGGTGATGCAATATCAAAGATTGGGCTACATATAGAAAAGAACTTTGGGATGAGTGTTGTTAAAGCCCTATAAAGAGATTTTCCCTAAAAATATTAGTATAACCTTTTCTGAAAGTAGGGCATGAGTCAGACACCTTGTCAGTCTTCTCCAATCCTTGATTTCATGATTCACTCCCATAGGGTATATAAAGTACTTCCCCAAATCATTTAAAATCTACCTTAACAGCTACAATAATTGAAAAAGCCAATCCTCTATGGAATTTTAAAAATAAAATTGGTAAAGATGTGAATGAATTCTGGTAGTATACTACCATCCTGAATCACGCCCTGATTAGCCCCTGTCACCTCTGCAGCTCTTCTTCTGATCTCCATCATCCAAGTGAAACAACCATAGAGGGATTCTTTTCTGAAAGGAGACTTCACTTTAGAAGGAACAATGCGGCTGGGCGCGGTGGCTCACCCCTGTAATCCCAGCACTTTGGGAGGCCAAGATGGGCAAATCACCTGAGGTCGGAGTTCACAACCAGCCTGGCCAACATGGCAAAACCCCATCTCTACTAAAAATACAGAAATTAGCCGGGCGTGGTGGCGCACGCCTGTAATCCTAGATACTCGGGAGGCTGAGGCAGGAGAATCACTTGAACCCGAGAGGCAAATGTTGCAGTGAGCCGAGATCACACAATGCACTCCAGCCTGGGTGGTAGAGCGAGACTTCGTCTCAAAAAAAAAAAAAAAAAAAAGAAGGAACACAATTTTTGTATTAATTTTCTAACTACTTTTCGTTCATTTGTTTAGGAAGCATTCCTTGAACACCTGCTGTATTAGGCAAAGTGGACATAACAAACAACCCCAAAACTTCAGTGCCTTAAAATAATATACATGTGTTTTTTATTCATGTCGCACTGTAATGCAAATCATGAGGAAAGCACTGCTCCTTGCAGAATTAAGAGATACAGATTCCTTTAACCTTCTGGTTTGCCCTTTGTGAGTCCTTGATTCAACCAGTAGATGGGGAAAGAGAGTGAGGATTACACGAGTTTTTTTTTAAGAGGCCCCCTGTGGAAACATTATACACCTCACTTAGGCTCACATACCATTAGCCTGAACTCAGGTAAACAGCCACATTTAAGTGCCAGGGAGACTAGAAAATGTAGTATGACTAAAGATACATGAAGTAAACACTGACAATTTCTGTCACAACTATTGTGTGCCCTGCTCTCAAGGAGACAATTATATGTCCTTTAGTGAAGAGAATAAAGTTCCGTACATCCCATAAAGTAGATATTAAAGTACCTACGGAAAAAAGAAGCAGCAGTTATATCCACTTGGGGACAAAGGGTGTTGACTGGGGAAGGCTTCGCAGAAGAGAGTGATATATGAAGTAAAACTTCCTGGTAGGATTTTTTCAGCAAGAAAGTGAGAATGGGCACCCCAGCAGTAACAGAGGTATAGCAATTCAAACAAAAGGCAGTGCGGCCCAGCAAGGCTAGATTATGTAGATCCTTGGAGTGAGAAAGGAGAAGTAGTCAATGATGGGATTGAAAAATTACACTGAGATCAGGTTGTGAGGGCTTTTTTTTTTTTTAGTTTTTTAAATTGATACATAATAGTTGTATGAAGAACTTGAGTATTTGAAGGATTTTAGTTGTGTGTGTTTGTGTGTCTGTGTGTATGTGTACATGTGTGTATGCAGCAGGGTACCTTCAAGTATTTTTAGCAGAGAGCGACATCATATTTGGATTTATTTATTTAACAATTATTGAACATCTCACAGTATTGTGTCCTAAATACTGTGCTTACTGCTAAGGATACAAAACAATGAACACATTCCTTGTTCTGGTGATAATATGGAGGGTTCATTGGAAGTACTAGGATTCGAAGTACAGAGATTAAATAAGAGCTCCTTTCTTGTTCAAAGTAAAAAGAAATGAGGTCCTGAACGTATTGGCAGTGAAAATGGAAATGAATGATTGGATTTTAGATATAATTTGTGGAGCTGGATCCGACAGAACTACTGGTTCCAGTACAATCAGCTGGTATTGCGTGGGGACAAGAGATGAAGGAAAACGTCACGGAGATTTTCAATTTGAGAGATTAGTTGGCTGGCAAAAATAGGACATACTATGGGAAGAGGATCAGGTTTAAGAGAAAGATTGTGAGTTCAACTGTGGATGTGATTTTGAAATATCTACTGGGCAGTGTCCAGAAAGTAATTGGAAAAGACAGTTCTGGTGATCAGGAAAGGGACCATAGATAGGTTATGGCTATTGATAGACATATGTGTTGCGATTTAGACCTTCTAGTGCAGCCCAAGAATAGAACGCCAAGAAGGAAAAGGTGAGCAAAAGAAACAGCAGCCCAAAAAGGCTGACAAAGAATTATCAGAATTAGGGGGAGTATTTCCAGAAAGATGTGGTTGATTCATTTTTTTTTTAATTTATGTATTTTACTTTAGGTGCATACTATATCTGGCATTTCTCCCCATGTTATCCCCTCCCGACCCCCCGCTGTCTCTCCCCTACCCGCCCCAACTGCCCCCAGTGTGTGATGCTCCTCTCTTTGAGTCCACGTGTTCTCATTGTTCAACACCCACCTATGAGTGAGAACATGCAGTGTTTGGCTTTCTGTTCTTGTGTCAGTTTGCTGAGAATGATGGTTTCCAGAGTCATCCAAGTCCCTGCAAAGGACATGAACTCATCATTTTTTATGGCTGCATAGTATTCCATAGTGTATATGTACCACATTTTCTTTGTCCAGTCCATCATTGGTGGGCATT
>JAZHEH010000235.1:7412500-7759319 GCA_036589455.1 Ateles fusciceps
ACGTTCGGAGCACCTTGCGAAAGTCACTTCCAGTAGTAGCAGCAGGGTAGAGGGAGACAAACCTGCCTTGGGAAAGCTTAGGTGACCTCTGAGAGGCCCTGGATCCCTGGAGAAATAGTAGGGCACAGTTAGAAGCAGAATTATTCCTGGCAGTCAGTCCAGGGGATTTTGGAGCTATCAGGTTTAGTCATCAAAAGTAAATGTGTTAAGGCAGGGTGTGGTGGCTCACACCTGTAATACCACCAGTTTGGGAGGCCAAGGCAGGCAGATCATCTAAGGTCAGGAGTTCAAGACCAGACTGGGTGAAACCCTGTCTCTACTAAAAATACAAAATCAGCTAGGCATAGTGATGTGTGCTTGTAGTCCCAGCTACTCCGGAGGCTGAGGCAGGAGAATTGCTTGAACCTGGGAGACTGAGGTTGCGGTGAGCTGAGATCGCACCACTGCACTCCAGCCTGGGAGACAGGGTGAGACTTCGATAAAAAAAAAGAAAGAAAGAAAGAAAAAGAAAAAGGAATAGATGTGTTCCAGATAAAATTCTCTTTATAATATTGTGGTAGTGGTAAGAAATTATCTATTTTTTCCAAGGCCACATGTTGTTTATTGATGAAATACAAAAAGCCTTCCCAATAATGTGAGGAAATGGCAACATTGTTTAACATATTTAACTAATACTGTTTAAGTACTATCCAATTAAATAAGAGGAAATAAATGTATAAAACCCTGAAAAGGATGTCCCTAGTGCCTATTATAATGCACTGTAAGTCCTAATGAAAGCAAACAATGATGCTAAGACTGTAAATGCTGGTGCCAAAGTACCTCAGTCCAAATGGGGGATTTTTCAACCTCTGTCCCTTAGTTTTTCTGTCCTATAAAATGGGGATGATGACCATTCCTACCTCATAGGTTTGTCATGAGGATTGAGACAGATTAAGTGAGATTACAGATTAAGTTGGTTAATCTGCATAAAGCTCCTAGAGCAGTGCCTGGTACATGATGAGCAATCAGTAAGCATGAGCTATTATTATTGCTGTATGAAACAACCTTAGAGCCTTTAAGTCATTTCCTGTTATTTGCTATTATAGATAGTAACGCAATGAGTAGCTCTATTAATATAAAGTTTTGCTTCTGTTTAATTATTGCATTAGATTAAATTCCCAGAAATCAGATTGCTGAATCAAATAGTGATCACAATAATTACCTTTTAAAGACATTCCTTTGACCTCTTCACTTAAAGAAAATTTTATGATATGAAAATTACTAGTTGACATAAAAGAGTAAAGCAATCGTGTATTTATTTGACAACAGCAACAATAATAATTTAGTAAACACCTACTTTATTCATAAAACTATCTAGACATCATATAAAAACCCAGGGTTCCATTCAGTTGATTAAATCCAATAAGGATTTTCCAGTCTACTACATGCTTGTTCCATTCCATGCTGGTTGTTCATCAGAGGATGAAGGAACGTGGAGTGGCCTTTGTCTTTAAAACTCAAAATCTATGCAAGAAAGTAAAATGTGAAGATAGTATGAGACTCTACCATCAGGCGCCAAATTCCATTTTTAAAATATCCCAGGCTGGGTGCAGTGGCTCACTCCTGTAATCCCAGCACTTTGGGAGGCCAAGGCAGGCGGATAACCTGAGGTCGGGAGTTTAACACCAGCCTGGCCAACATGGTGAAACCCCGTCTCTACAAAAATACAAAAAAATTAGCTGGGCATGGTGGCGGGTGCCTTTAATCCCAGCTACTTAGGAGGCAGAGGCAGGAGAATCGCTTGAACCCAGCAGGCAGAGTTTGCAGTGAGCCGAGATTGTGCCATTGCACTCCAGCCTGGGCGACACAGCAAGACTCTGTCTCAAAAAAAAAAAAAAAAAAAAAAAAAAAACCAAATCTGTGATACAGACATTAGATATTAGGCATAGTAAGCTAAGCAATAGAGTAGGTGTTAGTGCTGGGTGCAGTGGCTCACGCCTGTAATCCCAACACTTTGGGAGGCCGAGGCGGGTGGATCACCTGAGGTCGAGAGTTCAAGACCAGCCTCACCAACATGGAGAAACCCCGTCTCTACTAAAAATACAAAATTAGCCAGGCGTGGTGGCACATGCCTGTAATCCCAGCTACTCACTCCGGAGTCTGAGGCAGGAGAATTGCTTGAACCCAGGAGGCAGAGGTTGTAGTGAGCTGAGATTGCGCCATTGCACTCCAGCTTGGGCAACAAGAGTGAAACTGTCTCAAAAAAAAAAAAAAAAAAAAAAGAGTAGGTGCTGGCTAGAGCCACCTGGCAGACGTCAAAGCATTTTCAAAGCCAATATCCAGTTGGCAGCAAAGAAAGAAGTATATTACCATCCAAGTGATGACCAAATTAGGTTATTCTGTCTTCTTAGAATCTAACACTTTATAATTACTTTTAATCCACCCCCAAATCAACAGGACAGCTTTGCATTTGAATACTATCAGCAGAAAATGTTTGCTCCTGCTAAAGCACATCCTCGTCTATGCCAGCTGGAAGGTAAAAGGAACCCTCAAACTTCATCTGTCGTCTTTAGCCAAGGGACTCCAAGAGGTGTGCTCAGGAGTAGATGAGGCTGGTAAAGGGCCTCCACTGAGGACTGTGCGTGTTCATCTGTTTCGGAAGGGCTCTCTGCCTGCTGAAAAAGCAAAATCACCTCCACTTCACTGTTTTCAGGCTGCAGTGCTAATGTGTCTTACAATAATCCAAATCTCACACCACAGGCTTTACCACTCCAGGCTTCTCTCTTTTGTCTCGGAGTCAGGAGGAAGGGGGCAAACTGCTCCTCCTCTTTGAAGTGAGCAAGATCATTTGTTTCAAGGAAGCCAAACAGAAGCAGAAGCCCTTTCATATAATTGAGGAAGACTTCACAGTTGCCAGAAACCCTTTTTGTAAGAGAATAAGCCCCACATAAAGCATTTTCTGGCCTTTAAAAACAGCCCACCAAATATCTTTCTTGTGCCTTACTCAGGATTTTTTTTTTTCTGTTGCCCAGGCTGGAGTACAATGGCATGATCTTGACTCATTGCAACCTTTGCCTCCTGGGTTCAAGCAATTCTCCTGCCTCAGACTCCTGAGTAGCTGGGATTACAGGTGACCGCCACCACACCTGGCTAAGTTTAATATTTTTAGTAGAGACTGGGTACTAGGTTTCACCATGCTGGCCAGGCTGGTCTCGAACTCCTGACCTCAGGTGATCCCCCCCCAGCCTCGGCCTCCCAAGCTGCTGGGATTACAGGCGTGAGCCACCATGCCTGGCCCCTTATTTGGGAATTATTAAATTGCCTACTATGTGCAGATCCTTCTGAATTGTCAGGCTCCATATTTCTTCAAAAGGCTGAAGCCTGGTAGGCAATGTCAAGAGAAGGAGCTGCTTTGCTCAAACAGGTTCCAAAGCAGTCAAGTGAAATTGTCTTCCTTATATGGCGAAAAGCGCCCTGTCCCTTTAAGGCCAAGAGACTTGGTTGCAGACAGTCCCTGGGAAGTTTGCGGGCAGCCCCATCCAGTGTCTGATCCTTGCTGCTGTGCAGGTGAGTTCCCAAACCTTCTCTCCCCAATTTGCCCTCTATAATTGCTCTCATGGCGGGTTAGAAATACTATGAAGGGCTAGAGAATTTCAGGATCAGCAGAGATGGTGTTGTTTGGAGAAGTTTGAGTTGAAGGAAAAAACAAGGTTACAAGGGAAATGTGCAGTAATGCAGCCAGTGAGGATGCATCTAACTTCCTGTGGGGGGAGAAGGCAACAAGGTTACAGAAGGCCCTGAGGCATTTCCAGGGCAGGGCAGGGGAAACAAATTCAGCGGGGGACAAGGGACAGATTCTAGATAAGACCATGCAGGGCTAAGTTTAGACTCTTGAGCTATATAACCTGGTGAACTGCAAGTTAAAACCACGCATAACCAGTAGGAAACACTGCTTCTGCAAGTGCTGAAGGCTTTCCAGGAGCTGGAGCTACAGGACTGACTGCAGAGGGGAAAGTAGAAGCAAACGTCTGGAATGTCTATAGGCATGAAGGCTGCAGCCTTAACCCTTTATGCAGCCTGGCTTGTTAGCCATTAGGGTTTGGCTGCCACAGAGCAGGAGGTGGGGGTGCATTGTGAAGTACTGCAGTAGGAGACCAAATAAACAAGACTATGATTGTGGAAATGCATCTCTGGCATCCCCACAGTACCACGTGCAGAGAAGAGAGATTTTCTAAGCTCAGATTTTCTGTCATCCACAGAAAAATCTCCGATTTTCTGTGTCATCCTTCTTCCAGCAAAGGGCTGGAAGAAATCTCATTTAAGCTAATTACTGCTCTGTCATTTACTAATTCAGCTTCTTGAATTTTTTTCCTCCATGGTCTGGAGCCTTGTACGATATTAATTTGAAATTAACCAATAAAACTTTATAATAGCTAAAGATTTGATAGCAGAGTGTATTTCTCTGGAAGATTGAGCTATATATATACAGCTGAGGTTGGGATTTTATTAAGAGCATGAAAAGAGATGGGTGTGGTGTAGAAGGAGAAACACTTGATGGTCATTTTATATAATATCCAAAGCCGTTTAACTGAGCCCATTCATCAACTACAGCCAAAAAAGGAGTCCACCCAGGAATTTTAAAAGAGAGATGCTAAATTACAGGGCTTGGGGTCCTCTTCCCTCCTAGTTGAGTCTAGGGCCATTCATCATTCAGAGGTCAGTGGTTTCTCTACAGTTGTTGTGTGGGGGAGTGAACAAGGAGGCTGGATTAACATTCCTTACATACTCCATGCCTTTTAAAAATATTCATTCATCTGAGTAGTCACTGAAGAATTCTTTTTATTATTAACTAACAAGTGCTCTATCCACTTGTTAGTGGTTTCTAAAGACAGATTGTTCATGAAAAAAGATTTTGTTTTATCAATATTTTGATTTATCAAGAGGGATCTGTTAGTGTAAGGGTTCCTGTCTTCTCCTCCTCACTTCTGATGGACGGGCAAAGTGGTGATTATTGCTTACTGAAGAGAAATATCTGTTCTTGACTCTAAAATCACAAAGGGCTCTACTTTGGACCTTTCTCATTCAGAAGCACTGGTGTCCCAAGCATAAAGTTAACTTCTGCATTCACAATGTGGAAGAGAGCAGAGCGCGTGGGTACAGTTTTGCTTCATTTTGTATCAAGCTAAATCCAGAAAGCAGTGTCAAATACATTGCTTTCAAATATAGATGCCCCCGAGAAAAACCAAATCCTATCCCCCAAGCTGAAAAACCTCTAAAAGTACCATACTGTTATCTTTTATAAGATAAATCAAGGCATTTCAAAGGAAAAAAAAGATGTGTCTTCCTGAACATTTCACACAGTGACTCTCCATGCCCTCAGTCACATATGGGTCTTACAACTTTACACAGGCCACTTACTCTATCTGTGCCTCAGTTTCCGACCTAGAATTGAGCAGATCTGAGTTAAATTTCTAGTTTCTTCATTTATTTCCATAACCATAGGCAAATTACTTAGCCAGTCTAACTTCAGTTTTCTTTTTCTTTTTTCTTTTTTTTTTTTTTTTTTTTGAGACCGAGTCTCGCTCTGTAGCCAGGCTGGAGTGCAGTGGCACAATCTCGGCTCACTGCCTCCTCCGGCTCCCAGGTTCAGGCGATTCTCCTGCCTCAGCCTCCTGAGTAGCTGGGATTACAGGCACGTGCCACCACACCCAGCTAATTTTTGTATTTTTAGTAGAGACAGGGTTTCAGCATGTTGGCCAGGATGGTCTTGATCTCTTCACCTCATGATTCACCGGCCTCAGCCTCCCAAAGTGCTGGGATTACAGGTGCGAGCCACGCCCCCAGCCCAGTTTTCTTATTTATAAAGAGAATGAATGTTAATTAGGATCAGAATACCCTAGAACTCAGCATAGGCTCCATAAATGCTATTTCTCGTTTCTTTTTTTCTCTTTTTCTATTACCTGGGAAACTACACTGTACCTTGGGAGAGGAAGTAAGTTTTGAAAACAGAAACCAGCTCTGTAGCTCAGCTTTAGAACAACAGTTAGTTCATCCCCTGAGTCCATCCCTTTCACAGAAGGATGCCCCAACTCCCTGGGAAACCCATACTTAATCATCAACCAGCCTCACTGTTTGGAAGCTCTTTTTTTCCCCCCCCGGCTCTATCACCCAGGCTGGAGTTGAGTGGTGTGATCTTGGCTCACTGCAACTTCCGCCTCCTGAGTTCAAGCGATTTTCCTGCCTCAGCCTCCAGAGTAGCTGAGATTGCAGGCGCACGCCACCACACCCAGCTAATTTTTGTATTTTTAGTAGAGATGGGGTTTCTCCACGTGGGCCAGGCTGATGAACTCCCGGCCTCGGGTGATCCATTCACCTCGGCCTCCCAAAGTGCTGGGAATATAGGTGTGAGCCACCATGCCTGGCCCCTAGAAGCTCTTCCTAATTTTTTTTTTTTTTTTTTTAGACAAAGTCTTTCTGTATCATCCAGGCGGGAGTGCAGTGGTGTGATCTTGACTCACTGCAACCTCCGCCTCTGGGTTCCAGCGATTCTCCTGCCTCAGCCTCCTCGTAGCTGGGATTACAGGTGCGTGCCACCACGCCCAGCTAATTTTTTTGAATTTTTAGTAGAGATGGGGTTTCACCATGTTGGCCAGGATGGTTTCGAACTCCTGACTTCAAGTAGTCCACCCACCTCAGCCTCCCAAAGTGCTGAGATTACAGGCGTGAGCCACGACACTCGGCAGGAAACTCTTCTTAAAGCAAACCTACTTCCACTTATTTTGTGTTCAGAGATGTGAATAATTGTTTATTTTTTTAATATAAAATTAATCCATATGCTTAAAGAACAATAGTAAGCTATCTTAGAATCTCTATAAAAGTGGTCTATCCCAATAATAAGCTTAAAAAGAAATTTTGTTGGTTCTTATAACGCACCTTTTACAAGTGTTTCAAAAATAACCAATTGCTACTTTTCTATAAAATCTCCTAACCCATTCACACAGCTGTCTTTAAGAACATGACTCTCTTTACTTTCAGCATTTTCATTGTTTAGGTCACTTTTTTTTTTTTTTTTTTTTTTTTTGAGGTAGAGTCTTACACTGTTGCCCAGACTGGAGTGCAGTGGTGTAATCTTGGCTTGCTGCAACCTCCGCCTCTCAGGTGCAAGCAATTCTCCTGCCTCAGCCTCCCGAGTAGCTGGGATTATAGGCATACACCACCATGCCCAGTTAATTTTTTTGTATTTTTAGCAGACACGAGGTTTCACTATGTGGCCAGGCTGGTCTTGAACTCCTGACCTCATGACTTACCTGCCTCAGCCTCCCAAAGTGCTGGGATTAGAGGCGTGAGCCACCTCGCCTGGCCTATTTAGGTCACTTTAAGAGTAAGTTTGCCTTACTTGCAATGAGTCTGTGTATGACTCACTTACAAACCGAAAAAATTACCAGCTTAGAAAGGTGGTGACAAATTTCAGCAGCAGAAACATTCCATTGAAAACACACATCCCAGCACATACATCAGCTGGGAATTGAGCATGCCATTTTTAACTCAACTAAGAGCAGGTCACACACATAGCCAATCTTCTAGTCATGGATTAACACCGCCTCTGTGAGGAGACTGGTGTTTAGAGTCTACACTTGTCCACTTAAAGTAGCTGTGAAACTCTGGGCTAGTTCCTACATGTGTCTGAGCCTCGATCTATGGCCTGCATAATGAGAATGATAATAATACTTATGCACGTGGTTGAGGGAAAGTATGAAATGTGCCAGGACAGTTGCTCAGTAATTATGTTGGATCTGAATGCCTAATAGTCTCTAACAAAGTCTTGTACTTTAATAAGGTAATGGCCCCAGATCTTGTCTACACACTTTAGAACAATCTGCAAGTATGGATATGTTTCTAAGGAAGTGTGAATTTCAATTTTAATAAAAATGTAAGTTGTATTTCTAATTAGGTGGAATCAAACAGAAATAGATGCTGAGGCAATCATAGACCTGCTACAGGGGTTAACTGTGGAAACAGCCTACAAATGCAGATGTGGTTTAAAAGCTGCTGGGTCTCAAAGAGCTTTGGATTGGCTGTGTTCCTTAAAAATATTTTTTATTTATTTATTTTTATTGAGATGGAGTCTCGCTCTGTCCAGGCTGGAATGCAGTGGCACAATCTCGACTCACTGCAACTTCCGCCTCCCAGGTTCAAGTGATTCTCCTGCCTCAGCCTCCTGAGTACTTGAGACTACAGGTGCCTGCCACAACACCCAGCTAATTTTTGTATTTTTAGTAGAGACAGGGTTTTACCATGTTGGCCAGGATGGCCTCAATCTCTTGACCTTATGATACACCCATCTCAGCCTCCCAAAGTTCTGGGATTACAGGCGTGAGCCACAGCACCCAGCCAAAAGTATTTTTTAACTTTTTACCCCCAGGCAAGTACTTCTGTGTTTGGTACACTGGCAGAAGCAGTTAGAATGGGGGAAAGCATTAAATAGATGGAGATGAGAGATCCTGGTGAAGTTGAATCTCTTGATACATCTTTGACTCCCTTCTTCCCCATCTGCCCAACTATTCGCCTTTAGCTTTTCAGATGTAATTCGTTTATGAAACCACCAAGCTGGGGAAGCTTGAATAATTGTCTAGGCCAGCTTCTTGCCTTCATTCAAAGCTGCAGGAACCATGGCCACCTACCCTTCCAAGGGAAAGAGACTGCAGTCCAGTCTATTGCCTGCCTGTACTGGGGCTACACTGGGAACATTCTCCCCACACCTACCCTTGTAACACAAGCCCATCTTCTTTTAGTATGCTCTGGGTCTGGTCTGTACTTTGTGTTTATGGCAAATTGATATCCTGTCTATGGGAAATTTCCACTAAAGTGAGGAGTGCTGATATGGTCAAAGCCTCTGTGAGTGGTAGCACTTCCTTGTTTTCTGCCTGATTAATCATCAGGTGACTAGACATCCTTCTCCCCTGACTTCATCACTTCTATTCTCCACTCCCACTTCTCCCTCTGATGCAGTGGCTCGCAAACTAGAGAGCATGCATCAGAATTACCTGGAAGGTTAAAACACAGATTGCCAGGCTTTATCCCCAGAGTCTTTGATCTGTAGGTCTCAACCGGGGCCTGGAGGTTTGCAATTTCTAACAAGTTTACAGGTGATCTGGGCTACACTTTGGGAACTGCTCCTCGAGTCCAACAATAAATCTCACTCTAGTGTTCCCAGTAACTTGCACTTACTCCCGCCTTTCTATATAATACCTCCTCCATTTTTGGAGGTGAAGTATAGCCTTCTCACCACAGTTATGCGCTACTATTTATTGAATTCTAATTGTAACAAGCAAGACATATATTATTTCACCTACAAATTTGGTATCATTGAACAGAAAGAGGTTAAGTAACCATGATCTTCTTACAAGTGATAAAGAGAAGATTTCGAACTCAGATTTATGTGAAAAATGTTTGCTCTTTCCATGATCCCAGGGCTGGCAAATAGATTTTTAACTTGCTGTCAACTCGAATTCATTGGCAGCAGCTGCCTGGAGCACCGGATTGAGGAGTTTCAGGTGGGATGGGTGCTTGGCAGGAAGAGCTCTAAAACTGCTGAGCTACACTGCACCCGTGTGGGAGTGGAGAGTGGCAACAGGTGTGTGTTGTGTTTGCGTCCCCACATGATGCTTTGCCTTGTTCATGGATCAATTTTGTTAGGACCTAGAATCAGATGAAAGACGTGTATTTAAGTTTATTCCAGAGGAAACAGTTTATTTCCTTGTCCCTTTTTCTGAAAGGTGAGGTTAAGTTTTTCAGTCTATATTTGAGGTGTAATAAACTTTAAAGTGAAATCAAATAGTCCTGGTTTTTATATTTGTGTCTAATGCACGTTTTAACATGATTGACACAGTGCGTTGTGTAGCTAGTTTTCTGGAAAAGTCTATCTTTTAGGAATTGTTTTTCAGACCTTCAATAGACTTTTTCTTTCAATTTCAAAAAAAAACAAAAAACAAAAAGAAACACAACTGGTATATCGATAGTAGTAACCAACATAAGCATGATGCCCTAAAATGGCTCGGACAAGAGAGTTATGTTAATTACAGTCTTTGAATATTTCTATCTTTCAGTGTGACCTATCTAGTGGATTGCCTTATATTGAAATAATTCGGTGTGATTTAGGAGGAAGGTAATGACATTTCTAGTTTAGTTCCCCTCTCTGTGTTCATATTCATTGTGGGACTTGTTATTTTTAGTGCCTCAGTGCTTTATATGAACAATGAATTAAAAATGTTTTCCTGCTGCATCTTAACATTTATTATAAGTGTGATTAAATGACATATAACTTAATGGCATCTATTTGATCAACAAATATTTACAAAAATGTATCCCCAGGCACTGGGGATATAACAACAAACAAAACATAATGTTCTCATGGAACTTACATTCTAGAGAGGAGAGACAGACAATAAATGAGTAAACAAAGAAGAAAATTGTATATAGTGATAAAGTGTGTTCAGGGAGCGAGAAAAACTCTGTATTTGTGTGCATGTGTGTGTGTGTTTTGCTATTTTACAAGTGGTCAGGGAAGGCCTTTCTGAGAAGGTAACATTGAATGTGGAAAAGAAACCAAACATGGATAGGTCTGGGAATGGAGCATTCCAGGCAGAAAAAAATGGCCAGTGCAAAGATCCTGAGGTTAAAAGTCCATAGGAGCCAGATTGAGTAGGCTGGTAGTGAGTTTCAACTGGGGATGCTGCAACCTCTCTATTTCTGCCTATAGGATGGTTGAAGATGTGCGGGTGGCAATTTGCATATAAGATGCTAGAGTTGAGGGCAGAACACTATTGGCTTCTAGTGGGCAGGGACCAGGGAGATAAACATCTTGCACTGCTCCTCATAGACTCACACAAGATTTGTCTTCCTCATATTGCCCTGAAAAATTGTCTCTATTGAGAAATCCTAAAGAGCCTTTAAAGCTAGGCTAAGAAGTTTGAATTTTATCCTAAGTACAGTGGGAAGCTATTGGAGAGTTGCAAGCTTTAAAAGGCAATCTTTCAAAGATCACTTTGGCTACTTAGTGGAAAGTGAATTGTAAGGGACAAAGGTGAAAGAGGGACATTCAATAGGAACCTTTTTCAGTAGTCCACAACAGAGATGACGGTGGCCTGGACAAGAGGAGTACTGGCGAAGGTCTTGAGAAGTGTTTTTCCTTCAAGAAGGCTGCTAAATACATATAAAATGCTGTTTCCTGTGACACCTTTATGTTATCTTTTCTTTTTCCTTGAGAGATTTTTCAGTTTCAGAATCCCCCTGGTTTCTCTACATACATTTAAGAGAATTTTGTGGCACCAAATTACAGAAGACCTTGCTCTTTCAAATGCAAGTCCTTATCCTCTTGCTCTTTAACCTTGCATATCCATCTGCATTTCAAGTTGTTCATTGCTCAGAAAGGTCATCTATTTGATTTGGGCTTGTAAAAGAGATCAAATTACTTGTGCTTCTTGAATAACAATATGTGATTTTTTTCTCTGAGGGTCAATACGAATTAGCCTGCATACATCATTTTACTAAACGGGAGCCTAATTACATGAATAACTGGGACCAAGTCTACATTTATTCTGTTGAAAGAGTAACATTGAACATCGGAATCTCTTGAAGAGATTCAGGTATTTCAGTACTCATTTTACTTACGCATTAAAGCCTCACAGATAGTTTCTAGGTGCATTGGCTCCTCCCTGACAAAGGCAACTCAGCTTCCAAGACCAGAAAATTCTTGCTGTTGTCCTCTTGACCCTCCTCATAGCCAACTCTTCTTTCTGCAGCTCCACAGCCAGTGGCCCCCAGACTGACCTCAGTGTGTCTCTGCAAATGCAGAGATTCACAAAGCAACAATGTGGAAACTTGGCAATTCACCTGCAGAACAACTCAATTCTCATTTGAGGGGGAGGAGCATCCTGTGCCCAGGCTGAGCTGACGGGGGGTGGCATGATGTTACCATTGGTAGAAACTGGGTAAAGGGCACAAGGGCTTTTTGTCTATATTTTCTCTATATTATTTCTTAAAACTGCATATGAATGTACAATAATATCAAAATTAAAAGTTTAAAAAATAACTAGTTAAATGAATGGACACAGATGAACCCCTAACTCACAGTCTTAAAAGAGGAAGCACCCCCCCAAATTTTTAAACAGTATATATACTGTAACTTATAGTAAAACTATAAGGAAAAGCAAGGAATTAAGGTGAATTTTAGGATAGTATTGAGAGGGAAGAGGTGGAAAAGGAAATGTCATCAAAGTAAGACACCCAGAGGGCCTCAAAGGTACTAAACAAAATATTCTGACTTAAAATGGGGAAGTGAGAAATGCAGGAATTCATTTAAACATTATTCTTTAAACTACATATAAATGTTTTTATATTTTGCTTTGTATGTATGATATATTTAAAAATAAAAAGATAAATTTTAACTCTCCACAGAACATAAAGACCTGAAAGGGTCTGAAAGAAACTGATCAACAACTTTATAATGTTGCCAAAATGAGGTCAATAAGACCTTAGGTAAAAATTTTAAATATAACCCATTAGAACCAGTACAGACAGAATCAATCTCTTTCTTTTCTCTCTCTCTGTCTGCCTTCACTGGTAAAAATTTTGCTGACTAGAAAAAATTCTGTAGGAGTGAGGAGCACTAGAACTTATCTATAAATTACATTTGAGAGAAATACTTCTTCCCCCTGCCCATCCTGCTTGCCAGAGCAGTACTGATTTAGTACACTTCCCTGTCCAAAGTTGAAAGGTTAAAAATAATGCCTACCTCTCTGGCAGCTGGCATTCTATTAGCTTGGTGTTCAAGGTAGCCATTGAACACAAGGATGTTGAATGTCAGAGAGTGTTCCATGGGGCTGCTGGGCCATCCTGTGCCAGGTGAGCAGCTTGTCCTGCCCACAACCCGCCTTTCCCTATGTGTATGTCCATCACAGGGCTGTCCGTTATGCCCTGTGCAGCAGCTCCATATTTCTTATTTGTTTTACTCTTTACGTGCCTCAGATAGCTCACTTTTTCCTGAGCTCTTGCTTAGCCAAGTTCTCTGCATTTGGTTCCTTTGATCTTTCTCTGAAATCAATCTCTTCCTCTAATTATCTTCTGTTCCACTTCTTTGAACCTCTTCCAGTTGCCTCCATTTTTCAAGGAGCCAGGTGTTTAATAAAGAATCTGGAAGAGAGTCAGGCAGAATCAGGTAAACGCCCCTGCCTGCTTCTAGGTAAAGTGTCTTCTTTAAGCAGAAGAGATGGTTTACTAAAAATTCCAGAGCCCAGACAGTGTCCTACTATGACAGATGGATAGTAATGCACTGTCATAGTCACCAAATGGAGGAATTAATTGACATCTCTTTTAAATGGGTTAGGCCATATTCTAACTTGTACTTCATTTGCTTTCCCATTGTGCCCTCAGCCCAAGTCTCTTTCTGCTTTCAGTTTTTTCACTGAAGTCTAGTAGTTTATTTCATAGTTTATTTCATCAATGCTTTCCTTTACACATTTTAAAATTGAATTTCCTTTAATTTCCTGCTCACATGTTTAACCCCACTAGTTTAATTCACGTTGTGGGATTTTGCTAGTAACCTTGTTTGCTAGATTACCATTATTTAGAAATTATTCTATTTTATCTTCTTCTCCAAATGACTCGTAGTCATGTTAATGTTGTCTTATTTTTTATTTCTGTTTATTAGAGAGTAGACTTTGCCTCTGTATTTGTTAATTTCAGTGTTTATCTAATTAGTCACAGTGCAAGGTTTATCATATCCTATGATTCTGACACAGGTTTGGGCTGAGAAGAATAAAGACCACTGTCTTAAAATGATATGATATCTGAGACTTGCTTCAAAATAAATAATCTAGTGGGGGTGAGAGGAACATAATAGGTGAAATAAAATTGCCATGGGTTGATAGTCTCTAGAGTGAGGTCATAGGTACATGGGGTTCATTGTACTATGCAATTATGTAAATGCCTGGAACGTTTCCATAATGAAAATTATTTTTAAAAAAGCAAAAAATATAGATCTATAGATAGAAAATGAGTCCCTATGAATTCTTCCTTTAGGATTTACAGAAGAGGAGTTCCTCCATCCTCCTCTACCTCATCCTATCATTGTCTTGTCATCTATTGGTGGTCCAGCCATTTCTTTACATTCATTGAGAACTTTAGCACTTGCTTCTTCTCTTCCTTTCTTTTAAAACCCTACTTCTCATGTGGGAGATTACATTGAGATGACTGGATGTGTGGCTTATCCAGTGCTTTATATCCACAACACTAATCATCTGCACTCTCACTCCCTTCCAGTCACCACTACTCCTTGATTAGGCTCTAAACCATTTTTTAAATGGTACAGATCTATATTGCTGACTGTCTGGCACTCTGGCTAGAGCATTTAGGTTATGTTTTGATGTAAAATTTAGTTTTTCTCAGCATCAGTCAACACATAAAACATATATAATCCGGCCATTTTTGTCTTAAAATCCTTCAGATCTCTTTATCAATTTCAGGTTTAAAGTCAAGGTCAATATCCTTCACATCTACTCTTGCTTTTCCTACCATTTCCAGCCTCTTTCCCTATATTCTCCAATATTCACTCTCTTTCCAGCTATTCTATACCAAACTGCCTTTTCTTGTGGGAGATGAATCATGGTTTCTTACATGTCCAAACTTTTGACCATACTGTTCCCCAAAGTTCGAATATCCTCTGTCTTTCAGCTTTTGGGGAACTTCAGCAACTTTCGTTTGTACCTCAAGACTCAATTCAAGCGTGATTCATTTGGGAAGGCTTCCTTGAGCTGTCCACGTTGAGTTAAACACCTCTCCAGTACCTCTTCCATAGCACTCTATCTATGCCCAACCTAATACTTTGAAACCCAACTGTTAACCATGAGTAGTCTTTGTTTCCTTTCTGGGCCATGAACTCTGACCTCTTTCAGCTCCCTCTCCCCAGAATCCAACCTAGTACCTGACACATAGTAGATATTTGGATGAAAGTAACTGAATGAACAGAGAAATGGATAAATGAACACTATGTCATCTCCTTAAGGTAGCACCTTCCTACCAAGGGCTTTCTCTAGAAGTTTGGGCCAACAATCTTGGACATGGGAAGCTCCTCAAATCTTAGCCTCTTAATTTCTCTGCTTATCACCTGATGCATCTGGCTCCAGCTATATAACCCAATCTTCCTTTTCTCTGTGAGTTCTTCCTATTTAATGCTTTATCTATACAAGTGTTTTCCAGAATGTGGGAGAGGATAATTTTTAAGTGACACTCAGCTAAATGTCTTTTGGCAGTCTTCTATGTACATTCATTTATATTTGGGGGGAAAACTTAGCACATAAGACCTGTGATTTCATGCAGAATGTTGTTTAGGATGAGACAAATATAGGTAGGGCCAAGGCAAACAACCTTACCCTAACTTCATAAAGCACGGCTGAGGTACCTAAGTATATTCATAGATGTACCTTGTCCTATTAGTGATCCTGGCTGTCTGTGCTTCTCATGGGTATGACCACGGGTTCAGTGCTCACGCCCATGAGAAGCATAGACAGCCAGGATCCCTAACAGGGCGAGACTTCATACACTGAATTCCATAGGCATCTGTGTGTTTTATTCAGTGATATGTTGAAATGTCACTCCCTGAAGTTGCAGAGTACATACATGTATACTTACTTATAACACATAAAATGGTCAAATATCTTTTGAGCTTTCCAACCACATCCCCATGCAAGTTCAGATATTTAATGTCAGTTAATATAACGATGGACAGATTTGTCTCATTAATGTGGATCCTCAGCTTTGTCTGAAACTATCAAGTAGAATATCCAACTATTTTGATCAAAAATTTCCATCCTCCTGGCTGGGTGCAATGGCTCATGCCTGTAATCCCAACACTTTGGGAGGCCAAGTCAGGTGGATACCAGAGGTCAGGAATTCAAGATCAGCCTGGGTAACATGGTGAAACCTCGTCTTTGCTAAATGTAAAAAATTAACTGGGCGTGGTGGTGCGTGCCAGTAATCCCAGCTATTCGGGAGGCTGAGGCAGGAGAATCGCTTGAACCCGGAAGGCGGAGATTGCAGTGAGCTAGGATTGCACCACTGCACTCCAGCTTGGGCAACAGAATGAGACTTGGCCTCCAAAGAAAAAGTTCCATCCGTCTCATCTGTCTAATAAGAAACATCTTCAGCCATACACTTTATAAGTCAATTTGATTTATTCCATTTTTTGTTTACTATTTTTACCTTTTGTTTTTAAAAGTTTAATAACATCGATTTTATAGTTTACTATATCTCATCAGATCTAATACACCATTGACATGTAAAGTACATTATTTTACATGCCACTAAGAACAAGAGAAATGTTGCCAGTTATAATTGCTAGATGCCATTGATTGTAAGTTACACCCCAATTTCAGAGATATCAAAATTATTTTTTTAAATGTGTCTCAAAGTTGATGAAACACAGTATATGTACATCTCTTCTACGTTAGCAAGAGATACTTATATTTCATTGTTAGTAGCAATGTAAAGTTTCCCTTTTGAATAAATTTAATTTAAAAATGAGTTGATTTAAAGAAAAGAATTATATAATAAGAAATAGAGGTAGAACATAATACGGCAAAATTATGGAGGTGGCACCAACATCATAGTGACTTGGCCTAACTGCCTAGGCCCAGATACTGCCCTTTGGCCCCATGTGCCAGCTCAAGCCAACCCTCGCCACCCTCCAGCACTGTGCCCAGCTTCTACCTAGGCCAGCAAGCATGGGAGCAGGGCTTGGGCAACCACACCAATGCTCAGATAAAAAATGTGGCTGTAACTCACCAAAGTCATTTTATGAGAGTGAAAAGGAATTCCTAGGTAATAGACTCATTTTAAGTATTGAAATAATCTGGACTTGCCTCTATTTAAATAACAGGATACTCAGAGGTTTCTGTTTTGAGCCTGTTCTTCAAGAAGTAAAGAAGGGAAAAAGAGAATTTTAGTCTTTGTTGCTGGATAATCTGTTTACTAAAAATGGGTAACCAGACTCTAAACAGTTCAGTGATTATGAAACCAAAGAATGGTCTACTTTATTTTTTTTTTAAAGAAGGAAGGAAGGAAAGAAGGGAGGGGAAGGATCTTATTTTTTACAATACAGTTACCATTGAAATGATTAAGAATAACTTGAAACAAAATGTGTTTCACTGGGAAAGTACAAGAAGAAGCTGAATGTGGTATCGCTTGCCTATAATCCCAGCCCTCTGGGAGGCTGAGGTGGACAGACTGCTTGAGCCCAGGAGTTCAAGACCAGCTTAAGCAATATGATAAAACCACATCTTCACACACACACACACAATATGAAAAATTAGTGGCATGGTGGTGCACTACTGTAGTCCCAACTACTGGAGGAAGGGAAATGTGTGCAACTGTAGTCCCAGCTATTGGTGGGGTGGATGGAGGTTCAGGGACGGGGGCAGCTAAGGTGGGAGGATCACCTGAGCTTGAGAAGGTCAAGGCTGCAGTGAGCTGAGATTGTGCCACTGCACTCAGCCTGGGCAACAGAGTGACCAGAGTAAGACCCCCATCCCAAAAGAAAAAAAAAAAAAAGAAGCAACAACAGCTAATTTCCTACTTCCAGAATAAGAAAAGTGAAGAGAGAACCATTGTAGATGGAGTTGGGGAAAGCTCTGAATTTCCACCGGGAAAACTCCATTTCTTTGGCCAGTGCTGTGGATTTGTGTTCATGGTGCTCCCAGCTCCCATCCTGCACTAGGTCGAGCCTTAGATTGCTGGGCATTGTGTGCAACATTTCCCAGAGAGCCACGCAGGACCCTTTGATTTATTCAGTGCTTATTCTTGAAGGTGATTGTGAATCTTTAACCAGAATGCAAGAGAGCAGAAGGTCACAAGTCATAGACGCTCCGCGGCTTGCACATAGCCTGTTTTTGCAAACTTAATTTTTAAGGTTTTAATGTAGGTGTAATTGAGAAGATAAATTGAACACATATGCATGTGCTAATAAAGGTATTCTTTTGAGTCAGCAAATATTCACATCCTATTAAACATCAATGAACATTATATAGTATAATAAAGTGGAAAGGTTTTAGAAGATTATTTGTAGGCTATTAGTTATTAGTGTAATTTTAAAACATAATCAGTAACAATTAGCAAAATTGATAATACTGGATGTTCAGTGGTTTCCACTCACTAGTACAAGTAATACTAGCAATAATTCTATAAAGTAATATCAGTTGAAAATTAAACCTCTTCTAAGTTCTTTGTTTATCCTTATGGGAGTTCTTGTTTATCAGATCACTGGGGCATCACTTCACTAAAACTATTTCCTGATATTCATAAAAAGTATTGACATCATATACTAAGTTTAGAAGTCTATTTATAGAGTAGAATAAAGTTATAAGATTACTTCAATATGCTTTGTCCAAGCAGATGCACTGGTCAAAAAGCCAAATATATATATATACATACACACACACACACACACACACACACACACACATATACACACATATACATATATATAATTTATATCTTTAACTTTTCAATTTTAATTTTTGTGGGTACATAGTAGGTATATAGCCCAATATATTTAGAAGCTGGAATCACTAGGACATGGTATCCAATATCAGGTCCCCTAGAAGCAGAGCTAGAGGTAGGGATTTGGATGCTGATACTTTGCTGAGTGATAAACTTGTAAGAAAGTGAGAGAAGCAGGATAGAGAGGAAGGAAATGCCAGGTAGGACGTGGAATCAGATAGTCTATCCTTGGCCTGATGAAAGCAGAGGAATAAGTTTCACCACAGAGGACAGCTCTGCATCCTTCACAGCTAAACACTCACAGCAGCTGGGGGTAGGGTGGGTCATATACAGCTGCCAGGAACCTGAATCTGCTTGGAGCACTAACAGCACTAACCACATTTTGTGATGGGGCAGGGGGTGAAGGTAGACAAGGATGGCTCCCAAATTTGTGATATGAACAACTGAATAGCTTCTTGTATATAACAGCAACGCTCCCCTCCTAATACCAAAAAGCTATGATTTTAGAAGAAATATTAAAAGACTCTTCATTTTACAAAAAAAAAAAATTCCTTTTAGCTTTTACTTTTCTAGGTTAAAAATAACAACTCTTTGACATACTTGCGTGGGATCAATTTTCCATTAAAAACACATACTTTTTTTTGTTGTTGTTAAATATTGCTCCTTTAGATATTTTCCATTTAGTCTGCTTCTTGTTGAAAATAGATACAAACTGGTTCTGGTACTCTAATGATCGAAGATTCACCTATAATTCCAATATTATGTTAGCTTTTTATTTTACAAGTACATATACATTGTTCTTGTGCATTCATCCTTTAGTCCAGGGGTCAGCACACTGTGGCCAAGGGGCCAAATCCATCCTGTCATCCATTCTCCTATGGCCTGGGAGCTACAAGGTTTTACATTTTTAAAAGTTTGCTTTAAAAAAATGAAAAAGAATATGCAACAGAGACGATATGACTCACAAAGCCAAAAATATTTACTATTTAATCTTTCACAGAAAAAGTTTGCCAACCTGTCCTTCAGTCTGTCATGACCCCCATAGTGTGCTGATGCAGTCTATATTGAGAAAGAAAATCTGATACTCAAAAACTTCAAATTAGTGGATGATTTATGGAACTATAAAATTATTTTTCATAAGGGATTCACAGAACTTATAGAAATTAATTCCAGCTCTTCTGAGCAATTATTTCTTAATGCAATTCCTTAACAAATTTTAGAATCATTCATTTAAGTAAAATACATATGCATAAGTTTTCCTCTGTTTTGTAAAAATAGTACCAGCTGATATGGTTTGAATCCATGTCCCCACCCAAATCTCATGTTGAATTGTAATCCCCAGTGTTAGAGGTGAAACCTAGTGGGAGGTGACTGAATCATAGGGGTGGATACTTCATTAATGGTTTAGCACCATCCCCGGGGCTGTTCTCGTGATGGTGAGTTGTCACGGGATCCGGCTATTCAAAAGTGTGTAGCACCCTCCCCCGCTCCCCCTCCCCCATAACCCCAGGCACAGCTCTATCTCCTGTTTTTGCTTTGGCCATGTAAAATGTGCCTGCTTCCCCTTCACCTTCTGTCATGATTGTAAGTTTCCTGAGGCCTCCCCCAGAAGCGAGGTACAAGCTGCTATGCTACTGTACAGCCTACAGAACTGAGCCAATTAAACCTCTCTTCTTTATAGCAGTGCAAGAATGAACTAATACACCACCAATCTTGTGATTACTGCAAAGAAACTAAAAAATACAAATAGATACAAAGGTAAGAAATCATTCACAATCTTACCATCCATAGTTAACTTCTGTTAACATTCCACTACATTTTTTTTCTAAGAATATAACCATTTAATTTTTTAAAATGTGATCATGTTGTATGTATAATATTATACCCTCTTTTATTCACTGTATTAGTCTGTTCTTGTATTGCTATAAAGAAATACCTGAGACTGGGTATAAGAAAAGAGTTTTAATTGGCTCACAGTTCTGCAGGCTGTACAGGAAGGATGGCAGCATCTGCTTCTGGGGAGGCTTCAGGGAGCTTTTACTTATGACAGAAGGCAAAGTGGGAGTGAGGTGTCTCGCATGGTGAAAGCAGGAGCAAGAGAGACCAGGGGGAGATGTGCTGCACACCTTTAAACAACCAGCTGTCTTGAGAATCACTATCATGAGAACAGCACCAAGGGGATGATGCTAACCCATTCCTAAGAAATCCACCCCGTGATCCAACCACCTCCCAGCAGGCCCCACCTCCAATGCTGGGGACTACAATTCAACAGGAGATTTGGTAGGGATGCAGATCCAAACCGTATCATTTCACTTAATGTTATAATTTTCTAAAGCATCTTATTTGACTGCATTTATTCCCCAGAATTAATGTGTCACAATGTATGTAAACATCTATTTTTTTTTTTTGACATTTGAGGTTGACGCTAATTTTTCACTACTGTAAATGCCACAGTGAGCCTCTTCATGCATAAATCTAGATCCTCATTTCTGTGTCCCTAGGCTAGATTATTAGAAGAGTAACTATTGGCCCTTCCCTGCTTCCACCCCCATCTTCCTTACAAACTCATGCTTCTCCTAGTTCCGTAAGTGCTAGAGTCCGTTAGGACTAGGAACTTGGTCTTCTCTTCTCACTCCATATTTGTCTCAAGACCATGTCACCCAAGCTGAAGCTTTCAAATACCATCCATATGCTATGATTCTCATCTTTATATCTTCAGCCCCAGATCTCTCTGCTAAGCTCCAAACTTACATAGCTAAATATCTACTTGCCATCTCCACTTGTATGTCTTATAACATCTTAGATATAGAATATCCAGAAAAGATTCAATATCTTCCTTGTTTCTTCTCCCCTACCAAAACCCCCTCCTCCTATTGCCCATTTCAGTAAAGTGACACCATCTTTCCACCAAGTTGCTTATGATACAAAACTGGAACCCATCAGTGACATTTCTCTTCTCTCCCTCACCACCCCCATCTGTTTAGTCACTAGATCCTGTTGATTCTACTTCCTAAATATCTGTAATATTTCTGTTTCTTTCTGTCTTCCCCACCCTCATTGAAGCCACCATCAGAGAGTTTCAAAAATACCAATCTGCTTTCACAATCCTTGAGTGGCTGTTAAGTTAAAAATCTTAGTTGCAATCCCTACTCACTCTCTACCTTCAGCTTGCCACTTTTTCCCTTACTCTCTTACTCCAACCTAGTGGTTCCTTCCTTTTACTCCAATATGCTAAGCTTCTTCCAGCCTCAAAACCTTTATTCAAGCCTTTATTCACCCTTCCCTCCCCTCTTCAGCTGCTCAACCCATTTCCTGATACCTCCCCAATGTATGCACTAACCACATGCTCCTCTCTCAGCATCATGTGAGTCTACTTTTTGGGTATTTATTGCAAACTGTAATTTAAATTCTTGTGTACTTTTTCCCCCTCTAATATCTGTTCCTCCACTAGACTGAAATTCCATTTGGAGAAAATAGCACCTATCTCTTTTACCACTTTATCCCTTAGTGCCTAGCACGTAGTAGGTATTCAATAAGTATTTGCTGAATTAATAACAGGTTATGGAATATAAACTTCATAAAGATGTTTAAAACGTGTTATCAAATAGCATTCCAGAAAGTTTGTATTGGCCAATTTAGAAACCTACCAGCAGTATATGAGAGTTCCTTTGATCACACCTATCCTAACGCTGGGTATTAGAGTTTTAAGTAATTTTTAAATATTCTGGTAGGGAAAATGTTACCTCATTGTTATTGAAATTTCTTTCTTGATTATTGGTGAAGTTCAACATTTTTCACATATTGATAGCCTTTCCTACATTGTCTGTGATTTTAAAATTCATGACATACGGCTTTTATTCAACAATTTTGGTTGGGATATTTTGGAAGTTTATTTAGATTAATTATCTGTACACTTACAAAACAATGCCAAACCTACTTAGCTTCATCTGAAGGCTTGGACAGATTTGAATAAATAATCCTGATCCCAAAAGTTTGTGTTTAGTCACTGCTGATTCCCCCTTACTTTGGATGGCCGTATGACTTTTCACGTAAACTAGGACACTTCTGAGAGTCAAGGAGGGTGCTGTTACTAATTATGCCAGGACAACAGGTATAAAGTAGGACCATCTTGGCCAAGATGTACAATCTTCCTGACTCTTTCATGGGCATGCAGACTTGGTACCCTGGAAATCTGGAGCAGAGATCCAAGTGGTGATCTAGGGATGAATTGAGGATGAAACCTGCTTTTCATTCTAAATTTTAATTTGGATGCTGTATTAGTCCGTTTTCATGCTGCTGATAAAGACATACCCGAGACTGGGCAATTTAAAAAAGAAAGAGGTTTATTGGACTTACAGTTCCACATGACTGGAGAGACCTCACAATCATGGCAGCAGGCAAGGAGGAATAAGTCGCATCTCATGTGGATGGCAGCAGGCAAAAAGAGAGCTTGTGCAGAGAAAGTCCTGTTTTTAAAACCATCAGATCTCATGAGACCCATTCACTATCATGAGAACAGCACAGGAAAGTCCTGCCCTCATGATTCAGTCATCTCCCACCGGGTCCCTCCCACAACACATGGAAATTATGGGAGCTACAAGATAAAACTTGAGTGGGGGACATAGAGCCAAAAAATAGCATTCTGCCCTTGGCCCCTCCCAAATCTCATGTCTTCTTATTTCAAAACCAATCATGCCTTCCCAACAGTCCTCCAAAGTCTCAACTCATTTCAGCATTAATTCATAAGTCCATAGTCCAAAGTATCATCTGAGACAAAGCAAGTCCCTTCCACCTATGAACCTGTTAGTTTCATCAAAAGCAAGTTAGTTTACTAACTTGTTTAATCAAAAGCAACCTGTTTAATCAAAAGCAAGTTAGTTACTTCCTAGATACAATGGGGGTACAGGTACTGGGTAAATACAGTCATTCCAAATGAGAAACATTGGCCAAAACAAAGGGGCTATAGGCCCCATTCAAGTCTGAAATCCAGCAAGGCAGTCAAATCTTAAAGCTCCAAAATGATTTCCTTTGATTCCATGTCTCACATCCAGGTCACACTGATACAGGAGGCGGATTTCCACGTCCTTAGGAAGCTCTGCCCCTGTGGCTTTGCAGGGTACAGCCTCCCTCCCAGCTGCTTTCATGGGCTGTGGGTGTCTGTGGCTTTTCCAGGTGCACAGTGCAAACTGTCAGTGGATCTACCATTCTGGGGTCTGGAAGATGGTGGTCCTCTTCTCACAGCTCTACTAGACAGTCACATCCGTATGGGGGTTCTGACCCCACATTTCCCTTCCACATTGCCATAGCAGAGGTTCTCCATGAGGTCCCTACCCTTGCAGCAAACTTCTGCCTGGGCATCCAAGCATTTCCATACATCTTTCAAAATCTAGTTGGAGGTTTCCACACCCTAGTTCTTGACTTCTGTGCACTCACTGACTCAACACCACATGGAAGCTGCCAAGGTTTGGGGCTTGCACCCTCTGAAGACATGGCCTGAGCTCTGTGTTGGCCCTTTCAGCCATGACTGGAGTGGCTGGGACATAGGGCACCAAGTCCCTAGGTTCCACACAGCACAGGGATCCTGGGCCCGGCCCTTGGCCCACAAAACCACTTTCCCCCAGAAAAGTGGCCTAGAGAGCTAGGCTTCTAGGTCTGTGATGAGAGGGACCACCATGAAGACCTGTGACATGCCCTGGAGACATTTTCCCCATTGTCTTGGGGATTAACATTCGGCTCTTTGTTACTTATGCAAATTTCTATAGCCAGTTTGAACTTCTCCTCAGAAAATGGGTTTTTCTTTTCTACTGCATTTTCAGGCTGCAAATTTTCTAAACATTTATTGTCTGTTTCCCTTTTAAAATGTAATGCTTTTAACAGCACCTAAGTCACCTCTTGAATGCTTTGCTGCTTAGAAATTTCTTCTGCCAGATACCCTAAATCATCTCTTTCAAGTTCAAAGTTCCACAAATGTCTAGGGCAGGGGCAAAATGCCGCCAGTCTCTTTGCTAAAACGTAACAAGGGTCACCTTTGCTCCAGTTCCCAACAAGTTCCTCATCTCCATCTGAGACCACCTCAGCCTGGATTTAATGTTCATATCACTATCAGCATTTTGGGCAAAGCCACTCAACAAGTCTCTAGGAAGTTCCAAACTTTCCCATATTTTCCTGTCTTCTAATGAGCCCTTCAAACTGTTCCAACCTCTCTGCCTGTTCCCTAGTTCCAAAGTGGCTTCAACATTTTCAGGTATCTTTTCAGCAGTGCCCCACTCTACTGATACAAATTTACTGTATTAGTCTGTTTCATGCAGCTGACAAAGACATACCTGACACTGGGCAATTTACAAAAGAAAGAGGTTTATTGGACTTACAGTTCCACATGGCTGGGGAGGCCTTACAATCATGGCAGAAGGCAAGAAAGAGCAAGTCACATCTTATGTGGATGCCAGCAGGCAAAAAGAGAGCTTGTGAGATAAACTCCCATTTTTAAAACTATCGGATCTCGTAAGACCCATTCACTATCACCAGAACAGCACAGGAATGACCTGCCCCCATAATTCAATTATCTCCCACCAAGTCCCTCCCACAACACATAGGAATTATGGGAGCTACAAGATGAGACTTGGATGGGGACACAGAGCCAAACCATATTAGATGCCTTTGTGCTATGTGGTTCAGTGACTCAATGACTCAGCTCTGGAACTCCCTGTCACTTCTGGTGCCCCCTTCATTCATTTACCTCACCTACTTGGCCCCTGGAGGCACCTAAGTTACAACCCATGAAATTCTGGCAGTTTCTAAGGCTCAGACAGTTTCATACAACTCTGCTTTCATGAGGAAGCCAGTGGCTCAGAGAGCTAGCTGCAGGGATGGCCTTGCCCATAAACACAGAGCTAGTCAGAGGCACAGCCAAGTCTCCTGAAGAGTTCTCTCCTGTCCCACCAAGCTACCTCCATTCCTCCTGCTGTGTGGCACTGACAATGCCAGTAGCTATTTTCTGACTTTATAAGGTTTCCAGAATTATGTCAAGACGTGACCAAAACAGTTTTAACTTCCTACAGTATCTTGTGAAAATGTTTCTCTTTGATAAGCAAAACACTTTAAAGTAGAAGGCATACAGTTTTGGAGACATTTCATCTTATACTAGGGTCATGTATACATGGACTTCCATGCCTATGACTTATAATGCTTCCCTAACCTTTTGCAGTTGTCTACAAACTTCCCCAGCTTTTTCTAAATGCCCTTTTGTTCAATTTATTCCCTTCAATGAAGTTCAAAAAGTAAGTTCAGAGTTGCTTACAGACTTGCTTTTTTTTTTTTGAGACGGAGTCTTGCTCTGTTGCCTAGGCTGGAGTGCAGTGGCGCGATCTCGGCTCACTGCAACCTCTGTCTCCTATGTTCGAGCAATTCTTCTGCCTCAGCCTCCTGAGTAGCTGGGATTACAGGCGCCCACCACCACGTCTGGCTAATTTTTGTATTTTTAGTAGAGACAGGATTTCACCATGTTGGCCAGTCTGGTCTCAAAGTCCTGACCTCTTGATCTGCCCGCCTCGGCCTCCCAAAGTTCTGGGATTACAGGCATGAGCCACTGCACCCAGCCCAGACTTGCATTTTTAAGAATTGCTAGGAACTTAAGGAAAGTAGAATATGGTGGTAAAAAACTTCTGGGAAAAGAAAAAAACACTAGAATTTAGTTGAATTTTTGACATTGTTATCCAATCTGAGGAATGACTTTATTAGCAAAAGAACACCAGCCTCCCTCTTCCAATTTGTCAAGAGAGCACATTTCCTGCCAGTGGAATTCTTGCAGCGATTCTGTGTACTCTTATGCAGATTGTGCACTGCACAACTCCAGAGGACACCATTCACATTGCCATCTATGTGAATGGTGCCAAATGGTCCCTCCTGGCAGAGACCTGTTGTATGGTTCACAATCCTGGCACTATACAGGGCACCATCTGTACAGCCACATGCTGAGGTCCTAACTGGCACCCTCTGTGTGACTTTTCTCTGATGAAGACACCATTCCTCTGCTGCCATTAGCGTTGCTTCATTTGCCAATGTCTACAGATAGTTCAGGATAATCTTCATTTCAAACATACATTCACCTACTTTCTGTAAGCACTGTAGTATTTGTCAAGACATGTGTCCTGGTTTCAAGTTTGGAAAATAGGTCATTGAAGATATCTTTTAAGTGCCATTTTGCCTATATTTTGCCATTTCATTTTTTTTTTATTGAGGAAGATTTTGAAAACAAATATAATCTCATGGTTTGCTAGAAAATAAAAACATTTAATATGTTAATTTTTTAAAGGAACTATTTTCATTAAAATATAGCTCTGTAAGTGAAAGTGAGAAGAAAATAATTTTAGGTGTACATAGAATCCATTTCCAAAATATCTACACGTATAGACTAGTAAGTTAAGATTAACCCATTGGCTCTACAGAAATAAAAAAAGAACTACCACGCACCCAAGAAGGCCAACCTGCCTAACAGAGACAGACTTTGGTTTTTAATTAGTGGAAGAACCAACTTTATGTCCCCCAACAAGGAAGGTGATGAAAAGATTCAGAGACATTTTTAGACTATCTTTCTCATAGTTTCTAGAATGGAATCCATAGTCTTCAAGCTAGGAGAAGATTTTTAGTTCCCTCGTTATTTATTCATTTAATTAATTGCTACTACTTGCCAAACACTGTGATCATGTGTCTGGGCTCCTTCATGAGGAAACTGTGGTCGTAAAGTTGGTTAGCGATAAGGCGAGAAACAAACCCCAGATGTTCTGTATCCAGGACACTTTACCCCACAGGGCTGTTAAATATCTCTATGTAGTTATACTCAGGTGATGAAATAGGAGAACATCTGTGTACTGCATGTGACCTGCATGTAATTCATGTAATAAAGATGAAATACAACCCTTTGCCAGCCATTTCTTTATTACTCTAAATGCCACAACTTAAGGCTCAGCCTCAGGGCTAATAATGTAAGAATTAGTTTAGGAATTCTGCAAATAAATATTTTCCTATTCATACACTTTGATTCAAATATTTCAATCATGTCCTTTCTCAAATGTTGCCTTTACAGATTAACGTCCTATAAATAGCACTGACCCCTGAGGAATACGATCTTCTTACTCTTATCTTTGAGTATTAATCTAGACAGTTTCCTATGGATGACAAAATAAATACCCCAATCTCCTGGTGGCTTTCTTTTTAAAGGATTTGTTTTTTGGGGGGGAACATATAGCACATAGTTCATAACAATGTGCAATTGCATTTTTGGAAGTATCTGTACTCTTCCTTTACACAATTAAATCTCCCTACTTGCTAAATATTGCTGGACTTGGTGGTTGAGCAGGTTGAGCACATGTGAGCAAAGGGGAACAGCTGTTCTTGCTAGATGACGTCTTCACTGCACGGACATGAATACTGCCCTAGGAGCCTCTGCAGGGCAGACTGAGATCTAGCTTGAAGTTGCTGCAAGGAAACCCTTTCTGACATTTTTGCTTGGTAAATTCATCCATGAAATAATATGCAAGGGGCAATGCAAACTACTCAGGTTCAAATCCTGGCTCTGCCATCTACCTTACCAGCTTTTTGACACTGGGCAAGTTACTTAACCTCACTGTCTTCAGCCTCCTCATCTGTAAGTGGGGGATAATAGTAGTTTCTTCATAGGATCTTTGAGGATTACACGAATTAGATATTATCCTTAATAATTCCAGCAACAAATACCTGTTAAGCTCCTATTCTATTCCATGTACCATGAATGAGGGAAATTGTCCCTCTCTTCACGGAATTTAGAGTATTTTTTTCACACTAGAAGCCCTGACCCATCTAAGGGTTAGGAAGTCAACGCAGTAAAGTGTGACCAGATTTTGTTTTAAATGAATTAGAATACAATTTTACAAAATAAGAGTTTTATGAAACTTTCTTTCCCTTGCATATATTTTTACATGAATGTGTGGCCTATGTCTTGATATAAAATGTATTTCTCACCATGAGTCTAGTAGAGCAATTAAACGGCAACCTCGACACAGTACGTAAGATTGATGCAGTGAGTGTCATGGGCACAAGCAAATGTCACCTGACCCAGTAAGGGCAGGTACAGAGAATCAGGCAAGCCTTCCCTGAGGAAGTAACATTTAAGCTGAGACTTGAAAGATGAGTAAAAATTTACCAAAAGAAGTGGGGGTGGAGGAGGAGAAGTAGTTCCTTTAAGAGCAGTGAGTAAACCTGGGTGGGTAGAGGAGTAGTTAATGAAGCAAGAGATTTGTTCAGGTTTGCATTTTAGTAAGGCCGCTCTGGCTGCATGAAGAGAATGGGCAGGGATGAGCTGAGAAACTATTTAGTAATTTCAGGACACAGTGGCCTAGACTGGGGTGGGGGCAGTGGCTATTTGAGAGGGACCTTGTCTTTAGGTAGAATTGACAGGACTTGTTGATTGATGGGGAAAGGTGCTGGAGCCAGAGCACGAAGGTGCTTATTCCACACCTCTGATGTCTAATTTACAAAAGTTTCAGGAGACACTAAGTCTCCAAGCCCCTAACTTGAAAAAATGTTCCTGTAAACAGGAAGACAGAATCTTTCAATCACTTTGCAAATCATCTCCCTATCCTGCTGGACGTATCTGCAGGCTGTTGCTGGGCCTAGGAGTTGGCAGGGCTTCCTGTTCCAAAGTGGGAGGGTTCCTGGCAGGAGATAGAAGGCTGGAAACAGAAAGGAAACTGGGCTAGCCAGGCACCTTGCATGAAGAGAAAAGAAAAAGGGAAACCTGGTATTTTCCTATCTGATCCAGAAATATCTTTTCAGAAAACAATTTAAAAGCACAGGTAATTCAAAGATGTTTATATTTGGCTTTGAAATGCCATGCATTTTTGGCAGTAGACTGACTTTCCCAAACATTTTTCTTAGGCCTTATTTTGCATTCCCTAACGTGGACCATCTGGGCAACAGGGGGGATGAGCCCAGAGCTCAGAGGGAGTCTGGGGTGGGTGGCTTAGGAGGCCCTAATATTCAAAACTTGGAATGAAACCACAACTCTCCCTTATCACCCCAGGTGATCGGTACTTAAATGTCTACCTGTGCCTTGCCGCAGAGCAGGGAGCTTTTTGTGATCTAAGCCATGCCAGGTCATATGGTGAACTGAAAAACAGCTATCGAATTCCCAGCATACCAAGGATTCCTACTCACATCTTCCAACTCACAAGCCCACCTCCACCCCGCTGGAGTGGCAGGCAGGGCTCCACAGCAATCTCAAAATCAAACCATCTTTGGGGCACAAGACAGGCTATTTACAGATGTTACCGTAAAAGACAATTTAAATCACCATCAGTACTGTTTTACAAAAGAGGTGGCCAGACCAGAAGGCCCTTTTTCCTGTTATTCCTAAGATTTCTGCTTCCAGAGGAGTTGAAAGGTTATATTATCTTTCCTAGCTCAGGTATACCTAGGACAGGAGAGTCGTGCCTCACAGAAATCACTTCAAAAAGGGTCTCAGCACCACATCCCACCGGGGCTTAGAAGAATCCTCAGAGTGGCAGCCACTCCCTACTTAGGAATCCTGTGCATTCCCCTTTTCTTCCATCTGGACTGTGCCACGCCAGGGAAGTCATTTGGTCCAGGCTAGAATTCACTGGGAATAATTAGCAACAGGCCCAAATCTGGAAATTCAGAGAAACTGGTTCTCTCCAGTTTGTTATAAAATTAGTATTTTTCATAATCACCACAGAGAAAAGGGCATTTCCTAGTTTCCCAGTTCTTACAGGTCAGAATGGTTGGTTCACAGGAAATCCTTAGTAGGCGCTCTGTGACGCGTCCATGTCTTTCCAAGTGTTGGTATTTTTCATTTCACAGAACCTTCTTCCAAAGGAGATGAGCTGCCAGACTCAGGTAGTCCGTGTGTTTTCGAAAACGCCAGCATAGGTTTCTTTGACTCAGGTACCTGAAATATTTAGGGAAGCAAAGGCAGCGATGTGCCAGGGGGCACCCTCACCTGATGTCTACCTCTTCCCCTCCAGTAAGGTCCCCTTGATTGGAGGTGGCGGAAAGAGTCTCTGGTGGCTCGCCCAACTCTTTAGAACAGACGCCCCCCGCCTCCCCCCCAGCTCCCCTCCTTCCGGCCCACTGCCAGGCAGCAGTCCTCTCTCGCACTTACCCTCCTTTCCTCATACACACCTCGCTGAGGTCATCCTCAGTGTGCAGCCCAAAGGGGAAAGGAAACGTGAGCTAAAGCAACAGGTTCCACCCACAGTCTGAACTTGGAAGGGGATGCGGCAGTGGCGGGGCGGCTGGAGCTGTGCGGTGGAGGGGAGAGGAAGCGGCGAGGAGGAAGGTGGAAGGGAAATGATGGTGCATGACCACCAAGCACACGTCACTCGGGCTCCCACATGGGCTTGTGTATGTGCGTGTGTGAGGGGAGGGAGGCTCTTCACAGGGTCACTCGGGCACTTCCGCGTGGAACAGGAGGCGCCAGGCTCGTGCTTTGGGGTCCCAGGTGGCTTTGGTGGGGTAACCAGTCACGCAAGAGAGGGCTTGAGGCACGCCAAGAAAATACGGGTGTCGGCATGAAAATACAGCACTCTCCCCAGCGCGCCGCCCTAGCTAACTGGCTGAGTCCGCGTCTCTAACGCCCAGTGCGCCCTTCTTTTGGGCCTATCCTGGGCCCCTCCAACCTCATCCCAGCCTGCCTCCCGCTCCAGCCTGCTGCCGCGAAAACCGGGACTGCGGATTACGCCGCGCCCGGCAGCCTCTGGGCATGCTCGGTGGCGGGACCGGCTCTGCCGCCAGGAGGGCGCGTCCTCCCTCCCCCAGGGCGGTGGCGGCGCCTGCAGCGACTGCCGCCGCGCCCCGGCCAGGCACACCTTTGGGGAGGCGGGTGACCACCCTGCCCGGCGCGGGCCGAGACGCCCAGACCCCAGAGCCTTCCGGCGGGTGGGAGGAGGGGCCGGCCGGAGAGGCGCGGAGGCGGGGAGAGAGACCTGCGACCGCCCGGCGTTCCTTAGAAAGTAAAGCTCAGCTCGCGCGCGGACCCGGGCTCCCAGCCGCGGGCGGGGAAGGGGCGGCGCCGGGCGGGGGTGGTGCTGAGCGAGGTGCGAAATTAGTAGCCGCCCACCCCCCTTCTCAGTTCCCCGCCCCCAGGGAATTATAATTTCCTGGGAAAGTGTCTGGTTCTCGGAGAATCCTTGGGGCGGGGTAAAGGGGCGCGCCCGGCGCAAAATGGTTAATACAAAGTCTGCGCGCGCCGCGGGGGCCCCTTATATGAAAAGTGTGCGCGCCGGTGGCTGGGCACCCCTTTGCTAATTTGAGGGTTAGTTACCGGCAGGAAGTCTGGTCGTGCGAGAGGAAAGGCGGGCAGGAGGGAAGCCTCAGGCTGGTGCAGGCTCCTGCCCCCAGGCCTCCTTAGGGGACGCACCTCGGACCCAGCGGGCGCAGGGTGCGGGGCACTGGGCCAGGGCGTTCGCGGCGGGCGGCGGGAGGCTGGAGCAGGCTCGGCCCAGCGGCTCACACTCTACCTCCTCCCCCAGGATTACCGAGAGGATGGAATGGATCTAGGCAGTGACGCCGGCAGCAGCAGCAGCAGCAGCCGCGCCAGTTCACAGTCCAACTCCACCAAAGTGACCCCTTGCTCCGAGTGCAAATCTTCATCGTCGCCTGGGGGCAGCCTGGACTTGGTGTCTGCCCTGGAGGACTATGAGGAGCGCTTCCCGGTCTACCAGAAGAAGGTGATTGATGAGTGGGCGCCGGAGGAGGGCGGAGAGGAGGAGGAAGAGGAGGACGAGCGCGACCAGCGAGGATACCAGGATGACCGCTGTCCGGCCCGGGAACCGGGGGACGTAAGCGCCAGGACCCGCAGCGGCGGCGGCGGCGGGGGCAGGAGCGCCACCACCGCCATGCCGCCCCCCGGTGCCCAATGGCAACCTCCACCAGCACGACCCCCAGGACCTCAGGCACAATGGCAACGTGGTGGTGGCTGGCCGGCCGAGCAGTTCCCGGGGCCCCCGCCGGGCTATCCAAAAGCCCCAGCCGGCTGGAGGCCGGCGGGATGGCCGCGGCCCGGCGACTGGGGGGGCTCTGCCTTCAGCCCCCGGACGGCGGGACGTGCGTCCCAGAAGAGCCCCCGGTGCCACCTATGGATTGGGAGGCGCTGGAGAAACATCTGGCCGGGCTGCAGTTCCGGGAGCAGGAGGTACGGAACCAGGGCCAGGCGAGGACCAACTCCACCTCCGTAAGTTGGCCGGGGTGCGTGCCCACGCGCGCACACACGCGTACACACCCCGCGCACAGCCCACACGCCCCCTCACTGCGCTCCCGACCGCCCGCGGCCCCATTCATCCTTCCCCGAGGGTAGTGGCTGGGCTGGAGAGCTTGCCGTCTGGTCCCATGGGGATAAGGTTGCTCAGTCTTTGAGCTGTCTGGGTTTGCAGGATGGGCGGAGAGGAAGGAGGAGCAGCCAGAGGGCAGCGGAAAGTCGGGTTAGTGGAACCGGCGACTCATTTTAATGGAATTACTTATGGAGACCAGGTTGTGAGTCACTTGCCTGAAAATAAATCCGGGGGAGATTCTGGCACCGAAAGTCAGTGCCTGCGGGGTATGTTTCAAGTCGTAATAGTTGTGGCTTTGTCAATCGTGGTGTCTCTCCTCTCGTTGCCACTAATGTCTCATCCATATATAGGCTGTCCCTCTGCACACGCACACATTCGCCTGCCCACACCACCGGTCTGGCAACGGCGTTGGTTCTGTCTTGCGTTAAGTAGATGCTCCTGTATTTGGATGGGTTGATTGTCTTTCTCTAAGACTTTCTTCCTTTATGAAACACGAGTTATTGTTGACCTGGGGGAACGGGGTAAATGGACCTGTCAGGATAAGGGAGGGGTTCTTGGTCGCCTGACTCACTCCCTCTGCTGTGAATCCCTCGTTTTGATAAGGGAGCCACTTACAGTTTCCTACCGGAGGCTACTTCCTCAATTCAGGAAAGCCAGACAGGGAGGGTTGCTGGAGTGGAAAAGGGGGAGGAAGAGGAGGGCTGCATCTATAAGCAGCAGCTCTGGCAGGTTCACACTTGTCTCAACATCTTTTTGCCCCTGAGAGAAGAGCAGATAAATGACTTAAAAGAAAACCGTCATGAATGTAGCTCCCCTTTTTAGCACTGTTTTGAGATAAAGCAACAGTTGTAATTTGAAATCATTAATGATGACCCTAATTAGGACTGAAGGGCACAGTTGAAAGGAGTTTTCTGTGTGTGGCAGCTGTGTGGCAGGTGGGAAAATGCTTGACTTGCAGGTGTAATTTTTGCGAGGCCAGGACCCTGGGGCTCCTGAAAATTGGGTGCATGCACTTCTGGCTTCAGGGTGAGGATGGTAACAGTGTTTCACAGAGAAATTACCATGGTTTCTGTCAGAGAGACCCTTGGCTGACAGAGCCCACTGGTTAGTTTCCCTTGGGGAAACCACTTATTAAATTAAACATACTCGTTTTAATCCCAGCTGTTTAGGAGTTTACCATGGCCACTAACAGACATGGAATCTTTCCATTGCAGCCAATACTATCTCTTGTACCTTGCAATAGAAAACACCCTTTTCCCACTTTGCGCTTGAGAAAAATACCTCATTACTACCTGGACTTGAACAATGACTGGTAAATAAGCAAGAGGTTAGTTTACTATTGCATGACATTTATACATTCCAGGAAAATTTAATAATTGAGTATACTTGCAAAGTTAGGGTTTGATGGTGACGACGAGCTCCATTATTCAAAAGTTATGAAACAAAATTTTTTTGAGCACCCCTGTATGTGCTGTGTGGCAGGGATGGTTCTGAGTGCCGTAGTTACACATCAGTCCACATGGGGCTAAAATTCTGGTAAGGGAAGGTAAGGATACAGACTGCCTTCCCTCCAGGAACTTAAAATTTGATGGCTTACCTACCACCGCCTCACACTCCCACCCCCAACACAAACACACCTCTTCTCGTTATTGTGAAGACTATGAATCTTTCCTTCTTGAGCAGTCTTTGAAACCATGGTGTATCCTCACCTAGTGAACAGTTTGCATATTTGCATATTTGAGTTTCTTTCTTTCACTCCCAGCTTTCCTGAAAATGCCCCTTCTAGTCATTTCTTCTACAAGTTACACAGATTTAGATTTCAGTGTGTCAAAGCAAGGATGTGTATGGAAAAAAGGAAGAGGGGAGATGGCCTTTTAGGTTAATGCTGGACTTTTTCGTGTTTTGGTTTGTGTTTGAACAAAATTACTAGTCAATGTTGGTTTAGAATAGTGTTTTTCAAACTGTAAGTTACCCAAGAAGTCACTTTAGCATTAAAAAAATAAATAAATAAAATAGAATGTATGATAGTGTACTGCAGGGAGTCATAGTAAGGTTGGTGATTTTTAAAACTTTTGTTTAGTTTTATATGTACGCTAGGGTCGCAACATAAAGTTTATTTCTCACTATGGGTCACTGTTATAAAAGATTGAAAAGCAGTGTTTTAAATCCTATTTAGTGTTGCCTGGAATAAGTAAAGGAATTTATGATCATGAGGACAGAAACCTGAGTACAAAGGAGTCATGTGGAAGAGAAGGCCTGTCTTGAAGGAACTGTTCAAATCCAATGATATTTTATTCCTCTTTAAAATGTCTTGTAGGAATACATTTAAGTGGCATTAATACACACCACTAGGAGGTGGGTATACAATGAAAAGGGGGATAGGTTCTCTTCACCAAGTAAGCCTGTTCCCACTTCAGGGCTTTCACCCATCTGTTACCTCTGCTTGGAAGCAAGTGTCTGGTTCCTTCTCATCAACTCAGCTCAGCTCTCACCGGCTCAGAGAAGCTGCCCACCCACCTTCCTGAAGTAAAGTAACATCACTCCAACTCAAGCACTCCTGGTGTGTTGTTTTCTTAGTGCTTGTCACTCTGACATTATGTGATTTAGTTCTCTATTTTTGTTATCTCTGAAATGTAGGCAGGAGTGCAGGGTTCTTGCCTATTTTTTAATTCTTTAACCTATTGCGTGGGACATGCCTGGGGTGGAGTAGGTTCTCAAATATCAGATGAATGAATGAATGAGTGGTTTGTAACAACAACACAACCCAGACCTAATCCAACTCCCTAATTTTACAGTTGAGAAAATTGAGACCCAGAGAGGTTGAGCAATTTGCCTCAGGCCTAGTGAGAAACTTATGAAAGGGGTATTGTTCTTTCTTCTGACAGCAGACTAGTACCCCCCCACCCCCGCTTTTTAATGCTTAAAATAATTTGAAATAAAAGTAAAGGAAGGCACTCCCACCTCCCTGAAACTTGAAGGGTTTCCTACTGACAAGTCCCTTATTGCACTCACTTAGAATTAAGGACATACGTGAACTGGGAGATCATCAAAACCCCCTTACTTACGAGTCTCCTTTCACAGACAGTGTTTTATATTGTTTTGTTTTAATGACATACTGTTCTATAGAGCAGAATAGTGACAGAATCCAGGTCTCCTAACTCCATATCCAGTGCTCTTTCCTTCCACTCAGTTGCTGCGATGCACGCAGAAGGATGACTGAGGGCTCAACAATGGGATGGCAATCTGCTGTCCCTAATTCAGGGAAGATTGAGAGGCAAATTTAAAAACACACAATGTTTAGGTGGGATTAAAACCTAGCACTGACCTTCACTTTGTGATGGGTTTAAACAGCTATTCTCTCTCTTGGTATCTGTGAAGGCTGATGAGCTTGGATGCTGTCAGGAACTGTCTTTGGTGTCAGAGCATGGAGGGGCCTGAGGAATCTTGATGGAAACACTCTGGTGACTGGATCCTTGCTCTATCTCAGAGCTGGGAGCTCAAGATAGACCTCCAGCACCTGACCCAGCCCTCCACTGTGATGTCAGTGCCTGGGGCAGCCGTATCCCCAGTAGTTCGCATTGTACCTGGCACAAATAAATGCCTGACACATACAGAGAGGGTAAGGGACCCTACCCCAAACCAGAACTACTCCCAGAAGTGCCCTTCCATGGGCAGCCCCTGCTCATCTGGTGTCAGCGTGCTTCTCACAGTCCTGCCCTGGGCTTGCATTCGCTCTTGTGGGTGAACACTTTAATAAACTCAAGGGCCATACACAGAGTAAAGAAAGGTTCTGGGGTTGGTGCCTTTGATGTCAGATTAGGAGTCCTGCTTGCAGAAGTTCATGTTTCTCCTAAATTCTTTTTTTTTTTTTTAATTTTGAGGCAGAGTCTTGCTCTGTCACCCAGGCTGGAGTGCAGTGGCACGATCTTGGCTCATTGCAACCTCTGCCTCCTGGGTTCAAGTGATTCTCTTGCCTCAGCCTCCCGAGTAGCTGGGTCTACAGGTGGCTGTCACCATGCCTGGCTAATAATTGTATTTTTAGTAGAAATGAAGTTTTACCATGTTGGCCAGGATGGTCTCGATATCCTGACCTCGTGATCCGCCTGCCTTCGCCTCCCAAAGTGCTGGGATTACAGGTGTGAGCCACTGCACCTGGCCTTAAATTCTTATGTTCCTGCCTACTCCGACTCTGCTGCACAGGACTGGACAGTTTTCCCTCTTTAGAGAGCAGCCCACAGATAGTCGGCTTTGTCTCTTCTGCTTCTTCAGGACCGTAGTGCATCAGTGTAGCTCTCTTCTACATATTCAGAAGGCTCTGGTGGACCTGTCGCCAAGTCGGGTAGTGGGCTACTGCCTCAGTGTACTCTTCCTCCTAAATGGAATATAATTACCCATCTTTTTCTCCGTGTTTTTCCCTGAGAGTTCCTCTGCTTCAGGGGGTGTGTTCCTCCATGTCTAGCCTGTTCTCTGTCTCTGGAGACTCAGCCCACGTTTACTCTTTCCTTTAAAAATAGCTTTATTGGCCAGGCGCAGTGGCTCACACCTGTAATCCCAGCATTTTCAGAGGCCGAGGCCAGCAGATCATGACGTCAAGAGGTGGAGACCATCCTGGCCAATATAGTAAAACCCTGTCTCTACTAAAAATACAAAAATTAGCCAGGCGTGGTGGTGGGCACCTGTAGTCCCAGCAACTCGGGAGGCTGAGGCAGGAGAATCACTTGAACCCAGGAGGCAGAGGTTGCAGTGAGCTGACATCACACCACTGCACTCCAGCCTGGCGACAGAACGAGACTCTGTCTCAAAAAAAAAAAGAAAAAAAAAAATAGCTTTATTGGCCAGGCTCAGTGGCTCATGCCTGTAATCCCAGCACTTTGGGAGGCCAAGACGGGCGGATCACCTGAGGTCAGGAGTTTGAGACCAGCCTGGCCAACATGGTGAAACCCCATCTTCTACTAAAAATCCAAAAAATAGCCGGGCATGGTGGTGGGCGCCTGTAATCCCAGCTACTTGGGAGGCTGAGGCAGGAGTATTGCTTGAACCCGGGAGGCAGAGGTGTCAGTGAGCCAAGATTGTGCCATTGCACTCCAGCTTGGGTGACAAGAGCAAAATTTTGTCTCAAAAAATAAAATAATAAAAATAGCTTTATTGAGGTATAATTGACATACATCAACTGTACATAGTTAAAATGTACGGTTTGATGAGGTTTGACATATGTATGGCATATGTATGTGTTTTGACACACCTGTGAAACCTTCATGGAAATCAAGATAATTAACATATTTAGCATCCTCAGAAGTATCTTTGCACTCCTTTGTAATACCACCATCTTGTCCCTAGGCAACCAGCTGATATGATTTCTATGTTATAGATTAGTTCATGTCTTCTAAAATTAACATAAGTGGAATCACACAATATGTATGGATTTTTGTCTGGCTTCCTTCACTCAACAAGTGATTATTTTGAGATTCATCCATGTTATTATGTATATCAGTAGTTTGTTCCAACTCTTGCTGAGTAGTGTTCCATTTTGTGGATATACCATTTTAATCTGTTGATAGACACGTGTGTTGTTTCTAGGTTTTGGCTATTACAAATAAAATTGCTATGGACATTCATGTACAAGTCATTGTGTAGATATACACTTTATTTATTTATTCATTTTTGAGATGGAATCTTGCTCTGTTGCCCAGGCTGGAGTGCAGTGGTGCTATCTTGGCTCAATGCAACCTCCACCTCCCGGGTTCATGTGATTCCCCTGCCTCAGCCTCCCTAGTAGCTGGGATTATAGGCACCAGCCATCATGCTCGGCTAATTTTTGTATTTTTGTAAAGACGGGGTTTTACCATGTTGGTCAGGCTGGTCTCAAACTCCTGACCTCAGGTGATCTGCCTGCCTCAGCCTCCCAAAGTGCTGGGATTACAGGTATGAACCACTGTGCCCAGCCTGAATATATACTTTCATTTCTCTTGGGTACATAACTAGAAGTGAGAATGGCTTGATCACATGGTAGGTGTATGTTTACTTGTATAAGAAACTGCCTCCTGTCTTCCAAAGAGGTACTATTTTACTTTACCATCACATGATGCTTAAAGCACTGAAAGAGGTTTTCCCTCTTTCTTATTGCTCTATTCCGTCTTCACCCTGCTTTCCAGGATACCTCCCTTCAGGTGGCTGGGTGGTTGTGCCCTCTCTCTTAAGAGAAAACAAGAGAGCAATGAGATCACATGTCACATCCAAGTAGTCTTTACTCCTGTTGTTTAAAAGAAGGAAATGAACCATTTTTAAATTAAGAGAAGAGTTCTGGTTGTAGACTCAACACATTTTAAGTGCAGCTTTATTATTTTTTAGTGCCTATGACAGGTGCATTTTCCTCATTTAATGAGAAGATAAGAACAATTTTAATTGACACGTTAATTGAAAGCAAATTCTTCTGATGAAGTTATTTCCAAAGTACTTGAAAATAATTTGTCTTTTTTATTAGTTTATACTGTTAGCGAGTAGCACACTTTTTAAATTACCTACATTTCTTCCTAGAATGGCACTAATTATAGGTTATTTTCAATGTATTATTCTGTAAGAATTACAGCTCAGTTACTCCTTCCCCATCAATGATACCGCTAAAGTCGCTTGAACGGCTGAGTAGTTTATTTCTTAGTTACTTGGGCTATGTTTAAATTACATGAGTTTCTGTTTCGGTGGACTTGAATTAAGATGCCTTTAGTATTCCTACAAAATATAGTAAAGTTTGTAAGTTTAATAAGTTGTGTGATTCTGCAGCCTGGGGCACAGCATTGAAAACATTCTGTGTGGAATGCAGCTGTCACTTATTTCTGTTAGTTGGAGAGCATTTCATGACAGTGTTAAAATTTTTTTTTTTTTATTATAACTGGAAATTACCAGGGTGAAATGTATTCTGTGCTTCAGGCTTTTACCTTGAAATATCTAGTACTATAATGTAAGGTTCTTGCCTACTTTCCTATTTATGATGATTTTTGCTTAAGAGCTACAAAAGCTGCTCTGTCTGCTGGCATGTACTCTAGACTTCAAAGAAATATGGTTAGGTTTTGTTTGTTTTTAAATTAGGTTGCAGGTAAACCACATGTAAACAATTCTTAAAATTTTGAAAATATACCATTAGTTCTGGGGTTATCTATGTGTGTGTACAATTAAGTTATTATTGGATGTATCATTGTATTGTAGAACAGTCTTTGAAAATGTAGTTTGATTAAAAGAAATCGTTGCCTACCAATTAGTTTGCACATAGTGGACCTTTAAGACATCCTCGGGAAAGTGTTCAGGATGCACATCTAAAAAGCAGAGGCAGATATTCTCATCACACACTGGCAGAGCTTCTTGAACATCTCACCACTGGCATCGCCTCACCTCCCTCCATCCCTTCCTGTTCTGCCTGCACTTTCAGTTCCAGACTCCTTGCTGGCATTCCTGACAGAAATCTCACACCTGACAGAAATCAGGCCCGACTCATCAATTTCTGATTTTGGTTCCCTGCTGTTTTGGTGACATCATAACTACTTTTTTTTTTTTTCAGACTTGCTCTGTGGCCCAGGCTACAGTACAGTGGCACAGTCTCGATTCACTGCAACCCCCACCTCCCAGGTTCAAGCAATTGTCGTACCTCAGCCTCCAGAGTAGCTGGGACTACAGGCACCCACCATCACGCCCGGCTAATTTTTTAGAGACAGGGTTTCGCCACGTTGACCAGACTGGTCTTGAACTCCTGACCTCAAATAATCCACCCTCCTTGGCCTCCCAAGTGCTGGGATTACAGGCGTGAGCCACCATGCCCAGCTCATAATTACTTTTATCTTGAATTCTCTGTTGTCTTCTTATGGATATGTCTCTTAACAGTCCAACTATCTTAAGTTTCCCCTCCCCTTTAAACACATATTACACATTCCCTGAAGTGTAGACATTTTATGTATGGTTGTTATCTGGTTGGTTAATGTATTTTGTGCAAGCCTTTCTGTTTAGTTCTTTAATTTACTCAAAGCTGCTACACTATAAACTTCCTTATTAGTGCTAAAGTACTAATTCCACGTCCTTTCTTAAAAGCTTATCCAAATGCTGTGATATTACATTTGCATTTTAAAATAGAAATTTGTTTTCTATTTCTGGACCTTTGCCCCTGAAGAGATGAATGGTCTTGTTTTCCTACTTTTGAAATTCGGTCCTTAGTGTTGTAATGAAAACGCTGTTTGCAGGTGCTCTTCCTTAGCTGATTGATGCTCCCTGTGCTCTAAGCACACTTTCTACTGTCGGTTACAGGGGAGACCGTTTTGCACTAAACTTTTGCAGAAATTCAAGTGTCAATTGTGAAATTGAGCATTTTCAATAGAAAGGTAATAGGATTTTAGAGACAGAAAGGGATTCTGGGAGATCATCTCATCAAAGGCTCACTTTTTCAAAGGAGGAAACTGAGGTCTATGAAGATTAAATATCGTCACCCAACTTCCTCAGCCCAAGCCTGACCCAGCCTGAAGTCACCTGGTCCTAATTCCCACTTTTAATGACCTCTGCCCTGCTTCAGTGCTTCAATGGATGCCACCTTTTTAAATTGTTTTTTTTTTTTTTTAAAGAATGGGTGTTTCCCAAATTTAATTTGGAGTACAGATCCAGTTTCATAATTTAAGAGCTTCCAAATCTAGAGGTAGATTCTAATTTGTATCATTTGATAGAAAAGATTTCATTTTGTTGGTTTTTTCTTTTTTTAAACCTGTGTTGTCAGAATAATTATAAAATTGTTTTCTTCCTTTTAGACTTCAGCTCATCACTGTGTATATTTCTGACAACAGAACAGTGCTCTCCCTGGATGATACAAAGCTAAGGGAGAGAAGATCTCTGTGTGGCTCACCCCACAAGTGAAGACAGGTTTTGTTCTAGCTAAAGAGTACCCCCTAAAAGGAGAAATAACAAAACCAAGAAAGGGCTAATAGGAAAGATATCTGAGGGGTTCAGAAGCAGCTCATGAAATAGTCTAGGTTAGGATGCCTGGCGTAGTTAGAATATGTGTGAGAACTTCTTATTCCACTTGTATGCCACTTATTTGTACTTAGAATTTAAAAGGCTTTCTGATTTTTAGTGTTTTTGAGTGTTCCCTGGTGAGAGCAAGAAATAGAAAAATGAATATAAGGAAAGAGAAATGCATTTGGGTTTTTGCTTTTTTTGTTTTGTTTTGTTTTTGAGACAGAGTTTTGGTCTTGTTGTCCAGGCTGGAGTGCAATGGCACCATCTTGGCTCACCGCAACCTCAGCCTCCTAGGTTCAAGCAGTTCTCCTGCCTCAACCTCCCAAGTAGCTGGGGCTACAGGCGTGCACCACTACACCCGGCTAATTTTGTGTTTTTAGTAAAGATGGGGCTTCTCCATGTTGGTCAGGCTGGTCTCGAACTCCCGACCTCAGGTGATCCACCCCCCCCCCCAGCCTCCCAAAGTGCTGGAATTACAGGCGTGAGCCACCAAGCCCGGCCTCATTTGGGTTTTTATTTGTGTGTTCCCCAGTTAAATCTGTAGAGCTGAACTGTCCTTAATTATTTGTTCCATGTCCGGGATAGTTGTAATAGTCATTCTCCTTAACTTACCAAGTCTCTCTTCAAATCTGCAAGCGCTCCCCTTGTTTCTCAGATGCTCTTGCTTTTTGTTGTTGATGTTTGTGTATTTGTTTTGGCTTAGTTTTGGCTACTGCTTCCCTTTTGTGAATAACTATCTTCCTGTCTTCTGAAAATATAATAAAATAAAACAAAAAGTAACTGTTGCCTTTCTTATATATATTTGTTAATTATGTTAAGCATGCTCTGCCACTGATCCTTATCACTGGTCTTTATCTGTTCTCATTTATACATATACTTAATTTATTTCTCTCTGTTGACCTATTTTTCAATATTTGCATCATTTTGTTATTTTAATTTTTCCCCCTACTTTTGTGGTGTATTTGCCCTAAAGTGTAGTTAGTTCAAAGATGATATTTAGGCTAGGAAATGCCCAGGTAGTAGGAATGATCTCAACCAGAGTTTTGTTCAGCCCCAGGTTGATAGTTTTTTAAAAGGTACTTGTAAACTCATTTTTTTTTTTGTTAACTCTAACCAACATGAGGTTATATTAAAGCCGAGTTAGGCCAGTCATGGTAGCTCACACCTGTAATCCCAGCACTTTGGGAGGCCAAGGCAGGTGGATCACCTGAGGTTGGGAGTTAGAGACCAGCTTGACCAACATGGAGAAACCCCATCTCTACTAAAAATTCAAAATTACCCGGGGCGTGGTGGTGCATGCCTGTAATCCCAGCTACTTGGGAGGCTGAGGCAGGAGAATCGCTTGAACCTGGGAGACTGAGGTTGCGGTGAGCTGAGATCACGCCATTGTACTCCAGCCTAGGCAACAAGAGCAAAATTCTTGTCTCAAACCAAAAAAAAGAAAGAAAAAAAGAAAGCTAAAGAGTTACTAATCTTTTTAGTCTGATTTTGTGTATCAGGTTTTCTAATAATTCCCACTTACCTCCGTACATTTCACTGATGCCTCTGTATTTCCACTCAAACATTTCATATTTATGTGTAATCAAATAACCTCTGGCTTATCCATCAGCAGCAATATCACATTAATCATTTTCTTTCTTTTTTTTTTTCTTCCGTTTCCCAAAGTCTCTTCTTAGTGTTTATGGTTCATAAAAGTGACTGTGAATCTTTCTTCCTTGGGATATCAGCATAGTAGACCCAAACAAAAAGCTTCCATTTTTATGGATTACAAGAAGTGCATTAGTCTGCAGCTGATTTCTGCAAATTCATCAATTCAAGAGGGTTTTATTGCCCATGTCTGAGATGATTGATCCCTTCAAAACTCTGCCTTACAGGAATAAATGTCTTAGTATGTCTTAGTTTTTCACAGTTTTTTGTTTGTTTGTTTTTATTTTTGAGATGGAGTCTCACTCTGTTGCCCAGGCTGGAGTGCAGTGGCGTGATCTTGGCTCACTGCAACCTCTGCCTCCTGGGTTCAAGTGATTCTCCTGCCTCAGCCTCCCGAGTAGCTGGGATTACAGGTGCGCACCACCGTGCCCGGCTAATTTTTGTATTTTTAGTAGAGACAGGGTTTCACCATGTTGGCCAGGCTGGTCCTGAACTTCTGACCTCGTGATCCAGATCTGCCCGCCTCGGCCTCCCAAAGTGCTGGGATTACAGGCGTGAGCCACTGTGCTGGCTCCCTTTATTTTGTTTTACGAAAAATTACAAAAAAACTTCTATCAAGAAAAGGGTTCGAGGTTGGGCTTTTCCAGGTACAGGGGGCAGGTGATGCTCCATTTGCCAGAGATTGATGGGGCTGCTTTTCAGGATGCCTAGGAAAGGCCAGAAACCATCTCTGCAGCCTCCCAGCCAGGCCTGCAGACAGCAGATGGTCTGTCCGTGCCTCCCTGGGCACATCCCAGCTGATTGGGTCATGCTGTTACTCCTCAGCCCCACACGCCCATTCTTCCTTCTCTGGGATCTTCCCACTGTGGTCCTCAGCCTGCCTGTTTCACCTTTCTCTCCTATGCAGGTTACCAATTCAAAGTCCCTAAGAAAGTGGTTCATCTAGCACAGGGTGCCTCTAGTGGCCAGGACCCCTTTCCAGGCCCACTGTTGTACTGCCTGATGCTGGAGAGATGAGGACAGGCACTCCCTAGCCACCCAGCTGTGCCAGGGTCGGCTTGCTCACACGTGGGTTGTAGCAAAATTGTTTGCCTGAAACAAAACAATTGTTAAGTCTTGGCAGCTCCTAAATGAAAGTGACTTGGTTCTGCTTCCTTCTTGGTTTGCCATATATGGAGAGAACTTTGCTTTCTGAAAAAGTTTAAAGGGAATGAGGTAATTTCCTCATAATTCCTAAGATCTCCAGCAATGTTGTAAATTTAGATTTGAGGTTAGAGTACTAAAAAATAAAAACAAAAGCAAAAAAAAACTGCTGTGCTATGAAACACCAGGGTATTTTTAATGTCAAGTCCAGCAGCATTATAGCTTTTACTTCTTTTCCTCACCTAAAGAAAGAATAGTGTTGGACTTATTTCCAAACTAAAAGAAGCCTCAACCTCTAGGAAAGTGATATAGTATCATCTTAGAAAAGAACCTAAAAGCTAATCTACACTCATAAAAATAACATGTTTTCAAATAGTTTCAGAACCAATTCAGTCTCCTGTTTTTCTCTTCACGACACCAGTAACTACAAATGACTCTACTTATGAAAACTGCAGACAATTTTTTTTCTTTATGCAGTCTTACATAAGTTTTGGTCCATTTTGACCTAGTCTGACATCTCATTTTGAACAACTATGTCTTAAGTGGTCTGTCCTTTTGTTTCCCACTCTAAAATTGGTTCTGCAAGGAATAAGAGAGTATAACACTGGAATTTTATTTTTGAACACTTAAATTGTATAACCAGTAATCTGTTAGAGTTGTTATCCATCCTACAGTGACCCCATCGTCTGATCCAAATAACCTTTAAAATGAGAGCTCATTCTAGAACAACTCTAGTCAGCAGTTAACTTTAAAACATTTCGAATACCTGCTCTACTGTGGGATAGTGATCTAAATATTAGCTTTATTTTTCTTGTGTCTCATACAGAAAGCTCTAAACAAAGCAGATGAACAGTTGTGTCTGTGCTAACACGAGTAAAACCCCTGTAGAGGTCCAGTGTGCTGAAAGCCAAATCAAAGCTCTCTTTTTAGTAAACAGTCACACTGGGAATGAGAATATTAGAGCCAAAAAGGGACTCCAGAGCAAGGGTGGCAAAGTCGGATACTTCCAGAGGTCACATAGGTAATCCGTGGGAGCAGCGGGCCCAGCAGGAGAGGACCGTGGTGTACTAGAGGGTATGTCTCAGGGGTAAGAGGGCGGCTGCTGTCACTTGCTGCCTGACTTCGTGCCATACCAGAACATGGTCTCAGTGTTCTGATGTGTAGGAGAAGCCCAAGATCCACGCCTGAGATGTTATGAGAACTATGTTGACTATTAAATATTGGCAAATAACTTTAAATATACATGTACATTTGTGAGACTAACAAGTATCTGCTATCCAGAATACTGCCTCTAGGTTACCAGTTACCCATCCCGCTCCTAATCCAGCCTCCTCACTTTTCATATGAGGAAACTGAGATCCAAAGAGGCTAAATGTCTTACCTGAAATGAGAATGAGTTGGGGCAAGTGGGATCATTTGTCAAGAGGTCTGGTGAGATTGTAGAAGAGATCTTAAGGAGGAAAACCTGTGAAAGAGGTTTGTTCTTATTTGTTGACACCAGAGTAGCTCTTTTTTTCTCCTTTAAATGCTTAAAATAATTAGAAATAATAACATCCAAAGGAAAAAAACAAGACCCACTACACACCTCTGTTTCACTTAATTTTTATACACATCTCATTACTTAGCATTTAATTTTCTCTTTCATCTTCAGAGCAGTCCAAAAATTGATTTATTATTTGTAATCAGGGAAATGTATCATGATTTATTTTTTATTATTTATGAATAATAAAAAGGGAAGAACTTTTTAAGAACAGTATCTGAAATGTAAACACACACATATGTGGCTTCAGCTGTTTCGTCTGCTAGAAATTCACCTGAGACAATTTAATTCCAAGGGGTGATGGTGAGTCTTTATAAAATTTCTTGTTACACAGAATCTAATGAAACTTCGATGTTGCTCAGTCATATTGAGGTTTTATTTAATTGCAGCTGTCACTACATTATATGGTGGAGGACCTGTTGAAAATATAAAAGTTGAGACTCTTTTCCTCTTTGGAACTACTGGCTCTAAGTACAAAGTTAACAGAGATTCCAAACAAACAATTTTGGGATGTTTATTCATGTTTCTTTAGAAAAATAGGAAACATTTTTTATATTATCTTTGTCACAGGGTTCGACCTGTGCCTCTGGTAGTGTTAATACTACAATTCAGACACGGAGCTGAAATGTCAGCATCTAGCTGCAGCCACAGGTGTGCCCATGTGCTCTGATGCCAGCTCAGATGCGTCCACTTGGTGCGGCTGAGACTGTGCATGAGGAGGTGGTTATCAGCAGCCCTGGGAATCAGATCGTCATCTCCTTATGATTGTTGAGATAAAAACAACTAGTTTTACAGCATACATTTTATGTTTTTAATGAATTAAAGATTGCTTTCTAACCATTCTTTATCTTGTAGAATCTGTTTTTGTGTGTTCTAAGTGTAGCAAGTCTCTGAGTTCTGAGGGCGTAAATGTTCTGAATCCATTTTGGAGCAAGAGTTATTTACTTATTTGTTTGTTTGTTTGTTTGTTTTTTGAGACAGAGTTTCGCTCTTGTTGCCCAGGCTGGAAGGGAATGGCGCAATCTCGCTCACTGCAACCTCCACCTCCTGGGTTCAAGCAATTCTCCTGCCTCAGTCTCCAAGTAGCTGAGATTACAGGCGCATACCACCATGCCCACCTAATTTTTGCATTTTTAGTGGAGACGGGGTTTCACCATGTTGGCCAGGCTAGTGTTGAATGCCTGCCCTCAGGTGATCCACCTGCCTCAGCCTCCCTAAGTGTTGGGATTATAGGCATGAGCCATCACACCTGGCCAAGAGTACTTTTTTTTTTTTTTTTTTTTTTTTTTGAGACGGTGTCTTACTCTCTCACCCAGACTGGAGTGTAGTGGCCTGGTCTTGACTCACTACAACCTCTGCCACCCAGATTCAAGTGATTCTCCTGCCTCAGCCTCCCAAGTAGCTGGGATTACAGGCACCTGCCACTGCACCCGGCTTATTTTTGTATTTTTTTTGTAGAGATGGGGTTTTACCACATTGGTCTGCCTGGTCTTGAACTCCTGACCTCGTGATCCATCTGCCTCGGCCTCCCAAAGTGCTGGGATTACAGGTGTGAGCCACCGCGCCTGGCCCATGAGTTCTATTTTTAAATTGCTTGTGTGAAGCTTTTTAGCAATGCACAGTGCACAAAATGATGTCTGCCAAGAATTTTCTTAATATATGTCATGATTTTTTCTTTATAACTTTATTCAATGAGTGAATATAGATTGAATGCCTACTATGTGTTAGGTACGGAGGACAGGGAGGATTGGAAGCTGACAGGGAGCTGTCATGTCATAGAGGTTGTGGTCACACAGGAAGACTGACAGAAATCACATCAACAAACAAATGTGGCGGATATGTCCTAGGAGGGGGACGATGCTGCAAGAAGTGGACAGACACACACTAAACCTGACCTAAGGAGTCACTTGTCAGCTCTTCCCAGGACAGGGCTTCTCCGTGGCACAGGACCACTAGTTTTCATACCCTTACACTAAAAATCTAGAAAATAGCCAGAAATTATAAAAAAGCAAGCATATTCACATTATGTGATATTTAACAATAATAGCTATTATTTATTGACTTTATATGTAGAATAGGACTATCGGTCCCTGAGGTTACGGGCAGCCTTGCTGCGATGGGCATGTCTTGGGAGCCCTTGCCACCTGGTAGCAACACACCCGGAGAGCTCTCCTCCCAGAATTCCTGAAATCACATCCAGCAATAGCTTCATTTGCGGCAGCATGTCCAGCAAAGAGACCCCCACCCAAGGACCAGGAAGGGAGACAAGTTTGGGTAGGAGGAAGCTGAGGGTGCTCAAGCTAGGGCAGAGTGCTGGGCCGCATATTTTTCATTACATGCTCATACTGGGGCAGGTGAGTACTATTCATCCCGTTTTACAGACAAGGAAACTGAAGCTTATGGTGGAACCACAGAGAGAGTGAGTGTGCTTTCCACTTTTAGTTATAAACTACTACACCAAATAGTTGGAAGTTAGCCTCTGTAACCTTCATCACACAATAGCTGTTTCTCTTTGCTAATACCAAGAGCCACATCTGAATATCTGTTATCTCTTGGTATGTAATACCTTCTATGTCTATGGACTTCTATATATGATTTTTTCATAAATGGAAACTTTAATTTGCCAAAAAATTATTTAAACATAAATGCATGGCTTTATGCTCTTCTTTCTGTTTTGAAGGTCCCCCACCACCACCTCTGTGCTTTCTTCTAATTATCAAATCCATCCAGTCTTAAGGCTCAGTTAGAAACTTGCTCTGTATATTGGCTTGAAGGGATTGTAATGATCCTCGGGTTTAGCAGAGGCTCTGGAGAGGTTAAAGGATGCATTTGATGTGTACTGCTCTCTTGACATCGGATGCCACGCTAGCTGCTCCTTGTAAATTGATTTATATGTAGAATAGGACTATGGGTCTCTGAGGTTATGGGCAGCCTTGCTGTGATGGGCATGACTTGGGAGCCCTTGCCACCTGGTGGCAGCACACCTGGAGAACTCTCCTCCCAGAAGTCCTGAAATCACATCCAGCAATAGCTTCATTTGCGGCACCGTGTCCAGCAAAGAGACTGTCACTGAAGGACCAGTAAGGGAGACGAGTTTGGGTAGGGGGAAGCTGAGGGTGCTCAAGCTACAGGGAAATCTGCTACCTTCTGCAATGTTTTTGCCCATTCATTTACTTATTCACTTAATAATAGTCATTTATTTACTCAGTAGCTGCACTCTGCTAGACCATAGGGAGTCAACCTAGCTAGGATTTCTTCCCAAGTGGTCTATTTATTTTGTTGAGGGAGAGGGACGTCAAACAAACACTGAGGTTGGTTATTTAACATCCAAGATAAGTGATTTAGTTGACTTTGAAGATTGACTTGGCTAGCTGCGGAGCCAGAGGCAGTGTTGAGGGATTGACAGCTGAATGGAGACCTGAAGAGCTCCTGGGAGCCAGGTGAAAGGAGGAATGGCAAGAGCTGCCCGATTCGGAGCAAGAGGGAGTTTGGAACGTTTCATGGAAACTGTACCAGGGGGATCCTCACCAAAATCATTCGCTTACCTCACAAACATATCCCAGGCATCGAGTCTGTACTTCGTTTATGGAACTTTCCACAAGTTTTAAAAGCCATCTTGCACACAATAAAATAAACTTGCAATTTTCCTGTAGTTGATTTGAAATATTTTTATGCTGCAAGGAGTTTAATAACAGGCACAATGCTTGAAATGTCACTTCCTTATACTGGGAGAACTGGTGTGGAGTGGAGAATGGAGCCTTTTAGTGAAGTAAATGGGAAGACGCTGTTTGAATCTGGTAATGAATTAGTGTTAAATTTCTCAGGCTCCAGGAACTTCTTGAGTATGTTGGTTTAAAGCAGCTGGCATATTTGTGGGTTTTTCTTGCAGGTCTACTGAAAGCTGTGAGCTGGGAATATAGTAAAACAGAGGTCCCAGTGTTTTTCCTAAAGAGTTATTTGTGATTTACCTGAAGCTTTAGGCACATTAACCCAAGATGAAGTAAAGGTGCTATAATTCCAGGTGCCAAGAGAAAGTCATATATTCTCATGCCAGCCACGTGAGCACTCCACCCCGGGGCTTCTTCTAAAACCCTTCTATGCTTTGCAGGCAGGTCCAAGGAGGTTAGAGAAACCCCTGCAGTCCTCCTCCATCCCATATGTGATGATTGGACTGGGGGAGTCTTGGTTAGGAGCGAAGGGTCATTACTATGTCAGAGCATGACCAATGACTTGTAACGAGCTGAGGTAAAGCTTCCTCTCTTCTACCTACCATAATGAAAAGCTGTTGAATGTCAAATATGGTTTGCAACTTTGAAGTGAAAATGTTTTCTGCCACATGTCATCCTGTTGAGAAAGTCTACACCTGTTCATCTGGTCATGGGTTAGCCAAAAGAATGAAAGAGAGAAACTCTGTGCCTTTGAGCTAAGACATTTTCAGTACTTATTACTCTGTTTCACTTTCCAGCTTTCACCTTCTCTGCAGTTTTTCTTTCATCTTGACACTATAAGGAACGCATGAGCCTTCCCTATGGAACGCTGTAGGTCTTGTTTAAGTGGTAAAAATGTCTCCAGCTCAGCTGACCAGTTCATTAGAATAGCTATGTGCTACACAAGAAACATGGAATATTTTGTCAGGTAGGAATCTAAGGAATCCCAGTGATGTGGGCTTTCCCATCCGTTTCCTTTGCTTTTTCCCTTAACTTATGCCTTGTGCTGCTTTAATCATCCTGTAGAATACATGGGAAAGTAAATGGTTTTATTTTATTTTATTTTATTTTTGAGACGGAGTCTCACTGTGATGCCCAGGCTGGAGTGCAATGGTGCGATCTCGGGTCACTGCAACCTCCGCCTCCCAGGTTCAAGCAATTCTCCTGCTCCAGCCTTCCAAGTAGCTGGGACTACAGGCGCATGCCACCATGCCCAGCTGATTTTTGTATTTTTAGTGAGATGGGGTTTCACTGTATTAGCCAGGCTGGTCTCAAACTCCTAACCTCAAGTGACCCAGCCGCTTCGCCCTCCCAAAGTGCTGGGATTACAAGCATGAGCCACCATGCCCAGCCCAAGTAAATGGTTTTAAATCATGGTGCTGGGTCTGAAAAAATTATTTACAAAGGTCTATCAAAAAACAAAACTGTAGAATCTTTTAAATTAAGTAAAAGTCAAAAAGCCAATATGAATTTTCTCATTAGCATGGCTGTTTTGCTTCATGTCCCAGAGACTGAACCAGAGCTAGAGGTTATGAACTAGATGAGGATTTCCTACATTTTTTCTCCAGCCACACCTTTCTTCATTAATAGATAAGCAAATGAATAAGCAAATGAATAAAATAAAAAGGTTGCAGGATGAACCCAAAATTCTGTAATACTTTTTAAAAATCATGATTATTATTCGTTTTATACACCTACCAATGGCAATGCACTTAAAATGCCATATCAGAACAGTCGTGCAACTTCTCAGTTTGATAGCTTTTCTAAAAAGCATAACCAGGCTTCCATAAATGTAATGAAAGCTTTCTTCATATTAGAGACATGTTATCGGGAGATGGGATGTTTCCTTCTTCCTACATAACTGCACAGTGATTAAATATTGACTAACAGCCAGGAGTTGACAACCATTGGCCTCACCCTGGTTAATGCTTATATGATGCTGAATATAAATACAGAGCCATCTTCGCTGGGCCATAGGTTTTGTTTTGTTTTGTTTTTCCTGTTGGGACATGGGGGAGCCTGCAAGTTGTGAGTTATGCTTGAGGTGTCAGATTCAAGTGTTGTAATAGAAGGGTGTAAATTAAAACAAGCAATTCTTTAAAAAGCAACACAACTGTCAAAAGAAAAATTTATTTTTCTAATCAATCCGAATAATAAATAGAATGCTAGTTAGAAGTTTTAGCAAAACATCCAGGGTACCCACTATCTACGCTGCTGCTTGTAGAAGAAAAGAGCTATCCATCACTGGGACAGCTTACACTTTCACAGACACTGATTGTTTGGTTTATATGAAACAAACTAGTTGAAACATCAGATTTATTTTGGGGACATGAATTTATGTTTGGGAAATTTTAAAACAGCTTATTTCCTATTTTTGTTGTATCTGTATTTTATTTCATTTATTTATTTTTTGAGACAGAGTTTTGCTCTTGTTGCCTAGGCTGGAGTGCAATGACGTGATCTAGGCTCACCGCAACCTCCACCTCCCAGGTTCAAGAGATTCTCCTGCCTCAGCCTCCTGAGTAGCTGGGATTACAGGCATGTGCCACCATGCCCAGCTAATTTTGTATTTTTAGTAGAGACAGGGTTTCTCCTTTTTGGTCAGGCTGGTCTTGAACTCCCAACCTCAGGTGATCTGCCCACCTCAGCCTCCCAAAGTGCTGGGATTACAGGCGTGAGCCACCGTGCCCGGCTTCTTTTTTGTTGTTTTAAATGTTTGTTTAAAATATTCAATTTATAGTTTCCCCTCCTTCCATGGGGAAAATTAAAGATCATAATTTTTATTCCACTTCTTTCTGTTAATAAGGTTCATTATTATATATATATATATATATATATATATATTTTTTTTTTTTTTTTTTAATCCCAAGACTTTAAAACCCTGCAGGAAATACCTGGAAGACTTGCTCAACAGCTGTTTGTAGAACCATGAAGCAAAATCTGTTTATTCTTTGTTACTTAGAATGATTTAAACATAGGTCTCCTTTTCAGCAAATACAGTAATCTAAAAAGTCTGCTTTTTATTCCAACATGTTTTAATAGACATTTTCTAACCTCTAAATAATCTATAATACCCTTATTGCGGGGGTGATCTGGATGTCAGCATCACTATCTTCAAGGTATAATAAAATTAAAAGATACTTTTAAAGATTATTATATTTCTCAAATTATTCAAATTGAGCCAAAATGGTTTCATATGGAATTGAGTTGTTATTAATTCTTGTTAGAGGTATTGGCATATGTCTTTTCAAAAAAATTAATTTTTCTTAAATATCAATGACTTTTCTTCCTTGAAATGTACTGAGAAATGGATTTCGTGCTGCTGAAACCTAAATGAGAAGGAATGGTCATAAATCATAGTTTAGTTTTCTCACCCTTAGTCAGATAAGCAGTGAAGTGACTCTGACTTAAAGTGTGTGTGTGTCTGTATGTGTGTGTGCACTCTGTGTGTGTGTGTGTGTGTGTGTTTGTGGTGTGGTTGTGGTCTGTGCATAGTGGGGGGATGGTTAAGAAATGGAGAATCACAGCTGGACAAGCCACAGTGTGTAGACTCCTTCCCTGGGGACTCAGTTTACAAGACAAATAATTTAGGGTAACACTTCCCCTTTAAAAAGCCCAATATTTTTGTAAAAATTAAAGTGAACACTGAAGACAGTTTTTAAGACAAAGAAACTAACTCACGGAAAGGCACAGTCCGGACACGGAGTATGGGCAGGTGCGTGGCTGGCCAGCTTTCGTATGGACTGGCAAAGGAGAAGACTTGTTAGGATTGACTTTGGGTCTAATAATGTATCAGGCATTCGACCCATGTAATCCTATTTTTGTCTTCTAAACAACCTTTGTACCCCTTTTTAGTAAAAAGCGAGAACATTATGACCTAGGAAGATTTAGTAACTTCCACATAGCTGGTAAGTGGTTGAGTTAGAATTCCAACTCCAAAGTGACTTAATTTAAAATTTACTTCCAGTTAACTCCCATATGGGCTGAATATAGGGATATGAGCCTCTGCCTAGCCTCCAGTCTGTTTGGCTTAGGTGTTGGTTGTCTTTATAAACACTAGAAGCTGCTGAACCATCTCCCTCTACTTTTTCCATTGCTCTTTACCCCACACATATATCTATACACACTTGGCTCAGTCCTCTCGGTTCCTCTCTGGACACTAGATAACTGTCAGTCTTACCGGGGGCCTGTCCTAGAGGTTGCTCCAGCATCTGGTAGGAGGTTAGTGAGCTGAATGGATTCCTAGTGAAATAATAAATGCCTTTCCTTGTATTCTGTTTTTTTAGGTAAGTGGAGAACAAATTCACCAAACTAATTCTTAGTTTTTTTCCTCCTCCAAGGAAGCACTTTGCAGTTGAACAGCACTTTCCAAGTTTTAAGCTGAGGACTGGCTACTCAGTTGAAGAAGCATTAGTTGGGCCTTAAGTCCTCCTCTCTGGCCACTTTTGTCCACTTCACACATTTGGACCAACTCCCCACATCTGAGCCTGATCCCGTCAGCCAGCACTGAAAATCTGGCATAGATTCAAAGAAATTTGATCGAAGGTTTATGTAGGGGAATGATGAAGGTTAACCAAGGAATGTTTACTTTTTCTGATTTCATATAGCGATGGAATTTCCATCCTGGAGGTTTCAAAATAATCTTATCGAGATGACTTTTGACCCGTCTTCAATAGTATTACAACAACCCCCGAAGCTGAGCCCTGCTGCTGTTGTGAGTGAGCTGGCCCCACAGAGGGTGTGGCGTGGGAGTAGAGATGAATGTCGGCCTCACAGTCTGTGCTCAGTGCTCAGGAAAGTACCCTCCTAGATTAATGTATTGGGGCTGACACTAAGATAGATGGTATTTGAGGCTAAGTTTTCAATTTCACTCTTTCCAGAAAAGCAAAATACTGATAGGGATCTACTCTAAAAGCTGGTTCTAAATACAAGGCGTTACAGAAGTGCCAGATGCAGTCAACTGCACTTCAAGTCACCGCCCATGGATAGAAACACAGCTGAAGGGGGGTCTGCCGAGTGTAGAGGTTCTTTCACTTGTGAGGAATTAAACACAGAGACAATACAGTTGCTGGATGTGATTTCCTGTTGGTTCATCTGCACACTCTAGAAGATTCCTGAGGAGAGGTTTATTGCCCAAAGGGAATTCAGTGGAGGTATTTTCAGGGTTGGCTGATTTCCAAGAGCCCACTCTCAGGGCCAAATTATCCAATTCCCTTTCTCAGTGAGCTCACTACAGTTAATTCATTCACCAAAAATATGCATGGTGAGACTAACTACTATATACTAGGCACTGAGTATACAGTGCTAAAAATAAAAAAGATAAAATCCTAGTCCTAATATAGGATACAGACATTAAACATATGACATATGAACCCTGTATTTATCAGGGTTCTTCAGAGAAACGTAATCAATAGGGTACACTATATCTATTACACTATATATGTAATATTATATATAATTTATTATTGTAATTAATTATAATATATATTATATATACATGTATATAATATATATTATATACATGTATATATTATAGAATATAATATGTATTATATTTTATATAATACATATGATGTATAAATAATATATATACATGTATTATATATTATATATTATACATACGTTATATATAATATATACACATGTATATATGTACATACATGTATACATATTATATATACATATATTATATATATACATGTGTATATATAATATATATATAAAGTTGAGCATCTATAATCCAAAAATCTGGAATCTAAAATGCTCCAAAATTCTAAACTTTTTGAGGGCTGACATAATGCTTATATTAAATGCTTTGGAGTATTTCAGATTTTCAGATTAGGGATGCCTCACCAGTATGCATTAATGCAAATATTCCAAAATCCAACATTTGAGACCCTTCTGGTCCCAAGCATTTCAGATAAGAGATACTCAATCTGTATATGTGTATGTATACAGGGTGTATGTGTGTGTCTGTGTGTGTGTGTGTGTGTGTGTGTGTGTGTGTGTGTGTGTAGAGAAAGAGAAAGAGACAGAGAGAGAGACAGAGATTGATTTTAAATAATTGGCTCATGCAGTTGTGGGGGCTGGCAAGTTCAGGCCAGCAGGCTGGAGATTCCAGGGAAAGTTGATGTTGTAATCTTGAGTCTGAAGGCTGTCTGGAGGCAGAATTTCTTCCTTTTCAGGGGACCTCACTCTTTTAATATCTTCAACTGATTAAATGAGACTGATCTGTTTTATAGAGAGTAATGTGCTTTACTCAAAATTGATTTAAATGTGAATCACATCAAAAGCACGCCTTCACAGCAACATTCACCTGGTATTGACAAATAGCTGTGCACCATGGCCTAGCCAAGTTGACACAAAATTAACCATAAGCCCCACCCACCTCCAAATAACTGTCATTTCAATTTAGTGGCTCTCAAACTTCAGCAGGAATCAGAATCCCCTGGAACACTTGTTTGAAACACAGTTTCTGGGCTCCACAGTCCTGATTCAGGAGGTCTAGAGTTGGGTCCCAAAACTTGCATTTCAAACAAGTCCCAGGTAATGCTGATTCTGCTGGTCTGGGGGAATCATACTTTGAGAATGACAAGATGACATAAATTCGGAGTCTGACCCTTAGCCTCCTGGCCCAGAAACTGATTTTGTTATCATAAGAAAGATCATTTTATTTATCAGGGGTGTACCCAATAAACCAGGATTTCAAACCCAATGTGTAAAATAGCAACACCAATTTACTGATTTATGATAAGCACTAAAACTATGATAGGGGAGCAGAACAATCATATCAGCCTGGGAGGGGCAGTCCACCCTCTGGGTAGCAGTCAGTGATGAGAAGTCAGTGATCAGAAGCAGCTGGGGATCCCAGCCAATCATCTCAAACAGGTGATCTCATTGTTTGCTGCCACCATCCTGCCGCCCCACCCGCCCCCACCAAAAGGGTCACATTCTCAATCCCCAGCCAAGGCTCCCTCTCTCTGGCCTTTGTACTTGGATTAAGACAGGGGCAACTTTGGGGGAATGGATGTTTTCAGTGGAAAGCTTCAGTATTTACCGGTCTGAAGAATGTTCCTCTCTGCTTCTGAGTCTACTGAGCAGCTAGGCTCAAAGTCCATGGAAATTGGAAATGCTTTTAGTGAATCATTAAAATATTAGCTTTTATAGAAACATTTTATTGGATATAAGTTAGATACTGTTTTGATGAAAGAGGAACTTGGGGCAGCATTAGAATGTGTTAATGTATGTCCTTCATATGCTTGGTTTCCTTTCTTGGTAATAATTTGAGTGAAGTTATAATCTTCCTTTAAAAGACTATTACCAGCTGAGCGCCGTGGCTCACGCCTGTAATCCCAGCACTTTGGGAGGCTGAGGCAGGTGGATCACTTGAAGTCAGGAGTTCAAGAACAGCCTGGCCAACTTGGCAAAGCCCCTTCTCTACTAAAAATACAAAAATTTAGCTGGGCATAGTGGTACGCACCTGTAATCCCAGCTACTTGGGAGGCTGGGGCAGGAGAATCGCTTGAACTCAAGTGATTGAGCCACTGCACTCCAGCCTGGGTGACAGAGCAAGACTCTGTCTTAAAAAAAAAAAAAGCTATTTCCATCTTTCTTTGCACATCAGACCTGACTTTGTAAAATTCTTATACATTTCATATTTTCAAAATTGTCTATGTCCATTTAGAAGCAATTTTTTTCCCTAAGCTTTGGCTTTCTGCCTCTCTGATGCTATTTTAAGATTTTTACATTAAAAAATGGGATTTGTTTCTTAATCCTTTGAACTAAATTGGGTTGTAAAAAAGTTGTGTTTATGTTTTTGTTTTAATACTGTTTTTTTAGAATCATGCAGTTATCCTCAGCATAGAAAGTTTGGCCCTAAAACTGCTTCTGGGAAATCAGAATGTTGGCTGAGTCTGGGCGGACTCCTCACACCTTGCCTGGGGCTTCTTGTGAAAGACAATTGAATAGATAGCCTTAGGACAAGGGGATGAGGTGGCCTTGGAACTGCCCCAAAGGAATAGGGACCTCAGTGCAGATAAGAAGTAGATTCAACCACTCAGTGCAGTGAGGTGCAGTCGGTCTCGTGTTTAACCTCCCAGTTTCATTGTCCTATCAGCCCAGAGGCCCATCAGCAAATAGAAACCATTCTAAGAATTTCAGGGAGCAGAGTTAATGCAAGGAATCGGTAAAACAAGTGAAAAACCACAGAAAGAGCACAAGGTGGACACCAAGGTAACCCAGAGACTAGTAACTGCAAGAAGCAGCCACCACCCCTGGGACCAAGGCAACAAAAGGGAAAAGGCAATGTTACCAGAACCTTCCCGGCAGGTACCTGCTGTGGCTCAAGGAGGGGGAGAAAGAGTCCTGCTTGGGGCATCTGGCAGCCCCAGTCAAATCACAGCAGGGGTGCCTGAGGGCCAGCTTTCTCTGCAGCTGCTGGAGGGGGTATCCCACAGGAGTTGGGCTCTCCTCCCACTTGCCATTCCCCTGTGCCTCCCATTGACAGGATCTGGCAGGGAGCCAGGTGAGAAGGGAGCCTGGGGAAACATCCTTCACAGGGTCTTAACATCAGAGCTGAAGCCTGTGGCCTCCTTTGCCTTCCCCGTTCCTTGTTGGCCTTTCTTATCAGTTGTATTCACTTATCTGTCTACAAAACAGGGTAGTATTAGTGAGAGAGAAATCTGTTATTTATAAAGAACAAGGGAGGGAATATATTAATCCCTTTTGATTATCATACAGATTATTCCCCAGTGATTACAAGAAAATGCTTTTATCTTAATGAAAAAAAAAAAATCTCAATTTATTTTGAAAATCCTGGAAAATGGAATGCTGGGTAATATTCTTATTTCACTTTTGACATTTTAAAAAAAGTCATGTTATATTTGGGGTATGAACATGTATGCCCATAATAATTATTCTTATCTGTGTGTGTCTATCTTGGGCCTAGAAAAAAAAAATAACTCATTTTCATTTAAAGATTAGAATTCCATGGGCATCTCTTTTTAGCACAATTCCTTTGTTTGTTCATTTCTGGAGCTGATGGAGTTGGTACTGATAGTGCCTCCTTGTATTGTATTCAGCTTAGTTCAATGAGCCTTTATTAGGGGGCCTGTCAAGTGCCAGGCTGTGCCCCAAAGATATGCAGGCAGAGGAGACTCAGGCAATGTGGAAGAGCATGGCTCTGGGCAAAGGACAGACTTGGCTTTGAGTTGCAGCTCTACCACTTTTTATTTATTTATGAATTATACTTTAAGTTCTGGGGTATATGTGCAGATTGTGCAGGTTTGTTACATAGGTATACACGTGCCATGGTGGTTTGCTGGCTCCATAGCCCCATCATCTACATTAGCTATTTCTCCTAATGCTATCCCTCCCCAATCCCTCCACCCCCTGCTATTCCTCTGCTAGACCCTCACCCCTCTAGACCCCATTGTGTGATGTTCCCCCTCCCTGTGTCCCTGTGTTCTCATTGTTCAACACCCACTTATGAGTGAGAACATGCAGTGTTTGATTTTCTGTTCTTGTGTCAGTTTGCTGAGAATGATCCAGCTGTACCACTGAAGCGTCTCACCCTGCGGAGCTCAGCTGCTTCATCCTGGATGTGAGAATGAATGCTGGTGTTGCAAGGCTGTGAAAGGATTGTATGTGGTCAAGCACTTGACAATTGTCCTGAACATAATACAGGCTTCATAAATGGTGACATGTTGTTATTATTTTGATAATCATCTATGGTTTGGGTACAGACTTTTTAGACATCATAAAATTTAATAGTAGAGTTTTCATTTGCTTGGATATCTGTATTTCATTCACACAATTAGTTGGCATTTTAGTTGTTAGTTTTTAGTCATTGTCCTGGAAGGGAAATGGCTACGGTTCTGTTGTTCATCTCTAGTAAGGATTTGAAGTGGCTGGCTTGTCATTTATAAGATTTTAACAAGAAAATTTTTAAACATGCAAATGCTTTAACCATTGTTCAGGCCTTTGGTTTTCATATTTATTCACAAGTTGACAGTTTGCTTATGGGAATGGAGATTTTATGTGGGGTGGGGTGTGGATACGTGTTCTGTTCTCGTGGCTAGAGTACTGAACTGAAGTTTTAGAAAGAATTTGGATGCAATTTTTAACCAAGTCAGGAATTTGTCCTCCATAGCCTTAAGCAACCTGTTTTATTCTCCTTGCTTGTTTTCATTGTGCATTTGCCATCTCCTTGACTCACAATGGTCTTATAAGAATTAATGAAAATGTTTGCAACTAGTGTATTTTTTACCTTGGATGAAAAGAGCTGTGTGCAAACTGTAACATACCCTACTTTTGTTAATGGACAGCAGAGTTCTTAGCCCTCCCTATGTATCATAATCCTTGAGTGCATTTAGCATGTTCAGATCCAAGAAATCACACCCCCCTACCCTAAGATGCTGATATTCTGATTCGCTTAGGACCCTAGCATTAGCTTGTACACTCTTGTCCTGTCTCTCTCTGTCCCCGCCTCCCTCCCTCTCTTCCACCACCCTCAACCCTTTCCCTTTTCTCTCTCTCTCTAATTCAGCTTCCTAGATGGTTTTAACTTGCCGTCAGGATCAAAAACCACTGGCATAAAGGATAAAGCCAACCTTTGCACTTGGTTCTTTCTCTTATATTGTGTCTGTTGGCCATTTTCTTGCCTATTTGATACGGGCAGATGTATTAGTTGTCTATTGCCTCATTAACAAATTGCCACAAACTTGGCAAGTTAAAACAACACGTACTTGTTATTTTATACTTCTGAAGGCCAGAAGTCTGAAATGGTCTTACAGGGCTGAAATCGGGTTTTTGGCAGGGCCGATTCCTTCTGCAGGCTCTGGGGGAGAATCTGTCTCACTCTGTTGCCCAGGCTGGAGTGCAGTGGTGCGATTCTCATGCCTCAGCCTCCCTAGTAGCTGGGATAACAGGCATGTGCCACCATGCCCAGCTAATTTTTATATTTTTAGTAGAGATGGGGTTTCACCATGTTGCCCAGGCTGGTCTCAAACTCCTGGCCTCAGGTGATCCACTTGCCTTGGCCTCCCAAAGTACTGGGATTACAGGTGTGAGCCACTGTGCCTGACCTCTTTCCTTACCTTTTCCAATTTCTAGAGGCTGCCTGCATTGCTTGGGTCATGACCCCACATCATTCTGACCCCCACTTCTATCATCATATCTCCTCTATGACTCTCCTTCCTCTCTCTTATGAGGACCCATGTAACTACATGGGCCCACCCAGGTAATCCACGATACTCTCCCCCATAGCAACACCTTTAACGTCATCACGTCTACAGAGCCCCTTTGCCAGGTAAAGTAGCATATTCATAGACTCTGGGGGATCAGAACATAAACATATGGGAGGATGGGGGCATTATTCTGCCTCCCAGAGCAAGAGCAAAATTCAGATCCCTACTTTTTCTCATTTGAGTACAGAAACCTCTGAGTCAGCCACAGCTTCCCTCCTCTACAGTTTCTGATAGGTAAGAGAGGAAGATTTTGCAAACTCTCTAAGTGATAATACCATGTTCAGAATTTTAATTTTATGATTTCTTTAAAAGGCTGCTAATTTTTAGATGTTCAGGTGCTTTAATAGCGTGTTTCAGAAGCGAATTGCATAACAGTTGGGTCTCATAGCGCTGCAGTGGTGTATTGCTGAAGTCTCAGGTAGAGAACTTTTCTGCTACTAATACAGTGATTCTCAACAGGGAGTAGGTGTGGCTTATTCTTGATTTTTTTTCTTCCAACAAGAATTTTTTGACCACCAAGTGTGTGTCAGACCCCTATACACAAAAAGACTGGCTTCCTAACCTCCAGGTCAAAGCCAAATAACTCATCTCTAGTGGCCAATATATTTGTATTTCAATATAATTGGTTTTCTTTGTAATCCTGTTTTTTACTATACGCATGTAAAAATACCATTCTGAGAAGGGGTCCGCAGGCTTCCTCAGAGTGCCAAAGGGGCCCTCCATGGCACAAAAATGGTTAGGGACCCCTAGGAGAGGCCAAAAGATAGTATTATAATAAAATGGTAGGTCTCACCACAAAGATGATCTCAAGATGGAAGAAGCTGCCCAAGGGAGGGGAAAGGCTCCTGGCAGTGGTTTCCAACTCTAGCTGCTTATTGGGATGACGGGTGATGCCCTCCTAAAAAGCATGAGCATCAGGGACCCAATCCTAGAGATTCTGATTTGATTGGCCTGGGGACTCTGACATCTATCACAGAAGAAGTGATGTTGGGTTTGGTCTTGCAGGTGTGAGGTAGAATGGGAAGACCTAAGAGAGCAGGACAGAAATCATGGACTCAGAAAAGGAGCTGTAAACTGCTCTATAGAGTTGGAACATAGATAGGGTTAATAAGTCCCTTAGCGCTCCCTGTTCCTGCTCCAATTCTTTGGCTAAACACGGTCTGCTAAAGACTATCTGTGACCTTCGAGCAGGATAGAACCAAACTTAGACATTTGGCAGCACAACTAACCTTCCTTAGCCAGCCTGTTTCCTAGTAGGGAAGCTAGATCTCCAGTGGTTAAGAATGTGGGCATGAGCCAGATTGCTTCAAGGCTAATCCCAGCTCTTCCACTCACTAGCTGTGTGATCTTTGGAAATTTACTTAATGTCTCTGCGTTTGTTTCCTCACTAGTAATAATACTTCCAGGATGGTACCAACAGGTGAATGGGATAGGTACTTCTGTTGGCTCAATTTGCAGATGAGACTTATGGATGCCAAGTCATTTGCCCAGGACATCACAGCCAGTAAGGGGTCAGTGCTGGGACTGGAAACTATACCTCTAATATCCAGACAGAGGTGTCTCTGACATGCGGACTGATTAATACATGTGATAAAACTATGCTATAGACACAGTGGTGGGTAGAAGTAAGTGTTCATTTCGTTTGAGTAGGTTAGAGGAGAATCTTGAGCTGGGTCCTGAAAAATAATTAGAATTTTCCAGGAGGAGGTGGAAGGAGACTTTCCAGGAGGAGGTGGAAGGAGACATTCCAGGCAGAGGGAACAGTGTGTGTACAATTACGGAGATAAGGAAGAGCAGTTTGTGTTGGGGGACCATATGGCCAGGGAGTAGGATGTGTTGAGGGAAGTCAATGGTAAGAGGGAGGCTGTGGAGCAGTGTTTCTCCAGGGTTTTGCTGCATCAGATATATATTAGAAGCATTTGATGTGCAGAATCTGGGCCTCTCCCCAGGCATAATGAATCAAAATCACTGAGGTAATCTGCATTTTAAAGGAAGCAAGCCATATGAATGTATAAGAACTAAGGTTTGGTGAACCACAGGCAAGGATGGAGGCAAAAAGTAGATCATAGCAGGCCTTGTGTGTGCTAAGGTGCTTGGATTTGGGCAGAGCCACAAATCTGTAGGTCAGATAGATCACTGGACACAGTGTAGAAGATGGAATGTAAGCGGTTTGCCGGGGAGTGGTGTCTGGTGGTGGTAAGAATGCATTATAGTAGGGAGATACTAGTTTTAAGAAAAAGTACTCCTGAACTAAGACAAGGTGGGGGGCAGTGGAAGAGAGAATGGCAGAAATACAAGCCATAGAAAGCATGTCAAATCATCAGAAGCTAGTGGGAGAGAGGAGGGGGGAGCAGTGAGGAATCAGAGGAGTCTTGGTTGTTGGGCTGGCACAAAGTGACTGGTTGGAACTCACTGAGTCTTTGACGTACTACTTGCAAGGGAGACCTGCCAGGGAGGAGTGATCATGTACCCAGCCTTCCCAGATTTCCCAGAGGAAAGCAGAGATGTAAAATGTGAACATAGCATGACTGGAGCAATGACATCTGCAGGTGACAGGGAGAAAGCCATCTGCTTAGCTACAGCCCCACTCTTCCTGTGACACTTACTAGTTCATGATCATGATTGCAAAAAAATGTGGAGTTTTTATTTGAGACGTAAGATGCAATGCAAAGAATTGAGAACCATTGTCTTACAGCAAAGTACTGACCTATTAAATATTTTGGTGACAGAGAGACCTGACATTGACCATGGCGAAGTGAATGCCTTAAACAGTACCAGGGCAAAAATCATGAAAGGGAGGTAAAACTAAAACCATATACTCTGTATGTTAGGAAGGGAAATGACTGAAATTTTCTGGACAAGCACCACAGTGTCTTTCTTCCAGATGATGTCATTTAGTTCAAACAAGGACTTGACCAGCTACTGAATTATTCTAGTTTTCCGTGACTAACTGACTTTTCCTGTTATGTTTGGTCTTAGGCTTTCTGTTGCCCAGGAGATCCACATCTCCATTGTTCAACCTCAAACTCTTCACAGTTATTTTTTACATAAACAGCAGTTTTTTTTGTTTTGTTTTATTTGTAAAATCCTCTAGATTAATAGGAGGCAATAGCACCACTCATTTCTGCAGCATACTGTTTATAGGTTGGTAAGGTTGTTGCATGCTTTTGAACCTGGGTGTTTATTTTGTCCCTCTTGGTAACAGTATCTGGCATATCATTGTAAAACTTGATTTTATTGGATGTCCTTTAGTTTCCCTTAGGTTAAAACGTGGAACTTCTATAGTCACTTGTAATTTCCTCAGTCTTACCTTCGGATTCTCCCTCCAAAGGATTTTTCTTTCTTCCTTTCCATTTTTACTTTAAAATGAATTCAGCATAATACCAGCTTCATGCAGTTTCTTATTGTGAAGAACACATTGGTAAGATACGAATTAGTACTGAAATGTTACTAGTCTAATTCTGTGCTGTATTTTGAAATAAATGCTTCTGGAAAAAAATGTAGATCTATTAGAAACTGTCATTTACATTTCTCAAAAAGCAAAATTACAAGCAAATGTAAAGATCTTTGGTTTTTCATTGCAATTCTAGAATTAGGCAACGCCTCATTCTATACAACAGAATGAGTATTCCAATAAGCTGAGCAGAGGAAGTTGACTTTATAGACAGGAAAGGGCTGAGGAAAGCAGGAAGAGGGGAGCAGAAAATGGATTCTTTGTTTCCGTTACTTTCTTTGCAAAGAAAGTTAAAGCAGAGGGGGGCTTCCTTATCGTGCCGCTAAAACTGGCCTGTTGGAGCATCTGGCTGTTACCTTTCTCTCCTGGTTTCTTGAAAGGTCAGATGAACAACTCAGTTTCAACTTGGTGGCATGGAACTTCAGCATGAATAACTCTATTTTGGTTTTGGTCTGTTGGGCCTAGCACAGGAGCTTAGTTCAAACCAATGGCCTCCTCTAAATTTTATTTAACAATTAGTATTCCACAAACTGGAAAGTTGGCATTGCAGAATAAGAGCAGGTTTTGGAAACAGCTGGACTGGATCCTAATCTTTTCTGTTTCTCCTAGCTGTGTGACCTTGACCAAATTACTTGACATCTCTGTGCCTTAATTTTGACATCTGTAACATGGGAGAATTAATACTACCTAACTTCACAGGCTTTTTAGAAGGATTAAGTGGCAATGTGTGTACCTGGCTCATAATTAATGTTAGTTATTTTTCCTCATATTTTTCTTCTTCATTATCATGATTTGCTTTGTTTTCATAACAGCCAAATAAGGCCAGGCACAGGGGCTCACGCCTGTAATCCCAGCACTTTGAGAGCTGAGGCAACTGGATCACTTGAGGTCAGGAGTTCGAGACCAGCCTGGCCAACGTGGTGAAACCCTGTCTCTACTAAAAATACAAAAATTAGTTGGTGTGGTGGCGCACGCCTGTAATCCCAGCTACTCGGGAGGCTGAGGCATGAGAATTGCTTGAACCCAAGAGGTGGAGGTTGCAGTGAGCTGATATCATGCCACTGCACTACAACCTGGGTGACAGAGCAAGACTCTGTCTAAAAAAAAACACACACACACAAAAAACAAAACAAAAAACGGCCAACAAGACTTATTTTTCTAGAGACCTGCTACAGTTTTCTGTGCCTAGTTGGCTCTCAACACATTACTAAATCTGAGCTTTTAAATTAGAATAATCATGAGTTAAAACAGTGATTTTAAAATCCCTTCCTTATTTCTTGAGCTTTTGCTTTCCATGATAGTTGCAAAGCTTCTGGAATTTCCCACCAAGTCATCTTCCACTTGGGGTCTCATATATGCAAATGAGAGGAGCTGGGTAATAGAGGGAGAGGGAGACACTGGGCAGGGCAATTATTTGACCTACATTCCTTTACTCTGGAGTTCAAAAGACTTTATTCCTATTTGTGTGTGCAGTCCTTTGTAACCGGTTGCAAATTCCATCTCCCCCAGACATTCTTTCTTCCTGAGGTAACAGATGTGCGCGCCCCTGGGGCCCTCAGATGCAGGTGTGCTGCCTCGGCTTCTCTGTTAGAGAGGAAAGGCCAAGACCACTATGCAGCACAGTGGACAGAAGCAGACTGCAGGGTCCCTGGACTCGCATTGGAGTCCTAACCCTGGGCAAACTACTTCACCTTGCTGAGCCTCAGCTTCTCTCTCATCTATGAGATAATGAAGTGGAGGATTACAAAGAGCCTGGCACTGAACCTAGCACAAAATAAAATATGTTTATCCAATAGAAGTCTCCTTGCTGCCACCTTGAGGAAGTGCCAGGGATACAGGTGACCAGGGACACAGGTGTCTTGTCACAATTCGGGCAAGCCTGCTGGCCAAGCGACAGATAATCCAACAGGTGTAAGTGTGATAATAAGGGATTACAGGGTAGTGGTGAAGCACAAATGGAAGACTTAAGCTGAGACCTGCTGAGTGAGTTAGGAGCTTACCACACAGTCTGGTGGGTGTGCAAGAGAGAGCTGAGCACATAGAGAAGTTTTCGTAGGGCTGCCTAGGACAGGAGAGATGGGTTGGTGCCAGATTAAAAGGACCTTCTCAGCCTCATTTTAAAATTTGGACTGTATCCTAAGAATAGTGAGAAACTTATTGCAGCATTTTAAGTGGAGAGGTGATGCAACAGATATGGATTCTAGAAAGATAACTCAAGGTAGAGATTAGACTTGAGGGGTAGCTACACCAATGCCTGGGATCTAGTTCACTTGGGACCCCCAGCTGAAGTCTTCCAGATGAGAGATGATGGAGAACTAATCTTGGAGGCTTCCGGGAAGAAGAAAGTGGTGCTTTCATTCATTCACTTATTCCCCACATGTTATCTATTATGTGCCATCCACTACCTTCCAAGGGTATGATAGTGAAAAAAACAAAGTCCTTACGTCAATGGAGCTACAGTCAGCATAAAACACAGTTGAGTCGATGGGGCGTGGTGGCTCATGCCTGTAATCCCAGCACTTTGGGAGGCCGAGGCAGGTGGATCATGAGGTCAGAAGTTCAAGACCAGCCTGACCAAGATGGTGAAACCTTGTCTCTACTAAAAATACAAAAAATTAGCCGGGTGTGGTGGCAGGTGCCTGTAATTCCAGCTACTTGGGAGGTTGAGGCAGAGAATTGCTTGAACCCGGGAGACGGAGGTTGAAGTGAGCCAGGATCACACCACTGCACTCCAGCCTGGCAACAGAAGGAGACTCCGTCAAACAAACAAACAGATGAGTCTATGAGTGAATGAAGGTAAACAAAGCATAGGTAACATTGATTTTATGACCAAGTTGATACCCACCTGCCTGATCCCACCTTTAGAAGGAGAAGTCAAGTGTAATTGAGTAGGTGTTAATCAAGTCTACTTCTCCAGTGCATTTCTCTGAGCATATCTCTGACATTATCTTGGTCAGAGACATGCCCATAGAAATGCACAGAAGTAGACTTGATTAACCTGTTCCAGGAGCCCTTCCTGGGGCTGCCCCTCCCTCACTAACAGATACAGGAAGGGAACCGATTCAAAGCCAGGGTCACAAACTCAGACACCTAAAGGGGCAGAATGTCGTTAAGAGCTTTGTGTTACACAGATGGTGTCTGGCGCGAAAAGGTTAACTTTGCAACAAGGCTGTTGGGTCTGAGGAGCACTGACCTCAATAGTAATTGCTGCTCTGTGGCTGCATGGCAGTGATTCTCTCCACATGTGTTCTTTACTGACTGGTGGCCCATGAGGGTCCCAGGGACATAAGGAAAAGGTAACCATGCCAGATCTTTCTTTCGTTGTTAAGGGCCCATGACCTGCAGTTTCACTGACTTTCATTTATATACAGGGCAGAGGTATGTGTGCAAGCTCAGATACCTTAAATTCATATGCCTTTAATACAATCCAGACAGATTTCTAAATGAGGGATGCTTCCCCACAAATGGAGAGTGAAAGTGGGCCAGTCTAAGAGGACCTCAATAGCAGTGTGCATGGCCAGCTGTTTGTGGCTGCACCAAAAATGCAGGTCATAGGATTTGTGTGTGTGTGTATTTTAACATGCAGTTTTTAATCATCTGTGGGCCGGATTCTTCCTTTATCTTTTCCAAGGCTGCTCTGTAAAAACTTCCACTGCTGGCATCTGCTTTTCTTCCTTTTCACTTCCCAATCCTGGGTCCGTTAGTCCCTCATTACATCAAATTGGAGTGACTCAAATTTAGCCAAAATCTTCTTGAATTTATGGAAAAGCTGTATACAAAAGTAAGTTTCTGTATACAAGGATTTTATATCAGGAATAATTTTCAGTTGGGGATGACCACAGTTACTATAACTAAGATACTGTTGTAACTGTTTCTCTAAGGAGAGGAATTTCTGATTTCTAATCAATTTTGCAAACCTGTGTTTGTAAGTAAAAGAGAGAAAGTATATGCAGATGCATTAAATCCATACTTATACCCAGTACATATGAGTACATAACATACTTTTATTAGAATTATCAGATATTTTTTCCTGGATCAAATAATGAAGACCATTTAAAGTAGAAAGAGAGAAAACCAGTCTGTTCTGCACTGACATTTTGTTGTCACTTTTACGGTAAACAATTCCATAAGCACGTGCCTCTATTTTGGCATTATGTCATTTTACATTACTTCTTAAATACAGGTTTTGAAAAGGAAAAAAAAAATTTAACCTCCTGTTATAATTGAAATCTTTTGCTTTCTAAAAATCAGGATTTTTTTTAAAGGGCGTTATCTATTCAATCAATAATAATTCTATATTTCTGTGTGCCTTACAATTTTGTAAAATTCTCTTATACACAGTATCCTTATAATCACTTTTTCATTCTATGTATAGCCTTAAAAACATCCCTAGGAGGTAGGAAAAAACCCAGATTTTAATGAAATAATAAAAACAAAGAACTTGATGCAGCCCTCAACATCTGCTAGCCATACAATGTGTTTACAGTTGTTATTGCTACAATTAATAATGTCACTATTGTTGTTTTATAAGCCTGATTGACAGTGGAAGAAACTAAGTCTTAAGGAAGTTAAGGCTACTATGGTTATAAAATTAGTAAATTTTGGAGATGAAAACTTACTGAATCACAGATCTGTGGACTTAAAATCCATAACCCTTCATTTATACCAATAAAAAACAAAAGAACAAACAAAGAGGCCTTTTGTTATCATCACACCTTTATGTGCTGGCTGCATTGCCCATATTAGCTTATTTATTTATTTTTATTTTTGGCAGGTACGTTTGAGGTTTCATTTTACAGATAAAGAAACTGAAAAAGAGGTTAAGTCACTTACCAAGGTCACATTGCGCGTAAGTGGTAAAACCAAAAAAAAAAATGCTTGTATGTCTGAATGCCAAGGCCCCTGACCTCCTTCCAGAGTACATTGTATCTAATTGATGGTTGCAAGTAACAAGTATTTTTATTTTTAATTGATAGTAGGCATTTAAGAGGGTTGTGTCAGTTGCAACTAGAACAAATTTTCTTCATTTCATAAAATAGCCAGCTAAAGTCGAATAAAGTCGTCATCTTTAATAGGTAGGGTTTTCTGTAAAACAAACAAAAGGGTTTTGTGCCTGGTTTTTTTTTAAAAAAAAATATGTTTCTTTCCATGTCTGAGACATGACCTTTCTGATGTTATACTGTGGGTGGAATTCATTCTGGAGAATGTGAGTGGGATTTTGGGAATATGATGGGCATGACTGATGAATCCATACTCAATTTATAAGTGGCGTGTCATGTTGAAAACAGTACAAGATGAACAGAGAAAACATAAACAATGAATATAGCAAAGTATCAGTTTGGATTAGGTTTAGCTGTAAGTAATAGAAAACCTAAAATGCCAGGATTTCAGAAAGGATAGGATTTTATTTCTCATGCATGTAAAGGAAGTGTGTAGGTCAGGAGTCTGAGGCAGGTCAAGATGACTGAAGGTTTTTTCATTTTATTTATTTCTTTCTTTTTTTCAATCCTGCCCATCCTCAATACACGGCTTTCTGCCTCATGGTCCAAATTGGCTGCTTAAACAACTGCTATTGTGTTATAATTGACTGTAGGAAGGAGAAAGGGAAGAAGAAGAACACATCTCCCATCCTTTAAGGACACTTCCCAGAAGTTACCTGTGACACCTCTGCTTAAATCCAGGTAGCCTGCATTTAGTCACATCATTGTGACACCACATACATGCTGCCAGAGAGGCTGGAGAATGTATTCTTATCCTAAGCATCCATATGCCGAGCTAAAAGGTGTGTGTGTGTGTGTGTGTGTGTGTGTGTGTGTTGCAAAGGGCGGGGGGAGTTCTGTCAATAAGGAAAAGGAGAAAACATATTGGGAAAAACTAATAAAGTCTCCCATAGAAAGAATCAATGAAAACAAGTTAACTATGCAGCATAGAAAGATTACCTCCATTCTAGCCTCTGTCCCAGAATACCTACCAAGTCCTTTGCCTAGGACAGGAATCCTAGAACAGATGTGTGAGTTTAAGTTCTAAACTTTTCCTCTGAGCACCTGTTTTCGAGTGAATGATAAAAATTGTTAGGAGCCCACATCTTTAAAAAGAAAGGCAAAGAAAGGCCAAGTGCGGTGGCTCATGCCTGTAATCCCAGCACTTTCGGAGGCCGAGGCGGGTAGATCACAAGGTCAGGAGTTCGAGACCAACCTAGCCAATATGGTGAAACCTGTCTCTACTAAAAATACAAAAATTACCTGGGCGTGGTAGCAGGTGCCTGTAATCCCAGCTATTCGGGAGGCTGAGGCAGGAGAATCGCTTGAAACTGGAAGGTGGAGGCTGCAGTCAGCCAAGATCGCGCCACTGTGCTTCAGCCTGGAAGACAGAGGGAGACTCTATCTCAAAAAAATAGAAAAAAGAAAGGCAAAGATAACCATAACCTTTATTTTTTGAGCAGCTCCTTTGTATACTACTTCACTACAAATAAGACCTACCTAAGGAATTAGATCATTAATAAATAAGTCCAAATCTGCAGTTACTTCAGAAGCTTATGACTTCTATTAGAAAGTCTGAACTCCCTAATGTAAATAAAGACCCTGCATGTGGAGCATGAATTTTGAAGATCTTGTGCTGCTTTCATCAGCATGCACACAGGGAAGTATATGTATACATTGGGAATATTTAGGGAGCTGGTTACTTTTCTGTTTTCTTCTGTCACAGTGTTCCTTCCTCCAGAGGAGTACTGAAATAATAATCCTACCAACTGTTTTTTAAATACCAAACCAATTCCATGTATATTTCACTTAAGTTTCAGAGCAACCTGAATGATAGGTTTTATCCATTCCCATTTTACAGATGTAGAAGCTCAGAAACAAAGTCACACAACTAATAAGGAGATGTGCCAAGATTTAAACTTAGATCTCTTGGACTCTCAAATCTACACCCTATATCATGATAGCCTCACACCTTTGAAAAATAGTACAATGACCCCTTTGATGTTTTGTTTTTGTATAATGACCTAAGGAAAGTAGAGAGGTAGAGTCAACTTTCCCTGGCCCCTGCAGTTGTAATAGGGCTCCCTTCAGCTCTCGATGATTCTTTACTGAGTTACAGGTAAAACCCCACAATAAACTATAGGAAATCCCACTCTTTTAGAGCTCTGAGGAATTAGAGACTGATTTGGGCTAAGCAGGTGAGGGAGATTGGTAGCAGAGAGCTGGAACTGGAGGCCTATGTTCTCTGCCAGTTCATTACTTTCAAAGGTCTGTGTCAGGGAACCTCCTTGTCCTCCCAGTGTAGGGAAATATAATTGTAATCAATACATTTCCAAAAAATATATCTCCACTACTAAGGACGTGGCAAGGAAATGGAACAAATTAATAAAAAGGACTTCTCAGCCAACTGGAAAAGAGGCAGGTTGTGGGTATACAATGTCTTCCTCACCCAGTTTTTCTTCCCCAGTTAAGCATTCTGGGTCCCCTCCCTCTCATTGATTTGCTGCTTGGTGTCTGCAGGGTAGAGTTAGCTGGCCTCAAGTTTAGTAAGTAGTAGCCTGCAGATATCACTTGCTACCACATTTTCCAAAGCTTGCTGGTAGTTGCTGCTTTTGTCCCCTCAGTGTATACTTGGGATGCCTTTAATCAGATGAAAATCCTGGAAAACCAAACTAACCTGGCTTCACAGTGATGAGATCAGTTGGCTCCTGCAGCGGGAAGATCTGGCTACGAAAGGCTTCAGAATGTGTTAGTTTCATTGACCCAATGGGGCATCACCAGTAACCCTGTTATTTTATTTTATTTTTTCCTTTAAACCTCTCTGTTTTTTGCAGTCAGTTTCATTTACAGCTATCCCAACACACCTTCCGGTTACCAAATGATTGTCTGCATTTCCTCTTCAGGGCTTTGAGTTTCTTCATCACTATCTAGGGAGAGAGAGAAAAAAGAAATGGTCACTCCCCCAGAAGTCTCTGAGAAGAGCCAGGAACTATTTTCCCAGTCATCCTCAGCAGATTTCTCCTCCATCTCATTGGCCCAAATAGTGTCTTGTGTTTATCCTTGGACCCATATGTGAAGCCAGGGGATGGGATAATGCACCACAAGCCCCACCACCTGATCAGCTTCCCCATAGCACCTGGGCTTTGCAGGAGGAATTGAGGGTGCTCAAATAAAAGCTAAGATAGTTACTAAAAGAAGGAGAGTGGGGTTGGAAGAGCAACTACAGTGACGATTAGACTCCTCCTGTTGTGAGCATCAGCTCCAACCCACTCCTAGCAGCACCCAAGGAACTGGGCTCTTAGCTGGACTCACAACTCTTGGAAGCTGCTGACCCCTAGTGTCTGAGTAAAGCATTGGCTCTAGAATCCAGAGACAGGGGTTTACCTCTCGTAAGAATCACAGTGGCTGTGCCACCTTCTCACACACAAGGAGGTTGTAAGCAAATTAAAACTTCTAGAAGTACTTTGATGAATAAGTGAGTTTAATTGAAAGTCTTCCAGCTGGGCGCGGTGGCTCACGCCTGTAATCCCAGCCCTTTGGGAGGCCGAGGCAGGCGGATCACAAGGTCAAGAGATTGAGACCATCCTGGCCAACATGGTGAAACCCTGTCCCTACTAAAAAATACAAAAATTAGCTGAGCATGGTGGCACATGCCTGTAGTCCCAGCTACTCAGGAGGCTGAGGCAGGAGAATTGCTTGAACCTGGGAGGCGGAGGTTGCAGTGAGCCGAGATTGTGCCGCTGTACTCCAGCATGGCGCCTGGCAACAGAGTGAGACTGTCTTTAAAAAAAAAAAAAAAAAAAGTCTTCCAAAGACACTCTAAGACTTAGGCCTCCCTGATCTTGCTGACCAGCAACCTCAGAACACTCTCTGTAGTTCTTTCGCACCTGTGAATTGTCGTCCACAGTGTTCTTTCTCTAGACAGAGGGTGTGCTTTTTGAGGGCGGAACCTGAGTGCAAAACACCCAGCTCCTCAACTTGAGCTCCTGCATGCTTAGTGGACACTTATATGAGCAAACAAAAGACGCCGCTGTTGTTCAACTCTCCTCTCCTCTCCCTTCCATAGCCAGTGCTTTCTCTTATAAATATCAGCTCTACCAGCCTAATTGTACTCCTTTTTTTTTTTTTTTTGAGACGGAGTCTCTGTAGCCAGGCTGGAGTGCAGTGGAGCGATCTCGGCTCACTGCAACCTCCACCTCCTGGATTCAAGCGATTCTCCTGCCTCAGCCTCTTGAGCAGCTGGGACTACATGCACCTGCCACCACACTCGGCTAATTTTTTTTTTTTTTTTTTTTTGAGATGGAGTCTCACTCTGTCACAGGGCTGGAGTGCAGTAGCGCGATCTTGGCTCACTGCATTCTCTGCCTTCCAGATTCAAGCGATTCTATTGCCTCAGCCTCCCAAGTAGCTGATATTACAGATGTGCGCCACCACACCCAGCTAATTTTTGTATTTGTGGTAGAGATGGATTTTCACCATGTTGGCCAGGATGCTGTCAATCTCCTGATCTCGTGATCCACCCACCTTGGCCTCCCAAAGTGCTGGGATTACAGGCATAAGCCACCGTGCCCAGCCTAATTTTTGTATTTTTAGTAGAGATAGGGTTTCACCATGTTGGCCAGGCTGGTCTTGGACTCCTGACCTCAGGTGATCCGCCCACCTCGGCCTCCCAAAGTGCTGGGATTACAGGCATGAATCACCGTGCCCAGCCAATTGTACTCCTAATAAGACAACTAAGCAATCAATTTTGTTTTGAAACTGCACGTTATACAAATGGGAAAACATTCCAACAACCCAAAACACACATCTCAGCAACTGCTTTTGTGTTGTGGAACATCCACTATCTGGTCAGCAGAGAAAGCAGAATTTTTTATTACAAGCATATCAACATTGCTACTGTGAGTTCTTTGAGCAGTAGGCAATGCTGTGTTAGAAGTTCTTCATTGGTCTGTGCATGTCAGGTAACAAGACTTTTCCTGTGCTTCATGATTTGGGTGAGGAATAGAGAGGAAAAGCAACAACATGGTAATTATAATATAGAATGCCTCAAGTAAAAGAGAGAATAGGTTTTTGTTTTGTTTTGCTCTTAATTGACTTGTAATTCAAGCGTGAAATGTGGCAGCTCTCAGGATTGGAGAAACTTTGCGCAAACTCAGTATTAGAATGTCACTGCCATTAGCTGTGGGAGGCACCAAAGGACAGAGAGGATTTCCCAATCTGGGAGCTGAGGGTGAGTTCTGGGAAACAGCAGCAGCCACAGCTGTAGAAGTCCCGACAGCTGTTTGGTCTTGGCTGGCGGGGCTGCCGCTCACTGGAAAAGCTGCGCTGTTTCTTGGGCAGGGCCCTCCCCTCCCATGGTGCCTCTAAGACCTGCTTTGGAGAGGAGGCATGCGCCATCTTTCTCTTCACCTTTTCACAGGGGGAGGAGAAAAATGGGCAAATAAGTATCATAGCGATTTGGTAGGTCATGAGATAGGGAAAAAATAAATCACTGGGAAAGAGTGACTGGAAAACCACACTGTAACATTTGTGTCCTAAAGTATTGTATCAGTTTTGCCAGCCTTAACTTGTCTCTTCATTAAGTAAACTAAATGCTGCCTATGATCAAAGTGGTCATGATTACAATTTTGTTATTTTGTAGAGAATAAAGATAGATACTAAATATTGGTTCTACATTTCAGTTGACAGATTTCACCATTTTGCTTCAGAGTCCTTCTTTGAGAGACATCACATTCTTGCAGAAATATGGATTTTGTTCAGACAGTGGTTTTTTGTTTGCTTTTTTTTTTTCTTGAGATGGAGTCTCACTCTTGTTGCCCAGGCTAGCGTGCAGTGATGCAATCTCAGCTCACTGCAACCTCTGCCTCCCAGGTTCAAGTGATTCTCTTGCCTCAGCCTCCCGAGTAGCTGGGAATACAGCCATGTGCCACCATGTCTGGCTAATTTTTATTTTTAGTAGAGACGGGGTTTCTACATGTTGGTCAGCCTGGTCTCGAAGTCCTGACCTCTGGTGGTCCACTCGCCTCGGCCTCCAAAAGTGCTGGGATAACAGGTGTGAGCCACCACGCCCGGCCCTGTTCCATCAGTGTTTACAGAGACTTTTTTTTTTTCCATGCTAATCTTCTCTGTATCGTTCCAATTTTAGTATATGTGCTGCCGAAGCGAGCACTACAGAGACTTTTAAAAGCTACTGAAGTTGCAAACCACTTAAGAATTGTAAGTCTATCACAGTCCACCCATTTGAACAGTCCTCTATTTTAACCTGTGTTTGTGCTTCAGGGAGAAAGTGATGGAAGAGGCTCCAGGCTGGCTTAGTCACACTGATGTATGAATGAACGGTCAAGTAATGGATGACCTGGGGTTCATGCCAGCCGACCCGCCTGCACACCTGCTTTCACAAGCACTTGACAAAGCACCTACCTTTCTTAATGTGCCAAGTACATAATCTCTCTGATTCTGTGAAAAGATTAGCTATTAGGAAGATTACAAAACTTTGGATACAAAAATAAAAGGGTATTTCTAGAATTTTGTTCTCCATGTGTTAATTTTATTTTCAGTGGGTTTTTGTTTGTTTTGCTTTGCCCCACATCATAATGTGTGTGTGTGTGTGTGTGTGTGTGTGTGTGTGTGTGTGTGCGCGCGCGCGCTGAATAGATGATCTCTAAGTAGGAATTCTCTTGGGAAAGTCTCAGCGTAGGAAATGTGGAGAAAATATAGCTGGACAGCTGTTTAATTTTGGCAAGAAAAAAACAAGGACTTATTCTTTGCCGGTGCATGAGGCAGGGCTGTGTCCTGCAGTTTGAGTTATGAAGGGAACAAATGTACAGGCAGGTGTTTTACACATGCTGTCTTCTCCTCTTTCTCCTCCTCCTCCTTCTCCTCCTCCTCCTCCTCCTTCTTTTCTTTTTTTCTTTCTTCTTTTTTTTGACAAAGTCTTGCTCTGTCACCCAGGCTGTGGAGTGCAGTGGCACAATCTCAGCTCACTGCATCTTCCACCTCCTGGATTCAAGCGATTCTCCTGCCTCAGCCTCCTGAATAGCTGGGATTATAGACGTGCATCACCACGCCCGGCTAATTTTTGTATTTTTAGTAGAGACAGGGTTTCACCATATTGGCTAGGCTGGTCTCGAGCTCCCAACCTCAGATGATCCGCCTGCCTCAGCCTCCCAAAGTGCTGGGATTACAGGTGTGAGCCACTGCGCCTGGCCACATGGCTGTATTCTTAAGTCCTCCCAATAACCCGGTAAGGCAGGTATTATTGCTGTTGTACAGAAGAGGAAATTGAGGCTTAGCTAAGTTATGGAATATGCCCAAAGCATAGGTAAACAGTGTGGTCAATTTTTAAATCCAGACATTTCTAACTCAAAAGCCCTGTTTTTCCTACCATACCAAATGGCTCAGCCCTCAAGTTTTTGTCTTAGAAATAAAAATACAATCAGCAAGGAATACTTGTTCAGCTTAGTGTTTCTCAACAGAGTAAGAGATAGCTTCTCTGGAGCCCTTATGCTTTCACTAAGAATTTAATTGTTTTGTTTTTATTTTGATAAGAACCCATTAATATTAAGTATATTCTGGTTTATCACCTTATAAGCAAGGACTGCTCTGTGATATAAGTCATGCTGGTTCTATCTGTGTTTACACTGACATGAAGACGTGTTTCTCAACCCCAGAGATTTCAAGCTACTTTACCCAATATCCATTCTTCCCTTCTACCTTACTAACAGAAACCTCATTTGACTGGAATCAGCAATAGTCCTAGGCTTCTCAGACTCCCTCGCAGTTACAAATATTCACGTGGCAAGGTTTAGCTCATGATATCTGAGCTACTGGATAAGGCTTCCCAGACAGATCCTTAAAAGATCCTGACCCTTGAGATAGAGGACATATCAGCTATTAAACTGATAAGAGCAGGTGCTACATTTGATCTCAGACAAAAGGTCAAGAAACAATGGTCAATGTCTTTCTCACTCTCCACTCTTTCTCCTCATGCAGCCAGGAAGTTGAGATATGACCATGAGGGCAAAACCGTATCTTAGCGGTGGTGGAGGCAAAGATATAAGGAGTCTCAGTCTCTAATGACAACCAAAAAAAATCCTTATTATACCAGCCCAGGATGTGGCTGTCTGCAGACACTTCATTATGTAGAAAAAAATAAGCTAATTTTTAAAACAGCTTTATTAAGATATAATTTATGGCCAGGCACAGTGGCTCATGCCTGTGATCCTGGCACTTTGGGAGGCTGAGGCTGGTGGATCATTTGAGCCCAGGAGTTCAAGACCAGCCTGGCCAATGTGGCAAAACCCTGTCTCTACAAAAAGTACAAAAATTAGCTGGGGTGTAGTGGCATGCATCTGTAGTCCCAGCTATTTGGGAGGCTGAAGCAGGAGGATCGCTTGAGCCCAGGAGGCGTAGGTTGCAGTCAGCCAAGATCGCACCACTGCACTCCAGCCTGGGTGACAGAATGAAACCCTGTCTCAAAAAAAAAAAAAGATACGATTTACATACTATAAAATTTACCTGTTATAAATGTACAATGATTTTTAGTAAGCATGGTTTTTTTGTTTTGTTTTGTTTTGTTTTGTTTTGGAAATGGAGTCTCGCTCTGTTGCCAGGCTAGAGTGCAGTGGCCTGATCTCGGCTCACTGCAACTTCCGCCTCCCAGGTTCAAGCGATTCTCCTGCCTCAGGCTCCTGAGTAGCTGAGGCTACAGGCGTGTGCCACCACACCCAGCTAATTTTTGTATTTTTAGTAGAGACAGGGTTTCACCGTGTTGGCCAGGATGGTCTCAATCTCCTGACCTCGTGATCCACCCGCCTCGGCCTCCCAATGTCCTGGGATTACAGGCGTGAGCCACCACGCCTGGCCTGAACATTTCATGTAAATGGGATTATAGAGAATGCAATCTTTTACATCTGGCTTCTTTCACTTAACATGTTGTTTTTATAGTCTTCCATGCTGTAGCGCATATCAGTAGTTCCTTCTTGTTGCTGAATAATATTCTGTTGTGTGGCTGTATTATATTCAGGTTGTCTGTTTACCAGTTGATGGACATGTGGATTGTTTTCACTTTTTAGACATTATGAATAATGTGGCACGAATACATATACATCTTGGTATAGATGTATGTTTTCTCATCTCTTGGGTAGATTCTCAAGAGAGGAATTCTGAGATCATGTAATAAATTTATGTTTCATTTTATAAGAAACTGCCAAACTGTTTTCCAAAGTAAGCACACTATCTTACACCCCCCACTGGCAATGCATGAGGCTTACAGTTTTTTCATAATCTTATCAAAAATTATTTTGTCTTTTTGATAAGATTATGAAAGAACTGTAAGCCTCATGCATTGCCAGTGGGGGTGTAAGATAGTGTGCTTACGTGGCTCAAGCCTGTAATCCCAGCACTTTGGGAGGCCAAGGCGGGCGGATCACGAGGTCAAGAGATCGAGACCATCCTGGTCAACATGGTGAAACCCCGTCTCTACTAAAAAATACAAAAAACAATTAGCTGGGCATGGTGGCGTGTGCCTGTAGTCCCAGCTACCCGGGAGGCTGAGGCAGGAGGATTGCTTGAACCCGGGAGGCGGAGACTTACAGTGAGCCGAGATTGCGCCACTGCACTCCAGCCTGGCGCCTGGCAACAAAGCGAGACTCTGTCTCAAAAAAAAAAAAAAAAAAAAAAAAAAAAAAAAATTATTTTGTCTTTTTATTATATCCATTCTGCTGGGCATGAAGTATGATAGCATCTCATTGTAGTTTTAATTTTCATTTCCCCTATGACTAATGCTGTTAAGCATCTTTTCAAATGTGTATTAGCCATTCATGTTTCTTTGGTGAAATGTCTATTCAACTGCTGCCCATTTTTAATTAGCTTGTCTTATTATTAACTTACAAGTGATTTTTATATATTCTGGATACAAATCCTTTACCAGATATAGTATTTGTGTATATTTTCTCCCAGACTGTGGCTTACTTTTCATTTTCTTACTGATGGTTCTTGCAGCACAGAAGTTTTTAATTTTGATGAAGTCCATTGTTTCAATTTTTCCTTTCCTGGATTATGCTTTTGGTGTTGTGTTTAAGAACGCTTTGTCTAACATAAGGTTACAAAGACCTTCTGTTTTCTTCTACAAGTTTTATAGTTTTAGCTTTTACACTTGGCATATGATTCATTTTGAGTTCATTTTTGTGTATAGTGTGAGGTATCTACATTCATCTTTCTGCATGCAGATATCCGGTTGTCCCAGCACCATCTGTTGAAAAGACTGTCCTTTCTTCACTTAATTACCTTGGCACCTTTGTCAAAAATCAATGGACTATAAATGTAAAGTTTTATTTCTAGACTCTCAATTCTGTTCCATTGATCTATATGTCTACCCTTATGCCAGTACCACACAGTCTTCATTAATGTAGCTTTACAGTAAGTTTTAAAATTAGGAAGTCTAAGTTTTCCAACTTTGTTCTTTTTTAAGATTGTTTTGGCTTTTGTAGGTCTTTTGCATTTCCATATGCATTTTAGGATCAGCTTGTCAATTCCTGCCCAAAAGCCTGCTGGGATTTCTGTAGGAATTATGTTGACTCTATGGATCACGTTGAGGGGCATTGCTATTTTAATAATACTGAGTCTTCCAGTTTCCTTATTTAGATCTTCTTTAATTTCTCTTAGCAATATTTTGTAGGGTTTTTTTTCTGTCTCTCTCTTTATTTTTCTTTTGGCAGACTCTCACTCTGTCGCCCAGGCTGGACTGCATTTGTGTGATCTCGGCTCACTGCAACCTCTGCCTCCCAGGCTCAAGTGATTTTCATGCCTCAGCCTCCCAAGTAGCTAGAATTACAGGCATGTGCTACCACACCTGGCTAATTTTTGTATTTTTATTACAGACGGGGTTTCACCATGTTCAAGACCACCAGTAGTTCAGGCTGGTCTTGAACTACTGGCCTCAAGTGATCCACTCTCCCAAAGTGCTGGGATTACAGGTGTGAGCCACCATGCCTGGCCTGTAGTTTTCAGTGTATAAGTCTTGCACTTCTTTTGTTCTCTAATTTTTCAATTCACCGTTATGTGGATTTTCCGATACATACTGCCAAACTGAAATCACGATATCTATTCTGATCGCCAAATAAAATGGAAAATTTAAAGAAGTGGAGGTGTACTGAATACACATAAATGATATTTCTATGTGAAAGCCAAGTGGTGCATTGTGTAATTAAACAGTTTCACAGTGGAAACAGTGGAGAAAACCAAATGATTACGTGGCATGCATATCCAGTCCAGATGAACCTTGTCCTTACACTCAGTACCGTATGTATAGAAGCCAATAAAACAACGTCATCTGGCACAATAATCAGTATTGTTAATTGAAATTAATTGTATTTTATTTTTGTTTATATTTTGTAAATTCTTTTGGATTTTTATAAGTGTTATTAGCAAAAGGAAGTCACACCTAGTCTGACATGTATTGCTCAATATTGCTTTCCTTTAATAGGTGTTGTCTTAGTTCATTTTCTGTTGCCATAACAGAATACCTGAGAAACTGGGTAATTTATAAGGAAAAGAGGTTTGTCTGGCTCACAGTTCTGGAGGCTGGAAAGTCCAAGAAGCATGGCACTGGCATCTGCTCAGCTTCTGGTGAGGGCCTTGTGCTGTATCCCAACATGGCAGAGAAAGGCCGAGAACCAGAAGGGAAAGCGGGGAGTGTACAGAAAGGGACAAAACGTGAGAGGCAGCCTTGCCTTATAACAGCCTGCTCTCTCAGTAACTAAGAGATGGCCTTAACCCCTTTCTCAGGGTGGATTCCTCAACCAAATGCCTCTTAAAGGTTCCACCACCTCTCAACACCATTACATTGGGGACCAAGCTTCAATATGAGTTTTGGAGGGAACCGACTCATATTCAAACCATAGCAGCAATCTATTTTGTACTCACTATTGTGAAACACTGGCTCTAGTTTTTTTACTTTGCAAAGCATTTTCAATTCACCATTTTATTGTTCTCACAGTAACATTGGAGCTTGGATAAAACAGAGCTTTTCTAAAATTCCCATATTATAAATGATTCACAGAAATTAAGTGATGTGTGTAATTGTATACATCCATAAATGGCAGTTCCGTGATTGCTGAGTGCAGTGACTCACACCTGTAATCCCAGCACTTTGGAAGGATCTCTTGAGCCCAGGAGGCAGGAGGATCTCCTGAGCCCAGAAGTTTGAGACCAGCCAGGGCAACCTGGCGAGACCCCGTCTCTACAAAAGGTTTAAAACTTAGGCTAGGCACAGTGGTTCACACCTGTAATTCCAGCACTTTGGAAGGCCGAGGTGAGTGGATCACAAGGTCCGGAGATCGAGACCACGCTGACCAACATGGTAAAACCTCTTCTCTACTAAAAAAAAAAAAAAAAAAAGGCTGAGGCAGAAGAATCGCTTGAACCAGGGAGTTGGAGGTTACAGTGAGCCGAGATAGTGCCACTGCACTCCAGTCTGGTGACAGACCGAGACTCCGTCTCAAAAAAAAAAAATTAGCCAGGTGTGGTGTGTGTCTGTGGTCCCAGCTATTCAGAAGGCTGAGGTGGGGGGGATCACTTGAGCCCAGGAGTTTGAGGCTGCAGTGAGCTGCGATCACCTCACTACACTCCAGCCTGTGCAACAGAGTGAGACCCTGTCTCAAAGAAAAAAAAGAAAGAAAGAAAATTAGGAGTTCAAGCTCCAAATCTCTTACTCTTTCCTGTACATCCATATTGATTATTGATCACTTCCTTAAACCCGGCTAGGATGCAAGAGAAATATAAAACTTTTGGAAAGCTTTATAGGTACCAAGATAAAACTAATATGAAACAGTAAAGCTAGGATCAATATAATGGAGACCACAGTCCAGACTCTAGGTTCTAGCAGTATCTATAGAAAGCAGACAACTATCTAGACCTGAGTAGTTGAGTGGGAAGCATGCCCTGAGCAATGCAGAAGATGCTCTCAGGCAGTCCAGATCTACAGCACTCCCTCCACCTGCTTCCAGGAGGGAAGGATGTGCTTCAGCTGCTGGTAGTGTTGGCAGCTGACAGCACTCAGCTGAGACCCTCCTTGGGATTGCCTGTGGCTAAGGAGAACTAGGATGCCCAAGGTAGGAGCAGGGGCAGCCCATATCCAAAGACAGATTAATGCAGGGATGTGAAGGTCTGGCCCTTCGCCCAGCTTGGATCCACTCTGAAGGCCCAGCCCCGTTGCAGAGCATCCTCCTGGATCAGCGAGGCCTTTGCAGCTTCATCAGAATTCAGCCTCTCCCTCTGCCCTGTCTTACTGCCTGTATTCCCGCACAGGTGTTGCCCCAGAGCACCCTGAATAAACTTCCTGCCTATGAATCTCTACCTGAGAGTCAGCTTCCTGCACCCAATGATCTATAAGGTTTCTAGGCCACAGGAAATGCTTCAAAGGCCAGAATTCCTCTCATGGGTGTAGCAGAGAGTAAAGAGTAGTGTTTTATAGTGGCTACAAAAGAAAGGAACAGTGGTGGAGGACTTTGAAAAACAGAATGAGCTGTCAGCCCTGATGGGACCCCCCAGAAAGCTGTAGCTGGCCCATGTGACACATATTTTGCCGAGTAGGGATACTGCTGGGACCCTGATGTTCGCTTTGTAAAGTGGGTGTGTAGCCCAGGTATCAGGTCTGATCTTCGCTACTTACTGTCCTCTTCAGCTGCAGTCCTATGAATTGGGCCCTGAAGCTGGAACTGGGAGATGTGATTGTAGGTCTCCCTTGCCAATGTTGTGGCTTTGTGATTCTAGAACATGTATTTCTCATTTGAAAAATGGGTATCCTTTGAGGATTGAAATGATCCTAATTTCAGGGGCTCTTCATGAGTGTCATGTGACAGGAGGATTTCATGGCCAAATAAGTCTGGGTGGCACTAGGCCAAACTAAATTAAATTGATTTCTGAGGATTTCTCAGTCTTTTATATGTTGCTTTTCTTTCCGAGTTCCTTAAGGAGGGGGCGTAATCGGAATCATCCCAATCCATCAGAAAGACTTCTTGCTACCAGCACCCTCCATGTAGTGTTAATGCCTGGATCTTGCTGGAGTCATATTGAGAAGCCCTGTCCCATCCCATAATGGGCAGTTAATAAATGTCAAATTAGACTCTACTGATTACCACGGTCTGCACTGCCTTAACCTTAAACTAAGTAAGGAGTCTCAGAAATATGCAGAGCTCCCAATGACGCTGGCACTCACGATCGATGTGGTTTTGGTTATTTACATTTGGCGAGGTATGATTTACTTCAAGGATACCTCCAAATCTGCGTCAAGACATGTGTGTTTTAAAGAATGTTACTCTCTCAAGCTTTTAGACCAGGAGAAACGTGGCTTTCCAGGGAATACACTCTCCACTGGAACGGTAGTAGCCATCATGTGTTGAAACACACAGTTGTGGGGGATGAAACATGTTGAAAGCATGCGGAAGTTGTGTCTGGGCTGTGTGAACAGGAGTGCTGTGATGTATTAGTCATGTCACCCATTAACAACAGCATTCTCCACCTTCATTTTAGACCACAGTACGTTTACTGTATATACTCCTTTACCTTTTGAAGACAGTAGGAGAATAAATTATTTAAACCCTCTCAAGTGCAGTTTGTTCAAAAGTAACTCATAATCATCTCCTCTAATCCTTCTATGCCAGTTCTCTCCACCTCAGATGATGGTGGTGGCCTCCAGGAACACACCCATGGTTCCTCCCTGGTCTTCATTTTCCATAATCCATCAGTCACCAAGTTGTGCCAATTTTACCTTCCAAGTGTGTCTCAAATTACTCCTCTCCATCCCAGATACCACTCGCATTCCGCAAATGCTATTAACTCTTACCTCAACCTCCACATAGTCTCTCTGCCTCTAGTTCTTTTTATTTATTTATTTAAGACAGTGTCTCGCTCTGTTGCCTAGGCTGGAGTGGTGCAATCTGAGCTTACTGCAATCTCTGCCTCCCAGGTTCAAGGGATTCTCCTTTTCAGCCTCCCAAGTAGCTGGGATTACAGGTGCATGCCATCATCCCTGGCTAGTTTTTGTACTTTTAGTAGAGACAGAGTTTCACCATGTCGGCCAGGCTGCTCTTGAACTTCTGACCTCAAGTGAGCCTACTGTCTCGGCTTCTCAAAGTACTGGGATTACAGGTGTAAGCCACTGTGCCCAGCCTGCCTCTGGTCCTTTTTAAAAACGTTTTATTTGTTCATTTTTGAGATGGTGTCTTGCTCTGTCACCCAAGCTGACATGCAGTGGTGCAATCACGGCTCACTGCAGCCTCAAACTCCTGGACTCAAGGGATCTTCTTGCTTCAGCTTCCAGAGTAGCTAAGACTACAGGCAAACACCACAGCACCTGACTTTTTAGAAATTAATTTTCGTAGAGACAGGGGTCTTGCTTTGTTGCCCAGGCTGGTCTCAAACTCCTGGCTTCAAGTGATTCTCCTGCCTCAGCATCCCAAAGTGCTGGGATTACAGACAGAAGCCAGCCCGACCCCTGCCTCTGATCCTGTACTCTTTAAGCCCCTCCCCTAATCTACCTACCTGAGAGTCTATTCAAGTGTGTCTCCTCAAACACTGTAATGACTTCCTTAGGGTAGGGCCTAACCTAAATTCAGCTTTAAATAACTCCCATATCAGCTCTGCTGACCTCCGGTCTCATTTCTTGCCACTCCTTTGTACTCTAACAAAACTAACTGCTCATCTGCCTAACTCACGCTGTCTCTAGCTTCCATGGCTTTATTTTTGTGGTTCCCTTTGCCTGAAATGTTTTCTCCATTCTTTCTCTTCCTTGCTCAGGTAATTCCTACTCATCACTGAAACTCAGAGCTCAGACATCACCCATGCCAGCAAATCTTTCCTGACCCCCAGGCCTGATTAGAGCCCTAACCAATTATATATATAGTGCTATAAATAAATAATATAAGTATGATATATAGTGTAATTCTTTGTTTATATGTCTAACTTTGCCTTGAGGCTGGAAATGTGTCTTATCTCTGTATTCCTTGTGCCTATTATCATGCCTGCATTTATCTCAAGCACTTAATAAATAGGTATGGATTAAATGAAGGAATTAAATACCTGTGATGAATAAAACTAAGCTAATAGCAACCCATCAACATCAGAAATATAACCAATACTTAGGTAAAGAATTTTCTTTGCAGACTAAGAATGATTGCCTTGTATGGCTGGTGAAGTCTGAAGGAAAGCCAGCAATGGGTCGGGGTGTTGGGTGGGGTGTGGCAGGGGTCGGGAGGGAGGTGCATTGTTAATGAGAGTAGCACTGAGCAGATTCTAATGACTTCAGTGTGGTATAAAGCAACATGGACACTGAATTGTATGTGGTTTCCAGTGAAAAAGAACCACTTTGTGCTAAGGTGGGTTTAAAGTAGTTTCCTCACTTTTGTGTGGCAACTCTCGGTGTTGCCCGTGTTTGTACCTCTGTAGCTGACTTTTTAAAATGCCTGAACTTTGGCGTATTTTTCTTCATGGGTTACTAAAAAAAGAATACCTTCTTATACTAATTAGATTAGATTAAAGTTAACCCATGGGCCCCTTTGGCAAATTACTGACTAGATTGCTGTATAAATAATAGTTTACTACAGTTTAATACAACAAACATTTACTATCTCACCATTTCTGATGGTTAGGAATCCCAGAGCTGTTTAGCTGGTGTTTGTGGCACAGAATCTCTCATAAGACTTTAGGTAGAATGTGCACTGGGGCTGCAGGAGGGTCCTTCTCATTCACATGGCTGGAGGCTGGAGGCTGGAGGCTGGAGGCCTCAGTTCCTCACCACGTAGTCTTCTCCATGGGCTGTCGTATGTTTTCATGACATGGCAGATAACTTCCCCCAGTGCTGGTGATCAGAGAGAAGGAAAGAGCATGGGGTGTTGGGGCGGGGGAGGGAGAGAGAGAGAGGGAGAAAGAGATGGATAGATGAAGCTGCTGTGCCTTTTTTAACCTAGTCTTTGTGTTAGCAGGTATGTCATTTCTGCTTTTTGCTTCTGTAGAATAAAGTCACTATGTCCAACCCACACTTAAGGGGAAGGGAATCAAGCTCTCCTTTTCAAGGCAAGAGTATCAAAGAATTTATGGACATATTTTAAAACCACCTACCTTCCCCAACCCATGTATGTAAATCTTCTGAAGTAAACAAACAAAACAAAAACAGACAGAAAAAAAACGAGCATCACCACTAAAAGCAAATGGCACTGCTCTTTATCTGTTTGACTGTCACTTGCATGTTCTGGTCACCAGTGGCTCCAGTTAAAAAACATTTCCCCATCCCTAAACTGCTTCATAAGGAATGTCTGCATAGCAGAGAAATCTTTACCTTTCAAAGGAATTTATGGGGACTGGAAAGTGTAGAGATAATAATAGTTTGTCCTCTTGATTAAGCCCTGACTGTAGACCAGGCAATATATCTAGGATCTGACTTCCATTCTTTGTACTGTAGGCCAGTAGCATAAGGGAAGCCACCAGGTGGCTGAGCTGGTGGTGCCTGGGGTCTTCCACAGATTCTTCTGCAGGTGCTTTCATCTTCCTGTCACCCTTAGGTGAGTCCTGGCCCTCAGAGAATGAGGGTTACCACCTAGCCCACTCCTGCATGATATTCCCAGACACAGGGCAGATGGCTCAGGTAACCAGGTCCTGGGAGCCTTGTCTCCCAGAGCCAGTTGATCTTGGCTGGGATTGGCCAGATATTTCTGGCAGTTTTGTAGGGGATCACATAGACTTGCATGAAAGTTGTACAAGGTTACCAGGCTCACACACCTGACAACCAGGAGAACTCTGTTGCTGGCTCTTCCTACCCCTCTGACCAAACTCCTGGCGAACATTCTGAAAAAAAGACTTCTGTGGCCCCAAAAGGTCAATCCTAAGGTTAATTCTGTAGTTTAAAGTGATTTTTGGGGTAAGAGAGCAGAACCAATTCTAGAATACAGGTGTTTTTACAACCCACCCCAACCCCCACAACCCTACCTTAATCAAAATAAGTATTAGGAACATATTCCACTTAAGGATAAATCAGACACCAAGCCTAAAAACTTGAAATTATAATTTCTTCCTGTGAGATGAAATGATTAAAATTTCCACAAATTATGATTGCACACAAATCCTTAAAGAAAAATATATATGTATAAATTTTCAAATGAGTTTATCAATAGGATATAGAATATTTTAAAATATTTAACTTTCAGTCTGTCTGAAATGAAATGAATTTTAGTTTATAGTAGTGGGAAGTAAAGTAACTGAAACCTGAAGAAAAGTAAGAAAAGAAGACTGTGGGTGCAAGAGCGTTAGGAGGTCAGGGTTGGGATTGATCAGGAGTTTATTTTTTAGGCATGATATCTTTAAGATACCTGTTAAATATGCAAGTGGAAATGAGGAATAGGTAGTTGGATAAAGGAGTGTGGAGTTCAGAGGAAGGTCCAGGCTAGAGGTACAAGTGACCCACCAAGAGAATGGATGACATTGCCCAGGCAGTGAGTTTAGATTGAGAAGACCCCCAAGGACTGAGCCTTGGATATTGTAGTGTAATGTTGTACAATAGAACTTTCTTCCAAGATGGAAATGTTCTCTATCGTCACGGTCCCATACGCCAGCCACTAGACACATGTTGCTGTTGAGCACTTAAAACATGGCTAGTGCAACTGGGAAACTGAATTTTTAATTTTACTCAGTTTAAATAGCCATGTGTAGTTAGTGACTACAGCTCCAGTGGGTAAAAGTGGAAGAAATGGGGGGTGAGCAGAGAAGAGGCCTTTAATGCAGGAAAAGAACCAGAGGAGAATGTTGTCTTAGAAGCCAACTATGTTGAATGTTGCTCATAGATCTAGTATGAGGAAGATTTAGGATGATGTAGCATGTTGAAGACAAAAGCCTGATTGGAAGGTGTTCAAAGGAGAATAAAGAGGAGAGAGAAATTGTAGACAGCAAGTCTGGACAAGTCTTTCAAGGAGTTTCGTGGTTGTCTAGGAGAGTCTGGGAGTAAACAGACTGGGAAAACGTAGAGAGGCCAGGCGGTGCCGAGGGCGCACTTGAGGTTAGTGGTCATGAATTTAAATGAGATCAGTTAGTGTAGTCGTACAGTCATCCCTCCTTATCCACCAAGGGCACATTCCACCACCCCCAGTGGATGCCTGAAACCATGGATAGTACTGATCCCAATTGCCATCAACTGGAACATATTTCTATTCATGTCGTCAACCCATACATCTAATGCCTTTCCATCTTAACTAAGAATTTTGCACTGTGCCGTAACTTCTGCAGTTTGAGGCATGACAGTGAGACTAGCACAAATTTCTTTTTCCTTTTTCACAATTGCACAGATAAAAGATTTGGTTTTATTGTAGATCTTAGCAACCTCAGCATTCTTTTTTTTAAATTTCCTTATTAAGTCTGGAACTTTAACCTTTTCACTTAAAGGAAGCACTTTACTGCTTCTCTTTGGCATACCGGAATTACCAGCATCACTACTCTTTCACTGGGGACCATTACTAGGTAAAATAAGGGTCACTTGAACACAGCACTGTGATACTGCAACAGTTCATCTGATCACCAAGCCAGCTGCTAAGTGACTCACAGGCAGGGACTGTAGACAGTGTGGATGCGCTGGACAAAGAGATGATTCAGTCCTGAATGGAACAGAGCAGGATGGTGCGAGATTTCATCTTGCTATTCAGAATGGCACTCAGTTTAAATTTTATAAATTGACTATTTCTGGAATTTTCCATTTCATATTTTTGGAACCTTCTTGACTATAGGTAACTGAAATGGCAGGTTAGAGGAGACACTGTATTTTTCCCCAGCCACATATGTCAAACAGATGAATTTATCCACAGTTGGGATTTAACCAAGTGAATATGAAGTGAGGGGGCAAGTGAGAAGTGATTGAGTTGGGGGTTGCAGTGACAGGTCAGGGAATGTAAGACACAGAGAGAGAGAGAAGGGAGGATACCCTGAGAGTATGGAATGGTGAAAAGTGGACAGTATGTGGAGTGTAAGGCTTAGTGCAATTGAAGAATTATTGGATTAAGTAGTTAGAAAGAATGCGCTGGAATGACAATGCAAGATTGTTGGAGAACGGAAGGCTTGAAGATGAAATTATGGAGGGCATGAAGTTGTTGGTAATGGCAAGGTAGGATATGGCCATGGGAGCAGGTAGAACTGAGATGGAATGGAAGAAGATGGAATTTACAGGCCAAAATTTTGCAGGGATCATCTAACAGATAAGGAAATTTCCAGAAATTATATTAAGTTGGTGCAAAAGTAGTTGTGGTTTTTGCCATTGGCAGTAATGGCAAACACCGCAACTACTTTTGCACCAATCTAATACCAGCACTAACATTGGAAAATGACTCTTCAAGGCATGAAGCAGAGTAATCCAAGGAGGAATAGATGACTACAACTAGGAAGGCTGACTAGTGTTGGTATCAGCAGTCTGCAGGTAGGAGATTCAGAGCAGGATGTTAGGAAGGACAGACAATTAATTGTTTGCAAGCAAGAGAGTATCAGGAAGATACCTACTCATCCAACAGGCCCTTTGGCAAGAGGGAGGTGGGAGAGAAAGCAGCCACCTCTTGAGAGCCATAGGAGAAGGCAGTGCCTTCAGGCTCTGTTAGAGCAAGACAGTGAAACGAATGCTCAGGTGAGAGGGCCCACTGAAAGGACTTAGGACGGACTTGGGGAGGAATAGGAGAAGGCCATAGAGGGTTGGACAGGGCCATATGGGAAGGAGAGTGAATGAGGAGGTGAATGAGGGATGACCTGCAGTTGAGGAGTATAAATTGGAGTAAGAAGCACCTTGGGATGAAGCTTGGTGGTCTCTAAGACAGACAGTAGAGGTGAGGCTGCTAGTGCCTACCTGTTAGTGGGAGGCAAGAGTTCTCACTCAGGCGAGATCTCTGGGATCTTTGGACTGATGGCAGTTGGGGGTGGGTGGTCTTATGAAGAGGATGAGAGTCATGAAGGAAACCTCCTCGAAAATTACGGAATACCCCCTAAGTGTCCTACAGTGCCTGAATGTCTTAACCTGCCCTTTCTAAACTTGAAGCAATTCGGCTTAAACTCATCAATGGCCTCAGCTTCCTATTCTATAGTGTGGAGTTAATCCTATGGTAGAGCTGAGTATTGGAGTAAGGACAAATGATGACAATGTCAGGGCCAGTGGGGGGCCCAGCAGTTGTGCTTGCTAGAGGTCAGTTTCCTCCTCTCCCTTCTCAGCGCCCTCGTGAATTTCCCCTCCTATGAAAGGAAGTTGTCTTTCCATTGGTATCTGCATGCCAAAAGGCAAAGATGCTTTTTCCTTCCAAGACTGAGAACCTGTGTAATTCTCAACATAAATGACTGTATGTCTGGTTTTTCTCTACTTCCATCCGCCCACCTTTGACAAGCTTCCTGGGTATGTGACCTCTGTAGGCTTTGAAAGGCCCTGCTCTTGGTTTAATGTTCTGCTGCTGCCACCCTAAAATTCTTTTTGAACAGTGGTTCCCAATTTACATTTTGTACAAAGTGCCCATTCTAACCCCTAAAAACTAAGTAACTGGTAAACATGACCACGGGGCAGTTAGGTAATTTGATTTATCATCCCATTCATATGTCAACATTTCAGGATGAAATGTATTTTGAAAGTACGGAAAACACCTTAACCATGTCCTTTGTAAACAAGAAAATAATTGAGTGCATCTAAACCCCTTTGAACTCCTGATTTTTAATCCTATGTTTTCAGCATGAAGAAACCGTGTCACTTTCAGAAAAATTCTTTATTTATTGTCATTACCCGCATGTATTAATACGTTGAAAATCTGAAAGTTATTCTTAACTTCAAGTGAAGCTTGACTGAATTATTATTATTCATGCCAAACAAAGCACTGAATTCTTTCTTTAGAGCATTTCTTGCCTGAATGTAGAAGCACTCTTATTAATTTTACAGGAGGCATCTGTTTCCTCCAGCGTGTACGTCCAAGAGCTGTAGCCTTGAGATGAGGAAAGAAATAACATGGGCAGGGTAGGCATGCATACCAGACTGGATAGTCACTTGTCATTTATCTGGACAGAGGGCATACTGGCCTCATTCCACTCACCAGCTGGGGAAAAACAAACTCCCTATACAGATATAGCCATCAAACTTAGATTATGGTGACTAATGCTAAATGAAGAGTCCACATGGGCTTTCTAGGTTCAGCAGGGCCAGACCTGTACTCTATGTACTCTTGACCTGGATTCAGTATTAATTTATCACCTAGACAGGCAAGCAAGTGCCCGGAGTACTGAAACTTTAGTAGTTCTTTAATGTGGAAATCACAGTAATGATGCTGTAATATAAAATGTAGTAAATATTTCCTAGAGAGACAACATTTAGATTAGAGAGAGACACACCACAGCCACAATTTCTTCTTCAAACATTAGAATACTTTCTGGAAAGCCACGGCCCAAATTGTAGGTTGTTTCTTGGTTTTAACTGTCATTTTTATTTGTTTTTCTTCTTCTAAGAAAACAAATATGCTCTTTTTTTTCTTTTCTTTTTTATTTACTTTTTTCTCTCACCTAAACCCCCAGAGTAAGGAGGCACATTTAAAAGTGTGTCTTTTAGCCCCGCACAGTGGCTCATGCCTGTAATTCCAGCACTTTGGGAGGCCAAGGCGGGTGGATCACAAGGGCAGCAGTTCGAGACCAGCCTGGCCAAGATGGTGAAAACCCATCTCTACTAAAAATACAAAAATTAGCTGGGCGCGGTGGCGGGTGCCTGAAATCCCAATCACTTGGGAGGCTGAGGCAGGAGAATTGCTTGAACCCGGGAGGTGGAGGTTGCAGTGAGCCAAGATCACTCCACTGCACTCTAGCCTGGGTGACAGAGCAAGACTGTCTCAAAAAAAGAAAAGTATGTCTTTCAAAAACCCAGTTTATCTTCCTGCTGGTCATTTTGCCTTCTATTCTTTGATTTAAAAACTAATTGAGATACTTTATTCTTTAGATGTAAGAATCCTAACTTTTTACACTTATCAATAGGCTTTTTCGAAGTGTACAGGTTGGCAATATCAAGTTATTTGCTTGTTTTGCTGGGCTATCCTCTGGAACTAAAAATTTGTCACAAAAAGGTGGCAAATTGAGAAAAGGAAAAAAAACTAGACTTTTTTCTTCTTAGCTAATTTTTATTAAATTGGGGGCATCTAGTTACTGCAGTTGAGTAAGTGTGTACCTTCCCTGGGAAGCTATAAATTATTATTTGACCCTCAGGTTCAGCTGGCACAGTCAGCCCTGTACCTGAGGCACATCTGCAGAGTGAGCAGGCCCCTTTGAGCCTGCCCAAGCCACAGCTCACAGTGAGGTGGGAAGTACAGCCCAAGGGCCTCACCAGGCTTAGCTCACAAGCTGGCAGTCACTTAGCGTCCAGGGCAGCTTCATTCATTGTCGTGAGGCGAGCAAGTGGCCACTCGACCAGCTTTCCCACAGGTAGTCAATAGAATTAATGACAGCTGGTTACAGGCACACTCCTGCCCTCGATCCCAAGGCCCTAAAGGGAGAGAACTTCTTGAGAATTTCATTTATTCAAACATTTTTTGGACACCTACTATATGCCTAGCACTGTGCCAGATGCTAGCTGTGCAATGGTCAGCTCGATACCTAAGGCCCTTGCTTTCTCACGGAGCATGCAGTCTAGTGGGGCAAATCCACATAACAAATCCCACGAATTAGAGAAAAAAATACCAGTATGCTAAGTGAATTTAAAGCAGGACCCTATTTAGACAGGGGCTAAGGAAAAGCCTCCAACTTTAAGCAAGAGAGGTGACTCAGGTGAGGGGGGAGGGTGTACAGGTTGAGAAACAGCTTGTGTGAGGCCCCTGAGCCAGGTGCACGCATGAGCTTGGCTTTTCCAGAAAACTCAAAGGCCACCAGCGTGCCTAGGGCTTAGTGAGCCATATTTTGACAGGTGCAAAGAAGTTGGGAGGGTAGATCAGGACCAATAACATAATGCTGGATAACAGCATTAGGGATCTAGGATTTTATCCTAAATGCGTGGAAAACCGAGGAGTTTTAAACCGAGATGTGACAAAATCTGATTATGTTTTTACAAGTATTTTTAATTCACAAAGGGTAAGGTTTAATTAAGGGCAAGCTCTTAATTTTTTGTAGCACTTTGGGAACAAAATCAAGGAGCATGAAACCATCAAAATGATCAAATCAGGGGCAGCTGGGTGAGTGAGTGGGGCTAAATTTGTGACATCTGAAATTAGGGTCAGAGTTCTGATGGCTTCAGTTGTAGTGACAGCTCTGCTGAAGAAATCCCTTCTGTCCTTTGGAAAACAAGTTTGATTTTAAAAACCTCAAAACAAAGCACAAGTAGCTTAAACCATCGGTACAGGTTTCCACTGGCGCCTGGCATGCAAATGTGTGCTTCTTCAGCTGGTTGCTCTTCCTCACAGTTACGCTGGAAATCAGAGGCCATGAGAGAAAGACAGTAAGTGTGGGTGTTTGGGCATGGTGGATGTGTTCATTTTCCGAAATTTTAAAAATTCGATTGAATGTCAAGAGTGAAAACAAACCAACCCTAAAGTCTCTTAGCATCGTCTCAGATAAGGGGAGAAGAGAGATGTTGGAATGAGGTACGTAGGTTTAGCTGTAAGATGCTGAAACTCAAAAGGACTGCTCATTTTTGTCTTGACATTCTTAGTAAATAATACAAAAGCCCCAGAACTTTCAGCAAGTGAACATTTTGTGGGCCTAACTTATGTGTCTCAAAGAGGCTGTCTTTGCTATTCACCAAGGAAAACTGGTTTAAATTAGGGGGTTTGAGAAGACTTGGGATTGATGTGCAGATTAATTTTAATGCATATGCATCATCTGTGACTGATTTTAACCCTTCTCATTGAGAATGAGTTTACCTGTTGTCATGTGTTGGGAGTAGCATAATTTCCTAATTAGTACCTTTATAATTCCGAAATAATTTGCTTCTAAAAGATGAGAAACTTTCCTAATAGCTTTAAGATAAAGCAAATTCTGTAGCTCATTAAATGTTTTCCTGGCACTTTTATTATACTTCAGAAAACTTTTTAGAACAGTGTTTGTTCTACTGTTCAAATGACTAAAATCCTTTTAATATCTCTTCTGAGAGAAGGAGAATGAGAAAGGATGTAAAAACAGTCCATGTTGCTGCTTAACTGGCCCTAGAAAAACTGGTCGGAGAACAGACCTAAGGAAACGCTTATGTACGAAATTCCAAAATAACTAATAGCAATAGCATTTCAACACTACCTCTGTATTTAAAAAGGAAAGAAGATTTAGGGACCATTGACAAATTTAATAGCTCCTTTAGAGATGATGTTAACAGTTTATTCATAAATTTTATGTTTCTCTCCTGCGTTCCGTGATGTACTAGGAAAACACATTTTCAGAAAAGATATGCTATGTAAATTGTTTCTCTTTGTTACTATTTTACTTTATCCAATGAAATAATTTTTTAAAATAGTAACTCTGGAAATAATTTTTTAAAAATAGTAACTCTGATTTTCGTAGTAAATTGAATTTTCATAATGAACTAATGATCTAGTGTGTTTAGTTGTTGAAATGTCCATGATCAATGTAAAACAAAAAAAAAAATCACCTTTACTGTCATTAAATTTCTATAAGAGAGACCGTCAGTTGAAATCTAATTTTTTTTGTTGACTCACCCAGTGCCATATATGATATATTACTGTGCTATTATTTTGTCTTGCTGATGTGGAAAACTCATGATATAAAATGAAATTGATATAAAAAGACAGCCCTCTATCTGACAGCCTGAAAGTAGGGGACTGGGGCAGTTTATAACTCAATTCATATTGCAGATTAGGAAATAGAGGCTGACAGCTATGAAGCAGTAGCCCAAGGAAACACACCTAATAAGAAGTGCAGTAAAGCCCAGAACCAGGTCTTTGATTTGATCCAAAGTTTATCAACTCCAGAGCCATCAAAGATGGCCTAGATTGTAACTTTGGATGAACTAGCATTAGTGTAACATTTATATATATAGTTTTTACTAATGTAGCTGAAGACTTATATGTCCGTATTACAATTGTTAAAGGTATTATTGAAATGTTCATAAGACAATGTATCGTACCTTTAACATTGTTTTTGTTTCATAATCCTATTCCTATTTTGAACAGATTAAAAAACACAATAGTCCACTAGAGGGCACCTTTCTTCAACATCAGAGTCAGTTCCCTTCCTCAATACTCTTAACCTGGTTTTAATCAACCACTGTTGCCTTGGAGCATTGAAAATCTTTTTTATTGTCAGAGATGACATGTATTGCTTTAGCAAAATGCATGTATATTGGTGGGCAAGGCTATCTGTGCCACTAAGAAACCTGGAAGGATAAAGGGGAAGCATGACCCTTCTTCCCCTGCACACATACATGCATACACCCATGCACGCGTGCACACAAACTTTGTGTTAGTTTGGGTTTAGCCCTTCTTGACAACCCAACTTATTTTTATTTGGAAAGTCTTGCCTTAGCCCTGGCAAATTTATATTACTTTTCACTTTTTCTGCCACTGCTTTCTCTGACTCCAAATGCTGGAAAACAGAGACTAAAAGAGATGGTCCTTAAATGTTGACATGAATTTGGGACAGAAACCATGTAGACCTCACCCAAATTTACCTATGTGTCAGTTACTGTTTTTCTACAGCATGTGAATTTCAGTCAGTGTTGAGCAGAAAATGCTATGGGGAAAAGAATAGGATTGTATCTAATTAACAAATATTCTGGCAGATTCTATTGAAATATAAAACCATCTCATTATTCTAGAGGCAAAGGGAGGCTGCCTGCTATAGCACTGCCTAATGCATTATGTTTCAAACTGTGTCTGTAGAAACCCAGCATTGCTGGAGGTATTTTTAGAGATTAATTTGTACCTATTATATGAGCAGCTAAACACCTCATCCCCAATCCCGGAAAAAAAAAAATCAAACTGGATATTAAAGAGTTCTGAAATGTAAACATAATTCAGAATGCAACTACAAATGAGATAGTCTATGGAACTTTGGAGAAAAGTCTGTAAAGCTGTGGTAAGAAGAATATAACATTTCAACCCAAACTGTTGTCATTTGATTCCCTTATGATCTGTGCAACATATTTCTCTCAACCCCCTTTTTCAACATCAGCATATTGAATTTATTTTGCCAGGAGAAGTAGTCTTTCACAGTCCTCAAAATCAATGAACTTATAAATATGTGTCATTGACCATGGAGGTGGTAGCTCGTACAGCTCATGGCCTTTCTTAAAAATTCATGCCTGTGCATGCCCAAGCAATAAAATTACGCAAGTTGTCCAGAGACCCAGCTCGGTTCCGTGCCAGGTTAGGGTCAGGCACATCTGTTTGGCACAGTCTCTCATCAAGCCTACTAGTCAGTTGTGCAGTGACAAGCAAACACCCAATATATCAAATGAGAAGGTCCTGTTATAGGTTAATGGCCTATTGTAAGTTTAGGTACCCTGTCTTATCTTGTTTATAATCAGAAGTATGAGCAATTGCTATATATTGTTAGCAAGTCAATTTTGAATAAATTTCCTGCTACGTTGCTTTTAAGCTTCTGGATATGTTTAATGAAGAATACTCAGAGATTGCAGCATAATCCATTAAAAAGAACCATTACCATTTACAACTACTTATTTGTGTGAAACAGGATTCTTTTGATGTGACACAGCCAAACAAAATCTTATTCCAGATGCGGCTTTACATAGAACTAAACGTAAAGCTACATCTGGAATAAGATTGTAACTGACATCTATAAATTCTGCTTTCTATTGTTTTTGTATCACAAAACAGCATCATGTTCTCATTGAGAGATGCAAATATAGATTTGAACTCAGAATAATTTTATCCTGCTAAAAACATTTGATTGTTTTGCACATTGGCTTTCATATGGATTTTCATTTTAAAAGCAAATTCTAGTATTTAAGAAAATAGAAGAAAAAGTGACAATTACTGATTCACACTAATAATTGGCTCAGGAAACTATGTTTTTCATATAACGTGAAATAATAAACATGAGTATAACCAGGGTCAGAATAGTCCAGACTTCTGAGTAAATTAATTTACATAGGCTATAAGACTCTCAGGTAAATTTCTTATTTATAATTATAAGGATTTTATATTATAAAAAATTATAACCTATCTCATTTTTATTCTTCCCTCACTTTCTATTTTTGGGCCTCAGAGTATTGCTAGAAGTGGAGAAGTATTCTGACACCAACTGTCCTTTTCTGGGCCTTCTGTTTCACATCTGTAGTATGGGAACCTTGATGCAATAGTAGCTGCAAGTACACTACCAGACATTCTATCCCAGAAGTCACAGGCCAAATTAAGATGTTCAGATCACACAGTTCATTACCTCTATTTAAAATGCAAAGCAAGAAGCAAGGGAAAGAGATGGGATGGGCTGGCATGCTTAGGATATGGCACAGGAGTGTGGAGGGACTTTGAGTTATGCAATATTTTACTGTGAGTAAATGTGAGTTATGCAATATTTACATGTCCAGCCTCTCTGCCGCAACACCCTTTCCTATTGAGGATATGGCTATGAGCCACAATTGAGGTTTAAGAAAGGATTCCCATTCCACTTAGACACAAGATATCTGCCAATGACATACAACTTGTTTATAATAGACAGAGGCAATTCCTTCTGGCTTCCTCTGTAGCTTGCCTCTTAGCTTGATGAGAAGTTGAGGATTGCACTTACATTTCTTTTTTTTTTTTTTAGACGGAGTTTTGCTCTTGTTGCCCAGGCTGGAGTGCAATGGCACAGTCTTCACTCACTGCAACCTCTACCTCGCAGGTTCAAGCAGTTCTCCTGCCTCAGTCTCCTGAGTAGCTGGGACTACAGGCGTGCGCCACCATGCCCAGCTAATTTTTATATTTTTAGTAGAGATGAGGTTTCACCATATTGACCAGGATGGTCTCTATCTCTTGACCTCGTGATCCACCCGCCTCAGCCTTCCAAAGTGCTGGGATTACAGGCATGAGCCACCATGCCAGTCCTGCATTTACATTTCTTAGGCAGAGGACACATAGGACCAGAATGGGTGTCAACAATGGGAAACCAGCGTAAGATCTAATGAATGAGGTCCTCATATGCCTCAGGTTATTTAGTGTGTCATGAGTATTATGAGGTTCTTTAGTCATTTCATCCCTTTCTATGCTTGGTACCTACACACTTGATCTAGGCCTAACAAATCTGTTACTAACTTAGTTACTGATATTTAACACATCTCATCAATTCTGACTACATATATACTTTCCAGGACTGTCGGAGGATACCTGAAACCATGGATGGTCCCAAATCCAATATATCATGTTTTTTTCCTATACATACCTATTATAAAGTTTAATTTATAAATTAGGCACAATAAAAGATTCACAATAATAACTAATCATAAAATAGAACAATAAAACAATATGCCAGCATCATGGCTCTTGCACTTTGAGATCATTATTAAGGAAAGTAAGGGTTACTTGAATACAAGCATTATGATACCAAGACAGTCAAGTTGATACTGAGCGAGCTACTTAGTGACTCAGGGATGTAGAGTGTCCACAGCATGGATATGCTGGACAAAGAGGATTCACATCTGCGTAGGATGGCATGAGAATTCATCAGAAGAATGCCACAGAATTTAAAACTTATGAATTGTTTGTTTCTGGAATTTTCCATTTAATATTTTCAAGCCATGGTTGACTACAGGTAATTAAAACCTTGAAAAGCAAAACCATGGATAAGGGGGAACGACTGTATGTCTACCTACTTACTCATTATCTAAATCTAACACATGCATTTCACCTGTGTCTTATAAGCTACTACACAGTCATTTTCTATACTTGACACACATTGATGAGTTTCATCCATCTTCTTTCTCTTGTTCTTCTGTAGCAGAACTGACTGTTCTAAATAATACAACAAAGTCCCTACAAAATCTCTTGGAAATGCTTTCTCCTTACCGGTGCAGCCTCTCATTCCATATCAGCCAGCCTACCTGCCCTAAGGGTTTTAACCTGCAATAGCTCAAACCAAGCAGCTTTAGGGACCAGATCAAGGCCACCCAGCCATCTGTGCTCCTGTATCTTCCCCCATCTCCACCACAACTTTCTCTTTATTCAACATTTCTTTGTAACTTTACTCACCATATCTTCAGTTCCAAAACTGAATGAATGCCTGCCAGACACTCCTGACGTTCTTCCAGTACCTGGCCCTTATTTTCTATTCACCATCATCAATTTCTCCCTTTGCTGGCTCCTTTCCTGCTGCCCACCTAGACATTTGGTTCTCCCAGACCTTAAACATCAGCTACATCGGCAGCCTCTCCCAGCTACCACCCTAATGCTCTGATTTATTAACAAACTTGTTCACAAACTCTCAACTCAGTCCCTCAACTTCTTAGCCACAACCACCCAGCTTCCACCCCTAACACACAACTACTGAAATTATTCCCTCAGCATAACTCATGACTTTCTAATAGTCCAAACTAATGGCTTCTGATTGTTTTCCCCCTCCACTTCCCTGTAGTATTTGAAGAAACTGGGCTCTGTCAGCCTCCCCTCTCTTTCTTGACTCCTCACTGTGTTAGTTTTCATTTTCCTCTCACTTTGTTGACCATGTCTCCTTTGCATCCCCGTACCCTCTAAATGTGGGCTTCCTACCCTTATCTGCGGTCTCATTTTCCTTAGCTTCAGTTACTGTCGGTCCACTGTGGTCTGAAAATATTAAGCTATTTTGAGAGAGAGACCACATTCACATGACTGTTACTACAGTATATTGTTATAATTGTTCTATTTTGTTATTATTGTTGTTAATCTCTTACTGTGCTAATTTATAAATTACACTTTATCACAGATATGTATGTATGGGAAAAAACATAGTATATATAAAGTTCAGTACTATCTTCAGTTTCAGACATCCACTACGGGTCTTGAAATGTATTCCCCGTGGATAAGGAGGTGACTACTGTGTTAGTTTTCTATTTCTGCTGTAACAAAGTATCCCAAATTTAGTGGCTTAAATCAACACAAATTTATTGATATGGTAATACCAAAAGTCAGAAGTCCTAAATGGGTCTCACTGGACTAAAATCAAGGTGTCCGCTGAGCTGCATTCTTTCTGGAGGCTCTAGAGAAAATCTGTTTCCTTGCCTTTTCCATCTTCTAGGGACAGCCCACCTTCCTTGGCTTGTGGCCTCTTCTTCCATCTTCAAAGCCAACAACATCGGACCAAGCCTTTCTCATACTGCCATCTCTCTGATTCTGCTTCTTACGCCTGCATGGCTTTTACTTTATAAGACCCTTGTGATTATTACATTGAGCTCATCTGGATAACCAGGCTACTTTCGCCATTTCAAAGGCAGCTGGCTAATCATAACTTTACTTTGCCGCTTGGGGATTAGGTTGTAGACAGTTGGCCCAGGAGACACAGAGGCATTATTGTGCCTTCCACAGTGATATCTGTGTTTCTCTCTAGTTTTGCCTCTACAATCTCTCCCTTAATCTAATTCATTTTTACAGCTTCCACAGTCCTCTCTGTGCAAAAGACCACCAAATTCTACCTGTCGGCCCGATCTCTCTTGAGCCCCAGCTGCGTCTTACACCTTCAACTGCAAATTTTATGATGAAAATTTAAACCTCCTTACTGCACCCCAACCCCCTCAGAATCAGTTCCTTCTCCTAACTTTCTTGTCTCTTTTTACAGCACTGTTTTCACTCCAGTAATGGTCTCAGAACCTCGCAATTCCTTATCTTGCTGATGCCCCCATGTAGATCACTGCCTAAGTGCCATCAGCTCCTTTTTCGGTGTCTTGGGATACATCTCTCTGTCTTTGCCCTTCCAGTCCCATGATTGCCTCTATCCTCCAGAGTCTCTATTCCTTGGACAGTTGATGTTGTTCTTAATTAGGAGAGGAAAACATCCATTTTTGTTCCTTTCCTGAGTACTTAAGAGCTGTTTTACGTTACTCCCATTTCATCATGTTACCAACCCAGTGAGCAAGGAATAAACATTCTTAGTTTATAGATGAGGAAACTAAGGCAAAGAGAAATGTGATAGCTCTCTGAAGGTCATATTCATTTATTCAATTGTTTCAAAATATTTATTGAGAACCAGGTACTATTTCAGACATTGGGGATATAGCACTGAATAAACCAACCAAGATCCAAGTTCTAAGGAAATTAACATTAATCTAGATCTACAAAAGACAGACATTAACAAAGGGAATAACCAAATGAACAAGATTATTGCAGTCCCTGGGTTCACTCTAGCTAAGTGTATGCCTCTTGAATTTCTAGTGAGCAAACAAAATATTTGGAGGCATTTAACTCATCTTCATCATATATAGTCATTTGTGCACTGCCTTATTTCTCTTACCAAACTTCTTGAGAGCAGAAACACTGCCTCACATGGCACATGATAGAAGTTTGTTTCAACTACAAAAATCAAGGGAGATGTGGAGGAAAACACTTTGTGTTTCTGTGATGCATTTTCAAAGGTTTATTGTCTGTAGATGATGCCAGTTTTGTTGGTGGCAACAATACAGGTTGAAGATTCCCCAACCCAAAAATCTGAAATCTGAAATGCTCCATAGTCCCAAACTTTTTGAGTGCCAACATGATGCTACGAGTGGAAAATTCCACACCTGACCTCATCTGACAGGTTGCAGTCAAAATGAAGTCAAAACTTTGTTTCATGTACAAAATTATTTTGAAACATTGTATAAAATTACCTTCAGGTTATGTGTATGAGGCGCATACGAAACAAAAATGAATCTTGTGTTTAGACCTCGGTACCATCCCCAATGTATTTCATGATGTATAGGCAGATATTCCAAAATTCAGGACATTTCTGCTCCCAAGCATTGTGGATAAGGTTTACTCAACCTGTAGTGACAAGTAATTCTGTTTTGGGTGGGGGCATTCAAGGACCTAGTTTCCCTGATGTCCACGGCATTAATTTTTCTCACCAATCCTTTTCTTTAATTGCCCTGTAAAGAAGTACCACTTAAGCTGTATGTCTACTTGCTTTCCCTAATTTCCTGAGGAAAAGCTTAAAAGTTATTACTTAAGATGGTGACTTCCCTGCTCATCTTTCCCACCCCCCAATACTTTATTTTTTCTAACATTTCATTGTGAACAGAATAGTAACAACGTAGTAAGAACGGAGTGGAAAGGATTTTTGGGCAATAAATATAGTGGTAAAAAGTCATATCCTAGGCCATCTGAGAATACAGTTTCAAAAGTGAGTAACTGGGATCAGGAACTGACCTGGAAGAGGCACAGGGAACTTTCTGGCATAAGCCGTGTGCATTAAGTGCAAGAGTTGACTTTCAAGGGGACTTCTTTCCACAAATACCCATTGCTGCACCACTTAGATTCTACAATTGATGTTTAATAAACTTGCTTTGTCACAGCTTTCCACTGACTTGTCCGTCTACCCATCCATCAGTTCCTCTCATTTACTTGATGTACTTCAAAGTAAGTTGCAGACATCAGTAAATACGTTAGCCTGCATATCATCAACTTGAGTTCATGTTTATTCTTGTTTATTCTTTCGGGGTAAATTTTATGTACAAAGAAATGCACATCTCGTAATGTTTTATTCAATGTGTACTGACAGATATAGACACCTGTGTAGCCAAACACTTAATCACCTCACACAGCTTATGCCAGAAAGTTTCCTATGCCTCTTCTAGGTCAGTTCCTGACCCAAGTTACTGATTTTGAAAACTGTATGCTCCGATGGCCTGAGGATGTAACTTTTTACTATTATATTTATTGTCCAAAACTCCCTTTCATTCTGTGGTTAATTGCCACATTTGAAAAAAATGCTTTTCTGAATTTAAAGACACAGTAGTTTGTATGGTAGCAGAAACAATGTTTTAATAAGGAAAGAATCAAATTTTTCTTCCCTTAAAACATGCCTTGAATTGAGATTTAGGTAGACTCACACTGCAATCTCACTCTTACTTTATGATAGATTTTGATTTCAAGGGCAGCCTCATTTGGCTTAGTCAGAAGGGGTTTATTTCTCTAAGTCTAGAGAGTCCTGATTTAGTATTTGTCTTAGCCTGTTAGGGCTGCTATAACAAAATATCATAAACTGGGTAACTTATAAACAACAGAAATGTATTTCTTAAGAGTTCCAAAGACTGAGAAGTCCAAGATTAAGGCACCAGCAGATTTGGTGTCTCATGAGGTCCCGTTTCCTGATTTATAGATGGCAATGGCATCTTCTCACTGTGTCCTCACACAGCAGAAGGGGCAAGGCAGCTCTCCTGGGCCTCTTTTAAAAAAGGCATGAATCCCATTTATGAGGGCCTCACCCTCATGACCTAATTACCTCCCAGTGGCCCCACCTTTTAATACCATCGTATTGGTGATTAGGTTTCAACATGTGAAGTTTGAGGACACAGACATCCAGACCATAGGAACATTGTTTTCTGTAGAATACACTCATTTGGTGTGAACCTAGAAAATCATGTTTGTTTCTTTGTTTTCCTTGCTTTGATGCCTTTTTCTTGTTGGGCATGCCACAACTTTCTCAGGCCCCAGTTTCCATATCTGAAAAATAACAGTGTTAGGTTAAATGATCTCTTGAGGTCCCATCTCAATTTGAAACTCAATACTTTTTATGGGACAGGAAGCTGTAAAGACCTGAGAAGAAAAAAAAAATCATCTGTATGCTACAAAGACTGTGCTTCATATAAAGAGTTCATCAATACTTATAGTTAAAGATAGCAATGTTACTGCAGTTTGGTAAATTATTCTAGCTTAAGTGTTCTTAGAACAGCTGGTTTCTGTTTAAAATTTTTTGCACCAGCAAATCATACTTCAAATTATAACACAAAGTTCTTTCCAATGAATGACTCTAAAGAGAAGTCTGTCTAATATATTCATTTTTTTTTTATCTTGTTTATACCTTGGGAGAGTTTTTTGGACAGGATTTGGGATACAATTGTCAGAAATCTGTTCTCCCTAGAGCCACCTCTGAGTCACTTCCGCTATTTATGGAACAGCAACTGTGAAGAGTGGAATCATGTTTAAACTTTTTTTTAAAACAACACATGATAAATGTCTTTGGGAGTTTATGTAATGTATGCCAGTGTCTTCAGTTTTCAGAAGAGATGGAGTCCAGGAAGCAGCTTTTTAAGCTTTGCGCAGCTTCGAAGCATGTTCCTGAGTCTTAGGATCATAGATTGTCAAGGTAGTAACTTGAGTAAGGTTTTAATAGCCTTTGAAGTTAGAGCTGTTCTGTCTTGGAAAGTGTTTTTTATATTAAACAAAAGATTTCCACCTCATCTTATCTGCTACCTTGCAAAATGAAGGTACCCTTTTTCCTTTGGCCTGCTTGTCCTTGCTCATACTTAGAATTCCAGAACCTTGGCTGGGCACAGTGGCTCAGGCCTGTAATCCCAGCACTTTGGGAGACCAAGGTTGGTGGATCACCTGAGGTCAGGAGTCTGAGACCAGCCTGGCCAACATGGTGAAACACCATCTCTACTAAAAATACAAAAAATTAGCTAGGTGTGGCTGTGCATGCCTGTAGTCCTGGCTACTCGGGAGTCTGAGGCAGGAGAATCACTTGAACCCGAGAGATGAAGGTTGCAATGAGCCGATCACGTCACTCTAGCCTGGGCAACAGAGTGAGAGTCCATCCCAGAATAAAAAAAAAAGGGATTCTAGAACCTTCATTGGATGGTTGTATTGCAAGGCATTCTACACAGAAGTCTCTGTACTGTATGGATTACCCCGTAGAGAAGAATGGAGTTTTAGGATGAGGGTGTATTGTTTATTGTTTCTGTTCCCTGAAAAGTTTCCATCTTCTTTTCTTCATCTTATATTTAAGAAGACTCATTCCATACCCCCAGGCTTCTGCTTCATTCATCAAGCTTTCATTGTGCAGCCACCGAGCAGGCCTAGAAAGTCCTGCACATGTTATGTGGCCCACCTATCTCCTGGATTGAAAGGACAAGGGCAGTGAGCTTCTGCAGGGTGAGTCTCCAGAGTACTTTTCCTTGAACCTGGTGCTGAAGTTGAGCCTGTGAGGACACCAGGAGTTGAGTTTTTGTGGCTATCTTTTCATTTTCTTCACTAGGAAGGCTGAAATGAGTGTGCATGTGAGTACATCAATGGAGTCAAATTGAAATAGCAGGCTTTGCTCCTGCTTGAACCTCAAATAGTAAAACTTAAGAATATTTCTAAAAAACGGGTTTTCTATTCCACAAAACAGATAAGTTATTAGAAGTACATGACCAAATATTCCTAACACAAACTCCCACCATTCTTTAAGAGAGTGCGTGATGTGAAAACTTCTCAAACATGTCAGTTCCATTCCTCACGCAAAAAAAGTACATGTTTTCTCTGTCAGTAGCACGGTGAAACTATGTGGTTAATGGGAAGAGGAAGAGTTCTTGAGACAGCTGTGTAAATAGGACATAGGACAGATAGATACTAAAATAGCTTAAAAATAATGCTCTTATTGGTTTTTTTAATTTGATGGTTTAAATTCAGTCACATTTTTGTTAGATACCATTTATGTGCTCAGGGCTATTTTATTAAGAAACAACAAAACTAATTGCCTGTAGCAACCGAGAAATATAGATAAGAACATTTTATTTAACTTTTTCCCCTTAATTTTCTCATTACATTAGCTTGAAGGATTTACAGCCCAGTTTTTTCTTTTTATATATCCTCAAGTCCTAAAGTGGCTCTGAAGCCACTCAGAAATTGGCCCCAGTTTTTTCCCCCAGAAACATGTATGGTCTGACTTGTATTTCCTTTGATTATTGTCTGCAAGTCCACAATTACTCTCTTTCAGGGAGCGTGGGTCTGTTCCAAGAATTATATGTGCTACATTGGGGTATCCATATTCTCAAGTCACAGCATTGGGTAATAATGTATGTACAAAGCCTTACATTTAAAAAATTTTGCAATTAAGAGTTTAGTTTTCATGCAATAAATTATAGTGACTTTAATATTTTAGTAAGCTCCCTCCCTAAAAAAATTATAACAGCAATTATTCCGTCTTATTTCTGTTTGACTTAAAAACAGCTAGAAGCCAAAAATAAGTGAGGAATTTAAAGAATTACAAAATAATCCTTTTAAAGAGTAAAGACCTTCCTTTTGGTTATAAAGTTGACAAACACTTGAAAAACTCAACATAGAAAAACATCCTTTCATTGTCGGTAATCAGAATAGATTGTTCTCCCTTTAGCATGTTAAAAGTTCCAAAATTATCTTTAAGGCTTTTTTTTTTTTTTAATAAGCATCAGCCAAGCAGCATTAGTGGGCAGGAAGGATGATGCCTGAGGTTAGAAATGTTCAACTGCAACATTGATTTGTGTCTGTCTCTCTCCCTCTCCCTCGCTGGCCTTTTTCTCGTTAATGAGGACTAGAATGTTTCCACATCAGTTAACTGCCTTCATAAAGCACCAGAAGGTCACACCAGCTCCAGACTGATCCTTTTCTTTGTGCCTATAATATAATTGGCTGATTGTGCGGGTGATGAGCGCCCCCTCCCCCAGCCCGGTCCCAGCTCTGTGTTCCTAAGCCTGCCTCACTGGTTTCGGAGGACTGGAGAGCAGCTCGGCTAGCTAGCTGCGCGCTTCCCAGCACAGGCAGTGCCACTGCGCAGGTTGATCAGCGAAACAGCATCCATTTTAATCTGCGGGGGAGCCCCTGTCTTACCAGGGCGTTCTCTCCGCCCGCCAGTGGATGCTCAGCGCCTGCCCTCCGCAGCCTCGCTCAGCAGTCCTGCGTTGGGGTCTGCGCCCTAGGATGCACTGAGATGGTACATCAGGAGAACTGCTCGTATCAGGTAAAATTTAAAGCCTGATTCTGAGGCCGGCATCCTTTGGGAGAGGAGGCCTTCCTCTTCCAAAGCAGCAGGTTGCCTCTTCCGGATATTCAAGGGATTTTTGCCATCCTCTGCGCCTGGCCTTCATCGTATAGAGTATCTGAATTGTAATTAGGTTTTCTGGGGAGTAACGGGGACAGAAAACACTGCTTCCTTGGCCTTTAAAGCATTTGTGAAATTCACGGAGGTAATCTGTGCTTTGCATATTCTGTATGTCTGCAAATAAGAGGAATTGCTTTGGAGTGTAATTTGAATTTAAGGGATTTCAGAGGAAAATCTATTTGGAATCTCACATCGATAACACTGAAAAATGCAATTTTTGCTCGTTGCATAGGATGTGAGTTGCTTCTCATCCAGCTTTTAGGATTGTCTTTAAGAAATTATGTAAATAGAAAGTCATGATTGATAATCTTGGACATTTTCAAAAATCAGCCAGTATGCACTTGATGTTGAAAGTTGCACTTGTGTGTCTTTCTGAACTTATTTTTACTACTGTGCTGTTTTAAATGGTTGTTACATAAGCATTAAAGTATCACCATGCATCAAAAACTCCAAATAGAAAAATCTTAGAAATACATATTCATTTGTATGCTAATTTGCTACTGGAGTTATGAATTAAACACTTAGACAATTTCAAAAGATCAGCTCTAGAGTGTTTAGTAAATCCTTGGTTGGACTTGGACTGTTGAGGCAACATTGAAAGTATCTTTGTTATAAACAGACAGCAAGAATGTTCTCAGAGAAATTGCTCTTTGCAGCAGCAGGCATGGCTGGTCCAAGTCCTGGAGAGTTAATATTGGAATATTTCTCAACTGACTGAGTTTAGGATCTCTGAGAGACCAGTTCTCTAACTCAACAATGCCTCTTCCTTGTGTGAGGTAGGTTACCTGAGACAAGCAAGTGTTTCTCATAAGGTCAGATTTCACAGTGGTAAATATGTGCAGGCAAAATAGCACATTTCACAAGACTCAAAGCAGTGGTTTCTCAGCTAAGTAAATTGTGCCTATAAAATGTATTTATATACTTTGTCTTGCTTAATAACTAGAAATTTGTACTTACAGGCTTATTTTATAGTATTTTCATTTTATGGTACATTTAGGGCCATAGATCCTAAATATTGAGCTTCAGGCTTCACAGTAATTCTTTCCATGAGAAAGCGGTCAGAGATGCTGAGAAAACAACCAGCATGTCACTTACACACATAATACAGAACTTGAGGGTAGGGGATGTCAAGTATCTATAGAGAGCCTAATCTACACATGGCACAGCTCCAGGTGATTGAATTACTATAATAATTAAAATGACTTTCTCTTTTCAGAGAAGCTATTTAATTTATTTTTGAAGGGTAAGCTACTATAAGATTATTCCCTGTGTCATTTCATTAGGTTGAATATAAAAGCATTTTTTTCTAGGTTGAAAATTGGTCAAATATTTTACAGCAATTTCATCTGGAGAGAAGGGATTATGTTAGCATTCTGCTTCTTCCAGAGGAAGATAAATTGATTTTATTTTATATGAGCTGCAATATATAACAGTGTCATTGTGTGTTTAATAGTTTTGAGGTATTTATTGCTTATTTCCACAATAAAATTAAGTGTATTGGTTGGGTAATAACGGTAAATAGATTCTGCATCTTCATGGGATTTTATAGTAGAACTACCTTCATGTGTATGTTCTTTAGAAGTGCTCTCTCTCTAGCTCAGCAAAAACAGAAACATTAACCTTGAAGCCAAATCTTAATCCTACTTAGAAACTTTCATTTTAGAACCTAGCTGGCACCATATGCAATTGGATTCAGAAAAAGTGCTTTTTCTAAGTCCTTAGCTTGATGTTTGCAGTCACTGATGATATCTGTAATTGAATGGCTTTCAGAAACTCCCCCCCGACCATTTTACAAGGACTTATTTTTTTTTAAGGATGATACTTCAGTGATTAAAAGCAAATTTCTTAGGTTAGCTTCTTTAGACAGTTGATAGAATTCATTTGAAATGTTGATTCCTTTTCTCCCATAAATGATGCATACCAAGATTTCTTAATGGATAGTCCATGAATGGAGCTTCGGGGCCATTCCCCTGAAAATCACATGTGCATTTTGGTGCTTTTGTACAGATGTACATCGTCGTTGTGGTGGTGGTTATTGTCATCATAGTTACAGCAATAATAGCCTTCTATCTGCTCTACCTACTCCTGCCTTTGTCCACACCCCCTAGTCTATTTTCAACACAGTTTCCAAAATGAGCCTTTAAAACTGAGGACAGATCATGTCCCATATCTCAAAAATTTTAGTTTATCACCCTGCTCAGAGTAAAAATCCCAAGACCTCACAGGGCTTTATATCAGCTCATCCCTGCTTCCTCTTGGACTCCTCTCCTACGTTCTTGGTTTCCTCAGTACCTTCCTACCATGCTGGGCTGGCGCTGCACCTGCTCTTGCTTCTGCCTGGCATGCACCCCGCCTCCCCACACCACCCCCCTCCCCCCACCCCGTACCATGTAGGGTTGCCAGATTTAGCAAATAACTTACAGCGTTTGGGACATGCTTGTACTAAAATATTGTTCACTGTTTATCTGAAACTCACATTCAACCAGGCATCTTATATTTTACATCTTATGTATATTTACCTTATTCATCACTCTCTCACTCTCTGCAAGTCCTTGCTCAAATGTCACTTCTAGGTGAGCCATCTCTGGATGTAATCTGTAAACTTCCAACTCTCCAGTTCTATTCCAATTTTTTTTTGAGACTGAGTCTTGCTCTGTCGCCCAGGCTACAGTGCAGTGGCACGATCTTGGCTCACTGCAACCTCCATCTGCTGAGTTCAAGCAATTCTCCTACCTTAGCCTCCCAAGTAGCTGGGATTGCAGGTGCCCACCACCAAGCCCAGCTAATTTTTGCATTTTTAGTAGAGACAGGGTTTCACCACATTGGCCAGGATGGTCTCGAACCCTTGACCTCAGGTGATCTGCCCACCTCAGCCTCCCAAAGTACTGGGATTGCAGGTGTTAGTCACTGCACCAAGCCTATCCCAATATTTCTATCATGCTTCTCTAATTTATTTTTATACTTATCATTTATCACCATTTATCGTAGTACATATTTTACTTAATTATTTGTCTGTTTTCTAACTCCCTCACTGTCTCACTTCATGAGGGCAGGGATTTTATCTTTGTTCTGTCTGCTTTCCCAGTGCTTAGAATAGGTTCTCCAGTAATATGATGGATATGTCTACTGTTTGTAAAATTGACTAACAAAAAAGGCATGTAAACATTCTATGACACTGTGGTTTCTTCTATTATGACTTTCAGGCCTACTCCTTCCCCCTCCTCCCACCGTTAACCTGCACTGTTTTCATTGTGTGTGGGCTGGCCATCTATCCCCTTGTTTCTTGTTAGTTTTCTCATCTGTGAAATGGAGACTTTCCCAGTTGACATCCTGGCATAAGAATGGCCAGATCCCCTGCCAGAGGCTGCCTTTCTGCATAAACAAGTCAGTTATTGTGAATTAAGAGCCACCTTCTTCTGTGTCATTTCTTCTGAGCACATCAGGGGTTCTGTGAGGATTGTTCAGTGGTCCAGGGAAACTGTGTCTCATTGCATTACCCAGTTGTATCCTGCTAATATGTAGAAATACAATGAATTCTTAGATATTGCTTTTCTAAATGGATGATTGTTTTGAAAAAGTGAGTTTCCCTGCTACCAAGAGCCCGAACACCCATTAAGCAAGGGTTTGTATGAGCTGTTCTTTGAACTACTTAAGCCGAGGAGGAATAAACAGAAGGAATTCTCATACAGAATTTTTCATGGTGGTTTTGTTTTGTTTTTAAAGGTGCTCACATCATTGTCATCTTCATATACTTTTCTTCCTCACAGAATTTATGTTAGCAAAGGGGTTACTGAGGCATGTGTTGTCATTTTTGGTCATAGCCCTGTTAAAAGATAGAGCTGTCGACCTCCATTTTCCAGTCTTGGGAGGAAGCCAATCTCTTCAGGAAAGAAACTTGCCCACAGCTTCAGGCCTGGCAGCCTTCAAAAGGCCAAATTTTTCTAAATAGTTTTTGATAGACAACTTAGAAATATTGTAAACTTGAAAGCACAAGTTTAGGTCGAAGGGTTCATTTTGCCTAAAAGCTCTTAAATCTTTTTTCTCTTTTCCTGCAGTGGGGTTTTGGGATAAGTGTGTGTATAAAAACAATGACACGCTTTCATACCTTTTTTGCCATTGCTTAAATTACCTTATGACCACAGCAGATATAGATCACACCCTTACGTTCTTAGCTACTGTGGGAATGGAGACTTGAAGAAGAAAAACTAAAATAATGTGTGAATAAGTCTCATCTTTTTCTTCCCTTGGGAGCATAAAGAGTCCCTTCTTCAAACACTTACTAGGTCATGAGAAGATGGTCAGAAATCTTTAATGCTTCCCTGCATTCCTTAGGATAAATTTCAGACTACTTTGTATGGCATTCAAGGCCCGACATTCGTTTCTGAACCCTGGGCAGAAACACTTATCGCTGCAGACCCTTTACTCCTGCCTTCACACTGCCGCCCATTCTTTGCTGCAATGCCTCAGGCTGAAACGTCTCCTACCACACACCACCTGCCCGCACCCACTGCGGCGAATGCAGCTTTCAAGGCTCAAATGCCACCTCCTTCAGGAAACTTTTCCCACTTATCTCTCAGTCCAAATTTCTCCTGCTCAGTACACTTTGTTTTTACTTCTATTAGCACCTATTTACAACTATTTACATGTAGGTCTGTTTCCTCCATTTGACAGCAAGCTTCTTTTTTTTTGAGATGGAGTGTTGCTCCATTGCCCAGGCTAGCATGCAGTGGTGTAATCTCGGCTCACTGCAATCTCCACCTCCTGGGTTCAGCCATTCTCCTGCCTCAGCCTCCCAAGTAGCTGGGATTTCAGGCACCTACCACCATGCCCAGCTAATTTTTTGTATTTTTAGTAGAGATGGGTTTTTGCCATGTAGGCCAGGTTGGTCTCAAACTCCTGGCCTCAGATGATCCTCCCACCTTGGCCTCCCAAAGTGCTGGGATTACAGGCGTGAGTCACCATGCCTGGCTCACAACAGGCTTCTTGAAGACAAGAGGCCTTCTTTTAATTTTCACAAGTCTCTGCCTTATACACAGAGTATGTGTTCAATAAATGTTTGTTGGGTTGAATTGCACTTTCTGCAATTGTTGCTGTTCTGAGTCCCTAGGATCAGGGTTTCCCATTGAAACCCCAGAGATAAGCTTAGGTCCATATATTGTAACAAGGAGTTGGTGAAGCTGACCTCAGAAGTCCATGTACCTGGCTTCTTGGCCTCTTGGCCAGTTGCCAGCACTTTAAACATTCATGTGCCAAAATGGGGGGTGCAGTGCAAGGCACAAAATAAATGAATGAATGGGATGCACAGACATTCCAGCCTTCCCAGAAACAATACATTAAGAAAATACTTCCATGCCTACTTCTTTATCCAGAGAATTTTCTCAAGATGAACCTCATGGTCTATCCCCAAGTGCTTTGCAAGTACTCATCTCAAAGCTGCCTTTCCTACCATGATGAGTTTTGCAAAGTTTAAATACATCCATCTGCCTTATGAAGGGATAATTTTACTGCTTCATGGAACAGCAAAGTTTTCTGTGGCCAAATGTTTCAGCCCAATTGAGGAATCTTACCCAGAAAATAAAATAAAAGACATCCTATGTTGCTCTTAAATGATAAAACTAGAGAGTATATCAGTTTAACTAGCACATCAAGATATTCTTAAAATTCTTGCTGGAAAAAATAGTAAATAGCCTTTTATGCCCAGATTCTAGTGGGTCATTTAATGGTTAACAAAGGAAAGCAAATATATTCTATCCCTATCGACACCAGGATAGGTGAGGACTAGTCTCACAATCCCTTCTTCCTGTGATTGGGAAAACAGGGTATCAAATTTGAGTTCAAGATTCCACCCAATTTAAGCCTGGCTTCATCCACAGCAGGGAAAAAGATATTAGAATGGAAAAGGAATTTTCAAAGCATTTTAGCGCTGCATTTGATGGAGGCTTTTAAATGTAATTTCAATGAGATAATTTTCTGTTTTATTCTATAGATTTTTTTGATGGGGAAGTTTTTTTCTATAGTTAATAGTGCTGAAGAGTACTTGGTTGTCATTGTTTTGCCTGTTTAAAGTATAATTATGTTCTGCCTTGTAGAGCAATAGTTCTGTTTTTCCAAAGAGGTAGTAACCTTTGAAATTAAGAAAATAATTTTGGATATAAATTCATATGCATTTTTTTAGCTCAGATGTCTGAAAATTTAGTTTATATGCTTTACCACAAAAGGAGCACAATGATAAGAGCCCCACATGGAAAAAAAACAAATCAGCAGGGCTTTATTATGGGCTTGATCTGAAATAGAAATTCAGTACAAACACATCATTTCTATTTAAAGTAGCACTTGAGGCCTCAAACTTCATGATTCAGGCTTAGAGTGATTTTAAGAAGTAACTATGTAAAACATATTTTAAGCCAAAGGTCTAGTATTTATTCTTGGAAAGGATGGTGGTGATGGGGGATGGGAAGGAAATGGGGCATCTCTATGGAAAATGTCACACTTCATTGATGCTTGTTTGAAAGTAGAGATCCCCCCATTCATGCACGTACATACACACAAATATATAAAATCTTGGGTAACTAATGACAATTTCACATGCAGAAGCTCAACATTAATAGAACCATATCCCATTGAAGTCATATCCCATTATTTATTTATATTCCCTATACCATGGAAAAGTTTGAAATCTTGATATACTTAGTATTCCCCCCTGTGCACTATATAGAAGAATCAGAAACTACCAAACTTCCTGAAATAGAAAGTAATTTAACAAAACTGCTTAAATTCAAAAGAAAACAACCATCAGAGAGGCCTAAGTGACAATCAGTGTAGGAAAGCCATTAATGGGGAAAGAACACACAGAGAAACATAATGAGGACATTAAAATTGGTTTCACTTGGAAGCTATACCATGGTCATCAGAGTGGCCATAGTTGAGTTTCTCATGCTCAGTTTTAGTTGGGAAGAAAGATTTACAACTATGGCCCATGGTCTTTTAGATGTGGGAAAATGTGTGACAATCTGTCTACTTCCAACACTGTCACCTCCCCGCCCCATATTCCTAATACCATTATTTTAGTTTTAAAAAAAATCTATACAGCAAAGTCCTTTAAATGGCCTGCAAATTTTCATACCTTTTCTTGCTATCAGAATACCTTAATTTAGGTGCAAATCAAATTTAGGTGGACTTTGCATAGAAAATAATTATTTGAAAAGAGGTTATAAATCTAGTACATGAAAAATTATTTGAAAAAAGTTATGAATCTAGTACATGGAATATGCTAAGACCAAGGAGAAGGCAGTGGGAGATGAAGGGTTAATCAGGATGAAATCAAGTTTCCATGTATGAATAGGAAAATCTTTTGACAGTGTATAAGTGATCTCTCAGTAATGTGGTCAGTGTTCTCAGAGTCAATAATTTCCACCAGTGGCTGATAATGATCATTTAAAAGCATTAACTCACGTGAGCAGTGTGCCTTGCAATTCAGATCATGGCTCAACAGGAAACCGAAGCTCTTCGTGCTAGTCCTTGAAAATCAGAGCAGGGGAGTGGGAAGAGGCCCTTTCGACCTCAGGGATTCTAAGTGACTGTGAGTAGGTGTTCTAAGGGGAGAGCACTACTATCTGGGCCCATCTTATGCATGGACAGTTTATTCTAGAGAGGGGAGCAGCAGAGGAGACAATCCCCATAGAAGGATAAGAGTGACTGTCTCCCCGTTTGCACAGCTACTGCCAAACCATCAGGCATTACATTCAGCTCAAGTCTCTGCCAAGGTGGTGTTTGGTTTTGTGTTTTCCATTCCTGTATTCATTTGAACCACATGGAAGTGAAATTAATTATAGTGTTGATCCCAAGCATGTAGTCAAGGTCTTGCCACCCTGCCTGGAAATGTGGTTAAAAATAGAGGGATAATGGCTTATAATGATTTTTTTTCAAGTTCTAGAGCAGCCCTTCTACAATTTAAGGTGTATTCAAAAATTCTAGGGATCTCTTTTTTTTTCAAATGCAATTTTTGATTCAGTAGCTCTGGAGTGGAACTGGAGAGTTTGCATTTCTAGAAAGCTCCCAGTGCTGTTGATGCTGTGGTTGGAGAATACACTTTGAGTAGCAAAACTCTAGAAAGTTTCACAGATCAGTGATGCCACACATAATAGGAAACTCTATTCTAAGCTGGCACAAGCTATCCTGAAAAGGGTGGCACAACTTCATCTGGAAAGGGTTTGGGCCATCAGCCTATCTACATGCTGAGCTTCTTTAGGGAGGATGCGCCGTGATGTCACCACCACTGAGAACTGCCCTCAACCTCTTGCATCCATGTTTCAGGAGCAGATGTTCTATCACTTGTCTCTGTATAGTACTTATTAGAGAATCACTTGTGACAAAAAGGAGTTAGCAGGTAGAGGAGTGGAATGGTCTTTTAGTCGGTTAAAATTAAAGTAAAAAGATATTAGTAATTAGGCATATTTTATGTATTTTACTGAGTCTTGCAAGCTCCATATTTTTATAATTTCATCCATGTTAGCTATTGATTATAGGTTGCTAAGTGGACTAGGATACTAACCCAAATAAGAATGCAATTCTTGTAGCAGCTGAACCCCAAGTGGAGTGGACTGAGGTCTGGAAATCAGCACAGTCATGGAGCCAGGAGCAGAATACTGCTTTGCTGCTACCGTGAAAGAGCCATTTTTACGGTCCTTAGAGCTTTTCAAACTCTGTTCTGCAGAGTGAGTGAGGTCTGCAGGGTCCTGGGGCTTTTTTTCCACAGAGCTTTCCTGAGAGGCTGTGCTGGAGCTGGGATAATAGGCGAATAGAGCATCCAGGTGGGGCGTGGTAGCCCTCCTCGTTCAATCAAAGCAGACCCTTTTTTCCTTTTGAACATATGTGGATTCCACAAGATTTCAGTTGAAAAGCACTATTAATGTTTCCTATTGTGGACGCATTTAGAGGAAACATTTTAAGCAGTGCGTTCATTTTTCCTCTGTTCACGTACTTAGTCAACAGCTCTTCATTGTGCACTTACCGTGTGCAAGGCAGTGTTCTAGATGCTATGGGGTAAACAAGATGAATAAACACAAATCCCTGTTCCCTTAGAAAAGAGCCTGAAACCACAATCACCATGGTTTACCATGTGAAAACACCATGGTAAACTGGAAAGGAAAATTCATCCTATAGCGTGCTAGGTCCTGACATCAGTGAAGTAGCTTCCATTTCATTTCTTGATGCCTCATCAGGAAGAGATATGCAGCAATACATGCTGGGTGTTCCAGATGTATGATTTGGAAAATGTTGATTCAGCTCGTGATATTGTTATACAGGGAGCTGTGTTAGTCCATTCTTACACTGCTATAAAGAGATACCTGGTTGGGCATGATGGCTCATGCCTATAATCCCAGCATTTTGGGAGACTGAGGCAGGTGGATCACCTGAGGTCAGGAGTTTGAGACCAGCCTGGCCAACATGGTGAAGCCCCGTTTCTACTAAAAATACAAAAATTAGCCAGGTGTAGTGGCAGGTGCCTGTAATCCCAGCTACTTGAGAAGCTGAGGCAGGAGAATCACTTGAACCTGGGAGGCAGAGGTTGCAGTGAGCCGAGATTGTGTCACTGCACTCAAGGGTGGGTGACAGAGCAAGACTCCTGCTCAAAAAAAGAAATACCTGAGACTGGGTAATTTTTTTTTCTTTTTTCTTTCTTTTTGTATAACTCGAGAGACTGGGTAATTTATAAATAAGAGGTCTAATTGGCTCACGGTTCTGCCAGCAGTACAGGGAGCATACTGGGGGAGGCTTCAGGAAACTTACAATCATGGCAGAAGGGAAAGTAGGTGCATCTTCACATGGCCAGAGCAGAAAGAAGGGAAAGCGGGGGAGGTGCTACACACTTTTTTTTTAATTTTCTTTTTTTTTTTCTAAAGCATAACTTTTTAAAATTAAAAATGGAAAGTTTCAAAACATCTGTATTCATGCAGAAAATTACATACAAATTTTTTTTAATGGAAAAAGAACAAAAGGGCATAAAATGCAAAATCTCCCTCACTCCCAACTGCTGCTTCCTCTTCCCAGAGGTAGCTGGGCTATTCTTTCAGAGATACATGTATATCTAGCTTATATTCCCCAACAGTAGCATTTTATACAGTTCTATATCTTGTGAGTTTTTATTTAACATATCTCAGAGATTGGTCCTTAACAGCGTATAGAACTATACCTGCTACACACTTTTAAACAACCAGATCTCATGAGAGCTCTATCACCAGAACAGCACTAGGTGGATGGTGCTAAACCATTAGAAACCACCCCCATGAGCCTCCCACCAGGCTCCATCTCCAACATTGGTAATTACAATTGAACATGAGATTTTGGTGGGGACACAGATCCAAACCACATATCAGGAGCTCTGCTAGATTTGTCTGTGTTGAACTCTAATCTTTAACAGCTACATTTGGATGGGCATGGTGCCTTGCACTTGTAATCTCAATACTTTGGGAGACTGAGATGGGAGGATCACCTGGGCCCAGGAGCTCAAGACTAGCCTGGGCAACATAGTGAGATCCCGTCTCTACAAAAAATTTTTAAAAATTATCCAGGTATAGTGGTGCAAATCTATAGTCCCAGCTACTCAGAAAGCTGAGGTGGGAGGATCACTTGAGCCTGGGAGGTCAAGACGGCAGTGAGCCATGATCATGCTCTGTACTCTAGCCTGGGCAACAGAGCAAGACCCTGTCTCAATAAATAAATCAGTAAAAACTATGCTTATTTTATTGGGCACAGTTATTTCTTACAGAGGCAGCCAGTGTGGGTTGGTCTGACACACCCATTTACAGTGTGGGCCACAGAGGCAGAGAGCCCACGTTCACCTTCCTTAACCTCACTGAACTCTTTCATTTTGCTATAAAATGCAACTGATAGTAATATCTACTCCAAAAGACTATTGAGAGGATTAAAGACCTATGTAGGAGGCACATAGAAAGTGTCTACCATAGCAACCCCCCTCCTTCAATAAAGGGTAGCTATTGTTATGTTAATATATGCCATTTAAGAAGATGCATGCTTCCTTCATTTTTATTAACCTCCTTTGGCTGGATTTAACATACACAGGGTTCTTCAAACTAGAGCATACTTTAACCCCAAAGCCTTAGCCTTGGTGAATTCTCCTGTGTTTTGGGCACCTGCACTGGGCACTGGGGGCAAGCAGTCTGTGGCTAGCATTGCCACAGCCCCGGGAAGCATCCTGGGCTGCCTGCATGCAGACAGTGGAACCCCCATCTGGAGTGAGGGTCCTGGGGTTTGGAGGAGAGTAAGACAAGGGCGGTCTCCTCCAGGGAAAAGCCCTGCCCAAATGCAAATGTGCTTCATAAGAGACAACTTGTTATTGTAAATTGCATCTGACAAACATGCAATTTATTCTTTTGGGAACTGAGGTGGGGCAATGAGAATGGAGTAATGGGAGGATTTCACTTTGGCTCAGGCTATAGAGGAAAGTATTCGCTTTATAGAAGTAGGGCTATTGTAAACTATCTTGAGACACCTTTATGCCACAGGTCTTCTACAAATTGAATTTTTAAAAAAATTATGGAGAGAAATAAGTAGACACTGAAGGTGAGCATGTCAGCAGAGATTCAGATGCCAGAAGGTTATCTTGAATGGCCTTTTTGCTTTTAGAACTCTGTTCTTAACAGTGTTGTGGTTGCACAAGAATCTATATTGGAAAATTTATTGACTAATATACTTGCTGCATTCTATCTAAGCATGTCAGTGTAAGATGGTGTTGCTAAATGAAGGCTTGCCCTTTGAATTCTTTTTTGGCCTGTTTCTCCTCCAAACAGTAACTTTATGTTTTAGAAATAAATAGTGTGCATAATTTTTAGTTTATGACCGTAGCAAGCTGAACCTGATGAGTGTGTGTTTGTGTGTGCACTTCTGCTTGCCTGCCTCTTGTACCAAAACATCCTCCAGCTGTGGGCCTTTTCCCTCTCTTTAGGAAAGCCTGTAAACAAAACCAGAAGCCATGGGAAAAGGGTAAAGAGAGCAGCAGAAAAGAGCGTTTGCTTTTGTGAAAAAGCCCGCCACTGGTTGAATTTTAAAGAAAAGTTGATGGATCTTTTTTCTGTTGTTCTATTTTAATAGAACAAAGCCCTGCGCCTAGGGCAGAAGGGTCTTTCTCTGTGTTGGAAGTGAATTTCAGTCTCGTCCTGGAGCTCCTACCAGATGAGACTTTTACATTTGATTTTAAGAAATGATCAGTTTAGCGGGGAAAAAAGCAAACATCTGTCTTACAGGTCAGTCTTTAAATTAAATTATACAGTTTTCGTTTTGTCATGGGATACCCGGCTTTTAACTCAGTAGTGAAGTCGCCCTGGGCTGGAAGTTTTCACATCTATTTTTATCCCACACAGTCTACCCTTGGTTCAGATTGCTAGTTTCTTCACAGAGCTCCAGTCCACACTCGGCCCTGAACGGGGTGGGGGGAGCTGAATCAGCTGGCTGAAGCCGAGTGCCTCTCTTTTCCTTTCTTGGGAACAGGGAAGGTGCTACGGAGAGGAATCGGGGGCGGGATCATTCAGGGGGAAGGTGACAGCAGATGGTGAGAGCTGGAGTCAGCAAGCCAAGTGTCAGGGGCAGAGTGAGGCTCAGAGACAGCAGCTGCCTGGTGCCAGAGCAAGGAAAGGCCAGGGAGGCTGGGCGGGGCGGTGTCTGTGGGACAGAGGGGGGCAAGAACACCCACAGCCGGGCATAGCCTCTTAGCCAGCTCTCTATGTCAGCATGAGCAGTAAGCAGGGAACTGGGCAATTGGCACATCAGCCTATCAGAATTCATGGGAGGTTATTTCTTAAGTGAAATTCTAAAGAGTTAAAGGATGAATTTGGACAGTGATGGAATGGATGACATCATCAGTCAAGAATCCTCATTGGATATGGAGGGGAATTATAAAAAGGTAAGGGGGGAGAGCTCTTTTGTTTATAAACAATTGGACCATTTTTCTAACTGGAAGAAAGATCACCCTTGAGGAGTGGCCAGATTCCACACTCAGCGGCTATTGCCATAATATAGTCAGGCAAAACTAAATGCACAGAATCAAATGCATTAAGCTAGGACAGTTCTTTCTGCTTTTCCCAGCTTATATTCATTAATATGTTACAGCAGTAACTAAAACACACATGTTGTTATTCTGAAGTTGAAAAAATTCTATTACACATTTAATTGCTAGGCAGGCTTTTTATATGAAGGAATGTTTTAAAAATTATTGACAGTTCACTAGCAAAAAATGATTACTAGAATGTTTAACCTATTTTTCCAATTTTTTGTTTGACCTTTTTGACAATGAAAAATATAAAGTTTTAGTTACCATGTTTGGGGTTTTTAAAAGTTGATACAGTATCTGTTCATCTTTTGCCTGCCTTTTTTTGAAAGTCAGTAAATATATTTTGAGAATGTTTTCTATGGTAATGTTCTGGTAATAACAGGCCCAAGTAAAAATAGCTTTAGTTATACGGGTGAGGTCATGAAATTAAACTACAAGTATGTGCTTATCTGTCCACAGAAGCCTAAAACACACACTATGTCCTTCCCCTCTTCATTATTTGCCATAGGTCAAGTGTAGTTCACAACGTAGCATAGTATGAAAAATAAAAGCCCTTCGATCATGAGCCTGGAAATGAGCCCTTCCATCATGAGCCTCTTTACCTCAGAGGCAAATATCAGTTAATATAGCCTGCTAGAACAGTAAAACTTGCTACTTAATTTTTAATTTGATCAAATACATCACTACCATTTTTCCCTGGAGTGAGATATAGAAAGAAGCTTCTGTCATGATAGATCCTTATGTATAGTAATGTAAAATATGATAGTTTATATCTTATGTACATATATATGTGTGTATAAGTGTGGGGGCTGTTTTAAGTATATACTGTACTTCTCAGTGCAGTTCACAACAGCTTATGTTCTTTCTCCACAAGCTGAAACTTAAATATGTAAAAGAGGTTTCAGTGACCTGCCATGTTGCCCTCTGTATTTTTCACCCTTTGTGATCCCCAAGAGAAGAATGAGCACCCAAGGTGATAGTTCGCTGAGTCCCATAACCCTAACACTTCTCAGCTGTCTGCTTCCACCAGAAGCAGTATGCAAAGATGCTTGGGACACTCTGCCATAAGAGTCAGATTGCTTATCCAACTCTGCAGAGCAAATGTAGCCATCTCATACTTCTGCTATTTTCAGTGTCAAAGAACTGGTCATGGTTTCCTTTGTCAAACCGTTTCTCGGATAGAAAAGTACAGGTCAGTTTGCACTTAGGAAAAATGAAAGACATACCATTACTAATGCATTAACAATGAAATCATGATCACTGTAGTTGTATCCTACTTAGAAACAGAGAGAGAACCCAGATGCCTGGAATAAGTAAGCAGTGATACGCCAGCAACCTGAGACAGGGCTGACTAAAGCTACAGACATGTAAGGCTCAAGGAGCTTTAAAACATCAACAACAACAAAACAGAATTGCACTGTGTAACCCATTATCTAACCAAGATGATAGAATGCCGCATATGATAGGTTAGTACAAAAAACTGCGAGATGAAACTTCTAGATGTGTGGTGTGCTCAGAAATCAGTTCATTGTGTTCTGGACCTTAAAGATGAGAGTCATTCTCTTGTCATTCCAGCCTTTTAAATACCTTTCTCAGGCAAAGTGCTTTCAATTTTTATGTGTATCATGCTTATTATGAAGCCTTCATTATAATTTTCCTTCTTTTTTAAACCCATTCTTTGTAATTTTACTATGAGCTTCTAATGAAACAAGATAACATATGCTTTTTTAAAAAATATGAGGAATAAGAAAATAGTTACCTAGTATAAAAATGACTTTCCCTAATTAGAATCTTCCTTTTCTAATTTTTTCTCTATTTTTGCTGTTTGCCAGCTAAGTAGGAAATTAGATGTCATAAACTGGGGCTCTGCAGGCTTTTTTGACCTTGCTTTCATCAGTAAGATAGTTTTGAGTCCATGCCTGTAATTTCTCAAAATTCTGAAACCTCTGAAAGTTCTGAAACCTCTTTTACATATTTAAGTTTCAGCTTGTGGAGAAAACATAAGCTGTTGTGAACTGTGCTAAGAAGTACAGTATATACTTAAAACAGCCCCCACAGTCACATACACATATATATGTATATAAGATATAAACTATCATATTTTACATTACTATACATACATTTTATTCAGAAATAGCACCCACCATATTTATATCAATACATAATATACATTTGTTTACACAATATACATGTTTTACATACAATAAAACATATGCACAAATAGATATTTTAAAGAATAAAATGTTTAAAACATAAATATAAGTAAAAGTTGTAACGTTTTAAATCTCCTGTGATACTTTCACCCCTTTTTGAGGTCAATTGTCAAAAACAATAAAAAAAATTGGTATACCCCTGCTTAGGTACCATAGAATTCCCTGAACCAATTGCACTAATAAATACCACATGTGTATAGAGATTATTTTACAGGGTTGTTTTAAAGCCAGACAAACAGCCTTCAGGGGGAAAGGTCACTTTCTGATAACTAAAATTAGATTCCACCAAGGCAAAGGAAGAAAAAGATTATGTATCTGTTCCTTTCCATGGGGAAGGTTGTGCTGGTGAGAAAGATGTTTCACTAAGGGCCTCTGGTTTATTCAATAGAAATAGTATAACTGCACTCAACAGAAAACAGATCTTAGTGTTTAAGAAGAAAAGTGCAGACCTTAGCAGAATCCGAGGTGTATACTTCAGCCCATTATTTCCCTGCCCTGCTTTGAGCAAGTTCTGATCCCCTGATAAAGAACCACAGAGCTGATTGTCTTCAGGACCAACATGGCCCACAGCATCTGAGTCAGTGTCCTGATTCATTTCACCATCACTTACCAAGAGCCCTCTCATGTTCCTGGCACTATGTATGGCGCTAGGAATCCCCCGAAGTGGGACTGAGCTTTCCCTCCAGGAGCTTACAGTCCCAATGGGGGAGGTACATAAGGGAACAAAAACTACACAGAACTGATGCTGCCTGGAGTATCCAGATAGCCGGTGCGGGCTTCTAAAGTGTGCACCCATTTAGATCTTCCCCTGCCCCAGGAACGTGTACTTTAAGCATGGAATTGTTGTTCATGTGTACATTCTTGGGGCGGGGAAGATCTAAATGACACTAATGGAGAGAGAGAAAAGGAAATCGGGAAAATTTAATATAGAATATGGCAGAAGCCTGGCTCCACCTTTGTCCCAGAGCAGAGAAACGCAGGGAAGCTGGCTTTGCCTTCTCTTCCTAGGGTACCGTGCACAGAATTACGGAGCTGACAGCAGGGCGGTGAGTGGGCCCAGGGCTGGGCCAGCCGCTCGCCTCGCTTTGTTCCTCAGGGGTGCCGTCTCTAGTGTTGTGCATCCAATTATGGTGAAAGATTAGGGAGGACCCTGTGAAAAAATTAAAAGGCTGGAAGGAACAATATTTAAAGTGAAGCCGCAGCTGCGCCTCATGTTTTTTTAAAAGGTGAATGGAAATGACTGCTTGAGATAAACTGCAATAAACAGGAACACAGAATGCCAGCTGCCATTCCAGACAAGCGCTCTGCCCTCCCCACACAATTACTGAGGAAAAGCAGCCGTCGACCTCCATTAACCCTCACATCTTCCTGCCTGTGAGGGCTGAATACGCTTGAAGAACCATGTTAAGTTACCGAAGCCTGGGACCTAGCCCCACCTCAGCCACCTGGGGAAAATCTCTTCCGCTTTCTGGGCCAGGGTCTCCTTTTCTTAAAAGGAAGGAGTTAGCCTGGTTGGTCTTAGATGTTATAAATATAAAGCTTCCTGGCTCCTGGTTCAGGTTTCTTATCATATCACCCCACTGGCACAACTCGGTTAGCCAGCGTGGTCAGGGAATGGGTTGTTTCAGGTAACTAGAATTTCCAGTTAAATGCAAGTGTGTTAAATGTATTCTGGTTCTCACACACACATGCACACAAACAAGCACACACATGTGCACACCCACGCCCCTTTCCATGTCATGGTCATCTTCTGCAGCACTCTCTACTTTGTCTCTTTTCCTCCTCCTCCTTTTTTTTTCTTTTTAATTTTTATTTTGAGACGGAGTCTCTTGGAGGGCAGTGGTGCAATCTTGGCTCACTGCAACCTCCACCTCCTGTTTTAAGGATTCTCATGCCTTAGCCTCCTGAGTAGCTGGGACTACAGGCGCGTGCCACACCCAGCTAATTTTTGTATTTTTAGTAGAGATGGGGTTTCAACATGTTGGCCAGGCTGGTCTCGATCTTCCAACCTTGTGATCCACCCACCTCAGCCATCTCTTTCCCTTCTTCTCACTAGTTTTCTTAGGCATCTAGCTCTTCTCATTTTTGTTATGTGTATGGCTTTTTTAAAAATTGGCATATAATTCACATACATAAAAGCCACCATTTTAAAGTATACACTCTGATGGTTTTTAGTATATTCATAAGATTGTGCACACCATTATCTAATTCCAAAATTTTTCATCACCCCAAAAGAAACCCCATACCCATCAGGAGTCACTCCCAAAGCCTTCCTTCTCTTAGCCTCTGACAACCACTAATTTATGTATTTATAAATGGACCTGTTTCAGACATTTCTGGCTTCTTTTTTCTCCCTTTCTCCATTTTTCTCACTACCTTACCCACCCCTTCCCTTTAATATTAATAACAGCTACCACTTTTTTTTTTTTTTTTTGAGACGGAGTTCCGCTCTTGTCACCCAGGCTGGAGTGCAATGGCGAGATCTCGGCTCACCGCAACCTCCACCTCCCAGGCTCAAACAATTCTCCTGCCTCAGCCTCCCGAGTAGCTGGGATTACAGGCATGCACCACCATGCCCAGCTAATTTTTGTATTTTTTTAGTACAGATAGGGTTTCTCTATGTTGGTCAGGCTGGTCTCAAACTCCTGACCTCAGGTGATCCACCCGCCTTGGAATCCCAAAGTGCTGGGATTACAGGCGTAACCCCAGGTGAGCCACCAGGCCCGGCCAACAACAGCTACCACTTAATAAATTTTCTGACTGTGCCAGGCACTGTGGCAAGCACTTTCTATATAGTGTTTCATTTAATTATTAAAACAACCTAAAAATAGATATTATTCCTTTTTTCCAAAGACACTGGGACTCAAAGAGTCTCAGTAATTCATAGTAGTGTCAGAGTCAACAAGTTAACCAGGGTCTTCTTGACTCCAAATACTCCTCCCCCACCTTCTTTCTGGCCATGAGTCTGTGTCTACCTCCTCCAGATCCTCAGTCCATTCTGACACAGGAGGTTGAGGACACCAGCTTCCTGGCTGCTGATTAAGGCTTGGCTGTTTCATAACCCTGCAGTAGGTGTTTGGGACTGTTGCGTTCCTGACAGTGATACTGAATGACTGTGATGGGTTTCCAGGCTCCTAAAATGGCACCTGTTAAAAATAGAGCTGCCAGATAACATTGTCTTGTGCTAAAAAGTAGTCTCTGGTAGGCAAGCATTTGAGAAGCAGAATGAGCTCAGGTACATTCCTAGCAGTTGTGTTTTGGATATGCTGCTCACAGGGGAGGACAGTCATTTAGTTTTCCACCATATCCCTTGAGGAGTTAATGTTGAAACACCCCCCTCTACAGTAGTCATCTTTGTGGATTGCACCTTGGACTCCTTCACTTTCAGCAAGGTTCCCATTTGAAGTAGCTACTGAACTTTAACCCTAGGTATTTGTTAAATACCTTTCCTTACCTTCACAATCAGAATATTCAAGCATTAAGGACTCTGCACAGCAGTACTTCTATCTGCCTGCTTTTATTTATGTCTCTTCCCTGTAGCATGAGAAGGAATGAAGTCAACACTAGGCAAAACCATCCTCAAAGTTATACTAATTGTGCATAAATATCTGCATTCTCTGGACTGGCATCCCAGTTCTTTTGATGTCAGCCGATACTCAAGTAAAATAAGTGTTGGAAGACGCAGGGCCCCAGAGTCCTTCCCCTTGGGTGCCCATCCTGGGCTTTATATATTCGAGGCTAGCTCTCTCATGGGTGCAGGTCCTGAGCAATTTACACCCAAAGGCCTCAACGTTGCCTAGCAGCCCAGGCTGACACTTATTTAGGGAAACATGTTTAGGCAGGTTGGTACAAGGATGCAAAGATAAGAAATTTCAACAGCATTTCGGGAAACCTGTATTTGGCAGCTCATCTTGACTTCTCTGGATGTTTGGTGTAAGTGACTGAAATGGAAAATGTCAGGAATATAAAATGAAAAAGAAAGTCCTGACTTACTATCCATTCAGTGATGCAATTGAGAGATATTATTTTTTAACTTGTATTTCCACTACCAATTAAAAAGCACTTCCCAGGGGGATAAAATAAGATTCAAGAATTTAAAATAGCCTGCCTGGTGCAAGAATTTATGTTCTTGACATTCAACAGCATACAATTTATTTTCATAGGAATGCTGTTTTTATATTTTGGCCTAGTGAAAAATTCATGGTTTGTCTCAGTGAGAAAATAATTAGAAAGTACTGTCAGTATTTTGGGTTTTCTTTTGGCCTTTTCGTTTCAAAGAAAATTAATACAATTAACATAACACATAAGTTCTATACTTCTGGTTCATAATGTGTAAGAGCTTCAGACTACTCACACTGTAATGCTGCCTATAAATGTTAGAATAAAGCTGTGTTACAAGCTGGGGAAAGACATAAGGGCGACTACCACTTTCCTAAAGGAAGAGTACTTTTCCACAGAGAGCTTCAGAATCCCAGTTACATTCCCTGGCGGATGCTGCTAATGGTGATGATGCCAGATATCACTAGGCAATAGATTGCACTGAAGCAAAGGGATCATTAATTGCTTCAAAACAAGCATCCTGGTAAGGCCTTGGCAGAGGCCAGGCTGCTACAAATGAAATCCACCTGGCTGCAGAGTCTGGCCATGCCACATGGAACAGATGTGTGCTCAATTACAGAAGAACCAACTCTGTGTTTCATCTAGCTACTTGATCTGCTCAGTTGTTTAAAGCTGTGGTTCTCAAAGTGCCTATGCCAGCAGCATCTGGGAACTTGTTAGAAATGCACATTCTCAGCACCACCCCAGACTTTCTTGAAACAGAAGAATAGACTGTGTGTTTACAAGCCCTCCAGGTAATCCTCTTGCACAATCAATCACGTTTGAGAGCTGTTGGCTTAAAGAAATATGTGACAGAGAGGGCGTGTGTGTGTGTGTGTGTGTGTGTGTGTGTGTGTCTGTGTGTGTGTCTGCACATGCGCACATGCATCCTCCTTCCTGTGCATGTCTCCACTTGGGAGACCAGTGTCCCAGCAACCCCTGACATCCTGAGTTCCTTTCTGGGCCATGCGGGACCAGTGTATTCATCAGCTTCTGGGATGATGCAGCCCATAATCCTTAGGAAGGTTTTCGTCAGTGGCATATTGTTTTCCTTTTTACCATTGGTGGAAAGTATTTACTTCATTGCTTTAACAAGCATTTCCTGAGGCCTGTAGGTAACACCAGTGTAGAAGACAGAGAAAGAGCAGTCAAGGCCTGCAAGGCTTCTTGAGCTTAGAGAAGATTTCCTGCAAAACCTCTAACCTCTTGCAACTCCTGGGGCTTATTAGAAATGCAGAGTCTCAGGCCCTGCCTTGATTTAGAAACATGCATCTTAGCAAGATCTTCAGGTGACTCATTCGTAGCCTGAAGCCTGAGAAGCATTGCACCAGGTAATGTGAAAAAGAAGATGCAATGTGAAAAAGAGGATGCTAAACGTGGTATCTGTAGAGGTTAGTAATGAATTAGTACTGAGACAGTGAACATTATAAAACAAGTCCATCCAATAATTTTTAAAAGTTTATTTCAGTTCCCATAACAAGAAGTGAAAAGTGAGAAACAAATGAATCTGGGAGGAGGGGGAAGCTCAACCCAGGGAAGAGCAGAAAGACAGGAAATTGGGGGAAACACTTTTTTCTCCCACTCCTCTTCCCGCAACTGAATCTTGTCCAGGCCTACAACTGTTCCTGCTCCAAATCTGACATCTGCTTTTATTCCCACCTCTGTGCCTTTCTCATCTGCCTGGTCCCCTGATTCTCTAGGCCAGGTTTCTTTAAATCCATTCGTCCTCAAGGGAGCTTGAGGGAGTCCCTTCCTCTTGGTCTGACAGGCCCTTTCCGGCTGCGTGGGTTTCATCATCTGTGCAGGACTCAGAAGGAAGCAGCTGTTTGTTGTATCCTAAGCACCAGATGGCTTTAGGTTCAGGTTTAAGATGTTATTTCCTGAAGTGTGTTCCTGATAACCCTGGAGGGGTCCCCCCGTGTTTCCCACAAAAAGTACAGTTTGTCAATTAAATACATTTGAAAATGCAGAAAACACCCAATCTTCCACTTGTGAATTTACGTGCAGATTAGCATGCTGAAGGCTAGGTGACCCCTGCCTCCTAGACACCATAATGCTGCTAGTAAGGTGGGCTGGGCCAGAGGCAGGAACGCAGAACCTAAGGAGGTGATGCAGGAATGACCTTGGTGTATAAAGGATGAGGCCATGCCATATCCCGATCAAAAGTGTGGAAAGGTGCTGGGGACCTATTTGATTTGAAGGTAGATGGTACTTACCCATGCTGAATATTTTGCTTTTCATTTCATTACTGAATGCCCCTTTGTTCTTGTCCAGTTTGGGGAATTGCAGTAGAACAGGGCGTGTCAGGCAACGCTGAGCGTTGGTGTTTAGAGTCTACAACAGGTGCTCAGTGGTCTGTGTTCTCAGATCATGGTGGCTTGCATGGTGTCATTGAAAGTCATTGTGAGCCTATCTGCTCAGGCACAGTGGGTGGCATTAGGAAATTTAGTGGCAGATAAGGACAAAAACTTCCTGGGACTGAATAACGATAAGTTTCTAAGCACATTTTTGCACTCATCTGGGGCTTGAATACCTTTTCTGCCCATTAGTGATGAACCCTATTCCTCAATTGCCCTTTGCTTTTGCTAGCAATACCAATTTTAGATGTTTTACTTTTGTTTTATGAGGGTATTTCCCAAGGCTGTTTCAGGAGTGGACATGACTCTGCTTGTCATAAGTGCAGCCAGATGGTGTTTTGAGTCAGCCTTTTCCTTTTCCTATACACTTGGCTGTTTCTCACCCTGGAGCGTCTTGGGCTTGGCTGGACTGAGGGGGCTGGTGGAAGACATATTTGCCTTGCAGGTATAATTCCTCAGAGAAAAAACAGCCTTTGAAACCACACACACACGTATTTTACACATGTGGGCAACTGAAAAAAAAATTAGGTTCTAATTGTTAAATTTTAAGATTGAGCAGTGGTGATAGGGAGAGTGGTCCTGATGAGAAGACATTTGTATTGTGGATATTTGTGGTTATGATTAGCCCGTGGTATGTATGCTTTGCAGATGTTTTCTCTTTTTTCTGAGAAAACATCACATCTATCTCGGGAAGAAGTAGACCTGTAACTCTTTATGTCATATTTTATCCCCTGCATGGTATCCACCATTATTGTTAGTCTGAACACCTTACTCTTTAATGAGGAAGAGTGATGTGAAAAAGCAGAAAGATCTGGGATTAGAAAGCATGGACTTGAGTCCTACTGCTCCTGCCTAACAGGATGGTAACCTTTCATCTCCCTCAGTTTCCTCATCAAAGCAGAAATTGCTGGAATATGAATCATAATGCTACCATCTATCACAGATTTACATTACCATGGGTCAGGTACAGCTGCTAAGTAACTTACCTAAGTTTTCTCTGTGAATCTTCCAGCATCGAGTGAGATCCTTTACCTCTGGACTGGGAAGGGCTTTCCAAGCACAAAAGCCACTGACAGCATGACAGAGGAAGCAAGCTATTGACTCCACTACATAACATTTACAGTTGAAACTCAAAAGGACAAATACTCACTATAAAATGTTTAAAATTCTCAGACATTCGTAGAAAAATAAGCAAAGCTGGGGATAAGTAATTCAGAGAAAAGAAAGTACAGTCACTAAAAACATTTAAATATTTACTCTCACTAGTAATCAAAGAAATTAAAATTTAAAAACATTACTTTTTGCCTATCAAATTTTTTTAAAAACTATTTTTTAAGTGAAAATGTTCAGTGTTAGCCAGGATGTAGTGAAAGCTGCACCCTCTTACATTGCTGGCGGGCATGTGGATTGGAACAGATTTTTTCGAGAGCAATGTGACAAAATGTGTCAAGAGCCTCAACAAATGTTCACACTCAGCTGATCTGGTAATTCCACTTCCAGGAACTTATCCTGAAGAAATAATCAGACATGTAGGCAGGGATTTATGTAAAGAGGCTAACTTCTGGCCAAGTGTGGTGGCTTGCGCCTGTAATCCCAGCACTTTGGGAGTCTGAGGCGGGCGGATCACAGGGTCAAGAGATCGAGACCATCCTGACCAATATAGCAAAACCCCCTCTCTGCTAAAAATACAAAAATTATCTGGGCATGGTGGCGCATGCCTGCAGTCCCAGCTACTCAGGAGGCTGAGGCAGGAGAATTGCTTGAACCCAGGAGGCAGAGGTTTCAGTGAGCCAAGATCACACCACTGCACTCCCACCTGGGCAACAGAGCAAGACTTCATCTCAAAAAAAAAAAGAGGCTAACTTCCATATTATTTTTAATTTGACACAACCCAAATGGCTAACCATAGGGGATAACTCCATAGGATGGAATGATATGCAACCATTAAAGATTGTGTCTTATTCCTTTCTGGCTGCTCTGGAGGAAAAATTTTTTAAATGTTTTAAAATTGGGTTTTTAAAGAATATGAAGTGATACAAGGGAAATTCTCAAAATATAGTAAACAACATTATCTCAACTTTATAAAAAGGAAAATAATGCATACATATGATAAAAACTAGGAGGAAGTACACTAAAATGTTAGCAGTCATCTCTCTCTAAGTGGTGGGATTATGGGTGATGTTTGTATTCTTCATGCTTTTCTTGATTTGTTCAGTCGTATCCAGAGAGAGAGAAAGGAGAAGGAGGGACAGAGAGTGAGTTATTATAAAACAGTCTTCTTTAAACTGTTAATGATGTAGCCAGGTGTAAAGAACTGCAATTAATGTAAATAGAAATATTTTTAAGGCCTCCTCCAATATCTGTAGCTCGAGTTAATCAAGAAAGAGAGACGTGGAATCAAGGGTATATTCACACATTCATGCCCTGGGATAAGTGTTTTCTTTAAAGCCTGTTTCAGACCCTAGGCTAATGTCAGACCAGTGTGTTGTTGAACATTAATCATTAACATTCATGTTGCTTCTACTGATTTTATATTTGGATAGTCAGCTCTACTCAACAGTTTTCTGCCTATTGAAGACTTTGGTGAGAATCTCTTTTGTCTGTGATATGGATTGAGAAATAGGTTCACTGACTGTACAAAATCTGCCTGGCAGTTATGGGGATTTGAAATGAATTTGTTTTAAATAAAGATGTCAAGTGATGTGATTCTGTTTTGGCTGGACCATCCCAAGTGCCAGCCTTGCATATTTGGAAAGGTGGTTTCCTCCAATTAAGGTTCCAAGCAGTGCAGTTGCAAGTGGTTAGTGAAATAAAAGGCATTCTTGCTTTCCTCTATAACCTTATGGTTACTTTCTTAGGGCTTGATTTTGGGCTAGCCCAGCAAAAAAGAAATATGAACTATGAAAACAGTCTTTCACATTTGTAAAAAAAAAAAACTGTATAAAAGTAATCTTTCACTTTATGGCTGTACTACACACACACACACATACACACATACACACATGCTGGCTCCTAGTATGATGCAGTTTCATTGATACATGCTAAAATGGGATGCTATCTATATAGACAGAGATAATCGCCAGGTGTGAACAGTTGAAAGAATGCTTATGGTGTCCAAGGATTAAAAAGTGTGAGAGAAAATGAGAGTAGAGATGAGGTTTCTTTGAACTAGAAGTTCTCAAACCTATTGAAATTAAATATCTGGCACTATAGCCTGGGACATTCTAAAGCTGCCTGTTGAAGCTGGATCTTGGGAACCACCGTCTTAGCTGTACTTTGCTATCATATATTTTATTCTATGCTGTCTAGTACAGTATCCACTAGCCACCGGTGATGGTTGAGCTCTTGAAATGAGGTAGTGTGACCGAGGCGCTGAATTTTTGGTATTAATTAATTCTTAAGTTGAAATGCAAATAGCCACATGAAAGTAATAACTACCACATTAGACAGAGCAGCCTTAACCTATTGTATACCGTCCTTCACTTGGGAATGAAATTATTTTCAGTGTGCCCTTACAACAGGCTGTGCATTTTGTCACTGTGACACAGTGGTGCTCCAGAACCTTCTACTAGGAGAGTGAAGGCATCACCAGGCCTTTAGTAGCCACACCCAGTCACATGACCTGCATTTTGTAATATAATTTGCTCAGTGTGGTCTTCAAATCCTTGCTCAGTGCATAAAATAGTACTTCTCAAAGCCTTTGTCATCTCACAAAACTGAAATTTCATCTTCAGCCCAGGATTTTTGACTCATGTGGTTTGTTTTTTGTAGTAGTTTCATTTTTAACTAAGGAAATCATTTTTAACCTTCTCTCCTGTTGTTTAAAGGATTTAAAAGTTCAGCATGGTGAGTTTTTATGGGGTGTTTAACGGGCAGCCAAGCATTGTAAACATCCAAATGATCACGGTAGTATAGTTCACCAAATCTTTTTTCTATGCACACTGACCTGACCTCCCTTCGAAATATGAAACAGAGGGGCCCAATTAGAATTCTCCAGTGATTCCAGACATTATTGTCAAGGTTTCTCACATTCTAAAACCTGGTGAGATGAGGCTAGCCCTTGAACGGAAACAACAGTCCCCAACAAGACTGTAAGCTACATGGAGGCAGGTGCTATGTCTGTCTTGTCCTGGGCCTTATTGTGGCATCTGCCAGCTCCCAGAGGCTGCATGTTGGTGAAGTGAACTACTGTTCTTGCCATAGAGAAAATGGGCTGGCTAAAGGGACATGTAAAGAAGAGAGAAGACAAGATCAGGGAAGGCCACATTTGGGATCAAAGTGATTTGATTCAGGAGAAAGTACTTGCCCTCCACAACTTTACCTATACCTAGCAGGTAAGAAGAAGAAAGACTACAATGACAAACAATCTAGTTCTATCCTGGTGAAAATCATTTAGCACCATGATGGTGATTACTTAGACTAGAGATTAGAATGGGCTCTGAAGAACTGAAATTCAAGCCAGAAGAGACTGGTAAAATTTCAGCTTTTAATACTTCAAATGCTCTTGTGCTGCAGCCTATTTATTTGTTTTTCATCTAATGTTACAGTTCTAAAAAACTTAGCAAGTTAGACTGCCTGTGGTTGTGATATATCTGCCCACTTATCAGCATTTTTTATTTTCTTGAAATTTTAGGCACAGAAAAATGAGAGAGAGTCTATCAGACAGAAGTTGGCACTTGGAAGCTTCTTTGATGATGGCCCAGGAATTTATACCAGCTGTAGCAAAAGTGGGAAGCCAAGCCTTTCCTCCCGGTGAGTGTTCTTTTGAGTTGAATTTCTGATATATACCCCGTGGATTTTGTCACTTGACTGTTCTAATAATAAAATAGCCTTTAAATCCTCTAGCAGTTTTTTATTTTCCTTGCATAACACTGCCATCTTTCTTTGGATTTCAGACAGACCCTTCCCCCACTTGTTTGTTGGTTTCTTTGTTGCTGTTATTGTTATCATTGGCTCATTGCCCAGCTATTTGAGGTCAGATTTTTATATTCCATTTTTTTCTAGACCCAATACTGATTTTGTACACTGATGGAGGAATCAAGCCACACGCCTAAGCAAGCTGACTTATGATTAGAGACATGTGGCAGAGTACCAAATTTCCCATTAAGCAGTCCCACATCACCCGGAATCACCCCCCTGATACATTTGATTGCAATAAATACTCGTAACTGAGACATACAATTCCCGCTTTGATCATTCAATGTTTATTACGGTTCTTATCCTGTCCTCCAGGTGGTTTTTCTTTATCTTAATTTATTTCAGGATATCATTACTCTTTATCATAATTTATTTCAGGATATTATTGGTCATTTGCATAGCTTCTAATTCCAAGTAAGATATATTTAAATTATAATTTTATCCAAAAAAAAAAAAAAAAAAAAACCCACAACCAGTGCTGTAGGCCAGAGTTTCTCAAACTTTAATGTGCTTACAAATCATCTGGGAATTTTCTTAAAATGAAGACTCTGATTCAGTAGATCTAGGTGGGGTTCAAGATCTTCCATTTCTATGAAGCTCCCAGCTGTGATATTCATGCTGCCATTCCATAGGCTACTTTGATTAGTGAAAGTAGAGACAGTCTGCAAAATTAGGTATTACAAATATGGATATTCCAAGTGATGAAAGCACATAGAACATTTTTACTAAGATGAGAGTAACTGATGACCTATCAGCATTCTCATGATCTCCCTTCACTCCCCAAATGTCTGTTTCCTTTCAGTCTTCCTTTTGGCTAAAAGCAAATAATATACTCTGTTAAAATACTCAGTTATTTTACCATCTTAAGCTAGGCATTGGAAACAAATTATAGTATTTATGCATACATTTAACCAACATATTTCTTCTATGTCTCTGCTTCATGTGAGGCCTGGAACTAGGCATTTTAAAAATATCTATCTTTATTCCATCTTGTTTTCAATAAAGCTTGTGCTACTGTCTGATCCTGAGAGATCTAAATCAGCAAAAATCAGAAAACAGACACGTGCTCACATATACACCTATGTGTGAGGCACTGCAGGCAGATCAGTACATCAAGACAAGTGCTCCAGTTTCACCAGGCAGTGTTCCAGCATCTCTTCCTCAGCTGGGTGCCAGCTCTGTCTCAGAATATTCCCTTGTGTTTCTATATACTCCCTCCAGAACTAGATGGTCAGCCCTCTCCTTTTCTCTTGGGAGCACCTCTTTCCCCTCCCAGTTAGATGTGGCAGAAAGTGCTCTGGCCTAGGAACCTGGAGGTCTGAGGATTAGTCCTAGTATACTTCTAATTTTGAGACTTTAACAATTTACTTAGTTTTACCATGTCTCGTTTTCCTCATTTTTGTGAAATGAGAGCATTGGACCAAATCTTATAGATCTCTGCTACTGCTCTCTAATAATTTCCCAGAGTGCCAAAATTTCTTCTTCTAGAAGCCCAATCTCCCCTGTTCAGCAATGTTGTATCCATCTGTTACAAATGAGAGGTTTTGGTTTTGAAAATCAAGATATATATATATAATTATATAATACATATACACACACATATACCTATGTCACACATATATAGCTATGTACATACATATAATCCATATATATGTATATGTACATAGGTATATATGGATGTATATGTGTCCGTGTGTATGTATATATATGTATACTACAAGTATATTTATACTATCCTTGTCACACTCTCCAGAAATAACTTTTCACTGCTCAACTGTTTCTTCTGGTATTTATTTACATATCTCTAAATAAAATGCTATCTTCTTAGTTTTTAACCATCAGACTACCTAGTATAAAAAAAATAGGGATTTAGCTCTTTCTTACAGCCCTCCCAAAGACTATCATCTCTTCTATTCTTCTTCTATAGTTATTTCACAATTTAGGGTCAAATAGCTATTTAATGTTTACACTATTAAGACCATGCATTATTCTCACTGAACCACGTAGTAAACTATAATCACTTGAGAAATTTTATTTTCTTTGTCCTGAAATTAGAATTGCCTCCTTTTCCCCCCCATGGACTGCATTTGTATTCCAGTGTTTGAATATACCACAATTTATTTGGCCACTCTCCTGATAATGGGCATTGGATTGTTTCAAAAGTTTTGTTCTTGTAAACGTAAACATTCTTGTACATGTCTTCTGCTGTACATATGCAAGAGTTTCTCTTTGGTGCATACCTAGAAGTGGAATTACTAGGAAAATACATGAATGTTCACACTTAGAAGGTAATGTCAAATTGTTTTCCAAAATGGTTGCAACAAGTTGTACTCCTACCAGCAATGTTTCAGAGATTCAGTGGATCCATAACATTATTAACACTTGATATTGCCAATTTCTTTTAAATTTGTGTGAATTTAATAGGTATAAAATGGTTTATATTGTGTTTATTAGCCATACTTGTTTTCTCTTCTGTGAAATATCTGTTTGGGTCCTATGCCAAATTTCTGTTGGATTCTTTGTGCTTTTTTTATTGACTTATCAAAGTTCTTTAGTCATGATACAAATCCTTAAATATATTGTATGAATTGCATATATCTTTTCCCAGGTTATAACTTGTTTTTCACTTTTTTAATATGTGTTTTATGACCATAAGTTAATTTTATGGGTTAATTTCATAGTGAATTTTATCAAACTTTTCTAATCAATGGCTTCCTGTATCTTGTATAAGAAATTTTCTTTACCCGAGATCCGGTAGACATTCATTAGATTTCCTACCAAGAGTTGAAAGAGTTTAGTTTTTAAAAGTCTGCACTCAATCAAGAGTTGATTTCTTGATATGATATGGAGAAGTCAAATTTGATTGTTTTCCTTATAGACCATTTTTTCATCATATTTATTGAACAAACCCCTCTTTTACTCCCATATATACTGTATATTAATGGAACTATCTTCTATTTTATGTTTCTATCCCAGCAGGAAAACTATAGTCTTAATTACAGTAGTTTCCAAATAAGTTCTGATATCTGGACAGGAAAGTCCTCATTATTCTTTTTCTTTACAAGTATGCTGCCTGTTACAGCTTTTTAAATTCCTCTACATAAACTTTAAATAATATAATCAAGTTCAACAAAATACTCTCTCGTAATTTTGACTGTAATTGCATTGATTCTGTAGACCAGTCTAGGAAGCATTACATTTTCATGTTGTCTTTCTATCCATGAATATAGTCTGCCTCTCCATTTATTTAGTTCTTATTATATATTTCTTAATAAGGGTTTATAATTTCCCATTTAGAGATATTACACATCTATCTCTTGTTATATTTATTTCTAGATACTTGCTATTCTGATATCTTAAATTCTCTTCAGTAATGTTTTCTCATTTGCTGCTGGTGAACGGAAATGCAATTAACTGTGTATACTAGTATGATATCCAGCCACTTTGTTACTGGTCCTATTATTTCTCTACTCTCCTGTTGTTTCTAATAAAGTTGTCTGTAGATTCCTTGGGATTTTTAAACAATTATATCATCTACAAATAATGACAACTTTATTTGTTTCCAATTCTCATGCTTCTGGTTTCTTTCTTTGTCTTATTGCATTGAGTAGGTACCCTAATACAGTGAAGATTAGAAATAGGAGTGGTTGGAATCCTAGCTCATTTCTCATATTAAATGAAATGTTTCTACTATTTTCCCATTTCAAATGATGTTAATTTTGTGTTTTCTTTAATGACTGTCTTTATGAGGTTAATGATGTTCACTTCCAGTTACAACTTACAAATAATTTTGATCGTGAATGGTTACTTAACTTTATCATGTTTTTTCTTCATCTGTTGAGGTGAAGAAAAAGTACAATTTTACTCTGTTAATCTATTAGATGAATTAATGAGTTACATTTATAGGTTTTCAAAATGTTAAACCATGCTAGCATACCCAGTCTAATCTAACCTGGTTGGGGAGTATTATATTTTTTCAGATACTGTTGGAGTATTATAGTTTTTCAGGTACTAATATTATAAATAAAATCTAAATAAATTATAAATATCATTCATATTTTATTTGTAATATTTTGTTTAGGATTGTTAGGTTTATATTCATAATTGACATGGATCTATTGTATTCTTCTGATATTTTTGTTTGGTTTTAGTATCAGGATTATGCTGGCTTAAAAATGGGTTGGGAATTATTCCCTCTTTCATTTTGTCTAAGAAAAGTTTATATAATATGTTTATGATCTGTTTCTATAAAGTTTGGTAGGACTCATTTCTCTCTGGGCCTGGTGTTTACTTTGTTTATTTGCTTTAACAACAGCTTCCATTTCTTAAGTGGTTATAATATTATATATGCTCTTTATTTCCTCAAATTAGTTCTGATGAGTTGTATTTTTCTAGGAATGTGTCCATTTTCTTTGTTTTCAAAATTGTTGGCATGATATTTTCTCTTTTCTCTGAAAGTATTCATTTTAATTAAGTTGTTTAAAATGTTTTCTTCTGATCTCTTGTCCTTCATGACTTTTTCTGAGTTTATTTTTTGTTTTTTGTTTTTTGTTTTTTTTGCTTTCTGCCCACCAATAACTAAGTATAAGACACTAAAAGCTGTTTATAAACTGTCGTTGGGGCTAGTTGGCATACCTCATCTGCTCAGAGAGCCCTTCCCTAACCACCCTATTAAAAGTAAACACTCTCATACTCATCACTTTGTCCTGTCTTATCCTGCTTATCTTCTTACCCTGATTTGTGTGTGTGTGTGTGTGTCTGTGTGTGTGTGTGTGTTCCTCATTACTATCTAACATTGTAGTATACTTTGATCTGTTCACCACTGTAACTATTGCCTAAAATAGTGTCTAATACATAATCACTAAATATTTGTTGAACAAATGACTGGTGAACTTCACTTTAGAATGCTTGAAGAAGGACACAGCTCTTTCATTGGGATACATGTAATTCAAAGTATCTAGGGGTCTTTTCTCTTGGGCTATGAATTGCGGCTGAGAAACCCTCCAACCTCATCTTAAGGCATTTTAAACCTGGCTGCCAATGTTTTAAGACTAGCAGGGGAAAGCTAGGAACCATAGCATGTAAAATTTTACTTAATTTCCTTGATTTCAGTAAAGCACCTCTTTGCCACCTCAGCTGCGCCTAAGCATGCTCTAGTCTCAGTCTCTTAAGACAGTAAATTTCCAGATTCTGCCAGGTCAAAGGTGGTCAGGGCAGATGGCAGGGCAAGAGGGTCCTTTCAGGTGTTAAATCGATCTTTCTTTGTGTTCAGTCCTACTTCACTCCCCTGCTTTCATATGTACCTGAGCATTTCCAAGATTCTGCAGTGGAAATGCCTGTGCTTCCTCTACCCACCTTCCCTGTGGGCACATAGTAGATTGAGGTAGTTGAGTCAAATACTCCCCACCCATCTGAATATTCTCTTCCAAAATTTCATCAAAATCTCTTGCATGCTGTTTCCATTTCCTTTTTCTTTGCCCATGTAGATTTATGCCTTCTTCTTTTCTTTAATATTACTTTAGTAGGATTTCAGAAGTGAGAGTAGTTACTTGTGCTCAATATGCCATGGTTAACTAGAAGGTTTTCATGATTTTTAATAGCAGAAATATGTTGACTAAAACCCTGTGTGGAAACCCAGTTTGACAGTCCTCCTTGGGTTCAAGAGGACTGAAGGAGAGGGACTGGGATACTCTGCCCAGAAACGTGTCCCCCATCCTAGTTGCCCCTTTCCAACCCTCCCCTTTGGTACCTCTCTCTCCATCCTTCCTCTACAAGCCCCTGAAGCCTACCTAAAACTCTTCTGGCAGAGCAGAATTTGAAAATCACTGCGTCATCTGCTCCCTGCAGAGACACGGCTATCTAAACACATATGTATTTCACAGTAGCTCTTAACAAGCTACACTTGTTGACTCACCAAAAGGAAGATTATTTATATCCTGTTCTTTCTGATACTTTCATCTCCACATTCTGGGATGAGATCATCCTCTGAGAACATGATGACTGAGAGAACACGATCTCTGTCAGAATGATGGTTAATAATGAGACTAAATGTTTCTAAGAAATATCACTTTGTCTCTGTAAATTTAAAGTTTGCCAAGACTGTCATCCTTCTCATCAGTAATAATGTAGGAGAAAAGTCTTGAAAAGCCATTAGGTAACTTACAGAAAACCTATCATTTTTTATGCCTTCCTCCAAGGATTACCTCTAGTATTATAAAATAGTACACAATTTCAACAGTGAAATAAGATTTTAAGTAGATCTTTTGAGGAGTAATAAGGTTAAAATCAGGTAAATCTGACATGAGTGCACTACTCTGAAGAACTCAATGCCCAATTTTAAATGAGGCTGAAGATTAAAATTAATTGACCAAGCAATGGATTCCTAAAAGGTAAACTTATTTTTTAAGGCAGAGCCTAATGAGGTGAGTGGGATCTTTGGCAAACGAGTGAAATTCTGTTTATGTTTTTTTAAAAGTTGTATATTTGCCTGTAAAAACTAACTTCATACACAGTATGTGAGAAATTATCAAGTAACATGAGGGTCTGGGAAAACTGGAGTTTCAGCTTTTCCTGTGAGCATGAGTTCCTCTCAGTTGTCTGTTGGGTCTTAGCCCCACCGGATTTTTCTAAATGTTACTGTCTCCTAAAGCACTTCTTAAGAGTGACAAGCTATTAAATGAAAGCTAGGCTTACAATAATCCCATAAAGACATTTCATGCCTAATACTGCAGCAAAATCATATTTGATGTTGCTTCGTAACTCAACTAATTAAATTTGACTTATACTGAAATGTGGCAAGGGAGTGTCATTTTTTTCTTTAAAATTTGCTAATCCACACATTATCAGCCTTTTTCAAACTGAAACTGTATAACCTTTATCATTTTTTCTGTTTAAAAGTGTTTCTGTAAAAAGTTTTTTAAAGCTTAAAAAGAATTGAGAAAAATGAATTATCTGTTTTTGAAATAAGGTTTCTAAGAACCTTAGTCATATTAGGTTTAGTAATATTCTTGAAAAAATATTTTTTCTATTATTACTAGTATAACACTTTCCTATAAAATATGTTTTCATTGGACAAACTATCAGTTAGCATTATATTTCAGCTTATGAGCTTATATAGCTTCATGTATTAAAAGAGTAGAGACATTCACCTGGATCATCCCAAGAATAATAAAAAAAAAAAAGAGTAGAAACAGGCTTAGCTGCTGTGGGAACACAAGATAGAGTAGTCATTATTAATAGATATCTAGGTAATCTTTTATTTCTCAAACATTACAACCTGACCTAACATTGTGGAGGAAACTTTCTCTGCCTTCTTTCTCCTTTTCTCCGAGTAATCACAAAGTAAATTTGATTCTCACCTCTCTTACCTTACCACAAGAGAGATCTTATTTACATACATATAAATATAAATACAGTAGAATACAGTCTTTTTTATAAAGTATGCAGTGGGATGATGGAACCTAAAATAGGCTATACCATTTTTCTCCAAACACTGAATAGTATGGAAAACAGAAATTCCCCAGAGAATTTTGAGCAGCCGCTTTGAATAATGATTACTGTTTAGTTAACTCAACCATTCCAACATCCCCCAGTCAAAACTCATTTTTTTCTTGGCCTTATACGTTTATTGGTAAATGGCTGAGACAAGGCCAGTAGTGGACACCTGCCATCTCCTTTTGTGTTTGGGCTGGAGGGCAAGGAGTGGGGGGCACCCTAACCAAGGAGCTGTTATCAACTGGACCAATAACACTGAATCCAGAAAGACTTTAGAGAAATAGGATTCACAGGGACTTTAAAGGTGAGGAACTGGGAATCTGTATATACAATCTGCCACAGACTCACAGGTCAAACCAGCATCATTTTGCCAAGAAAGTCAACCATGCTTTTGTCTCTAACAATAATAATTTTTGTATAATTTTCTGGAAGAAGTAAGCAGAACGGTTATATCTGCCCAGTGGTAGTGTGGAAAGAGGTCATCTTGTTCCAACTCAGTGAAATTGCCTGTCTGTGGCATCTTTCTTGAAATAATAGGTGCATACTCTAGCGACCTACTTATAACATGCAACATAGCTTTAAAATTTCATATTAATGTCATACATATGTATTAAAGATTTGCTTTAAAAACCCTTCATATAAGTAGTTCCCAGGTGTGTGTCATTGCAAACAGTAGCTTATGAGTGATTTTTTTTAATACTATTTGAAAAACCCCTGGGTAACCTACCAAAAAAACTATCATCTTTTATGCCCTCCTCCAAGGATTATTTCCAGTATTATAAAATGTTATACAATTTCAAAAGTGAGGCAAGATTTGAAGGATCTTTTGAGGAGTAATAGGATTAAAATGGTAAAACAAATTTAATTATGTAAGCAATTCTTCTCCTTCACAAAGCTGAAAGAAAAGCAAATTGGTATTTGTGAAATTTTCTTTGTCTATTAAATAGCCTCACTTTACGATAACGCCAATGACCCTGGTTTAATTAGGTGCAATTAATTTTGTGCAAGCTGAATTTGACATCTTGCTAGAGGCATAACCAGCTGTACCCTGTCTTATGAATTTTTTTTATCACCAATGAGAATTCAATTGCCTGAGCTATTGCAGAAGAGGGGGCGGTGGGAAGAAAAAGACCACAGGGCTGCATTTTATATTTAAAAATGGCTCTAGTGGACAGCTGAATGTTTAATTAAAAGAACTTCCAGGAATTATTTTTCATTGGTGCATCACCTTTGACACACTATGATGACTTTATTACTGCAGTTTGCATTCTCTTTGGACAGTGGTCCCACACATGTATCTAGACACACAGAGCTCATGTGACAGGGCTTCACTGAGAGTGTGCAAAAGCATTCACTGCTGCTACAAGACATTCTCAGTGACTGCAGGTGAGCCATGTCATCTAAGGTGTAGCACCACCCTTTTACTCAATCCTGTTGTAACATTTTCGGTCCTGCTTGGATTGTTCTCATTCAGATTATTGCATGCATTAAAAACCCATGGAAGGCCAGGCACAGTGGCATGTGCCTGTAGTCGCAGCTACTCAGGAGGCTGAGATGGGAGGATCCCTTGAGCCCAGGAGCTTGAAGATAGCCTAGGCAACACAGCGAGACCCTGTCTCTTAACAAAACAAAACAAACCGTGGAAGAGATTTCTGATGAGAACAGAAACCATAGGTGCAATCAACAGATTACAAAGAGGAAAATAAGATCCAATGGCTATAATTTGTGAAGTGTTTTCTAAGTGGACAGAATATTTATGTATGGTGTTAGAAAATCAGTGTCATTGAAAATACTATAAAAAGCTCAGATCCTGCCATATCTGTCCCTCATTCTTCCAGTCTTCCTGTTTCTCTCACCAGAGACAATCACTGTTCCAGGGTTTTTATTTGTTCCTCCACCATCTATCATGAGATGGTGTATCCACAAGCTCTGTTAATCACTGTGCTTTTTCACAAATCAGCAGGATTCAGGTCTGTTCACTAGGCAGGCAGTGTAGCATAGTGGGTAGGAGCGGGGTATTGGCAGCCAGAGGGCCTGGCTTGGAATCTTGACTCTGCCACTTACTAGCACTTAATGATGACTTCACTTGTGGCTCAGTTTCCTTGTCTGTAAAATGGGGTAATAATTGTGTCTACTTCATGGGGTTACTGTGAGGAAGACCAGTCAAGCACTCAGAAGGGTGCCTGGATGAGAGTCAGTGCTGCATAGGTAGGTGCTACGACAGTATTTCATTATCCTTTTTATTTACTCTTAGACACTATTGATTGTAAAACAAATACTTATTTTATGAACCACTAAAAAAGAAAAACCACTGCCATTTTAACAGTGACACATGCCTTCTTAACACTTAGAGTTTTTATTTTAGTTATTAAAAGTCTCATTTTATACTTGTTTGGACATGTGCTTTTATCATATGTCTTTTGTGCACACAAAAGAAGAAGAAAGGGTGAAATACATTGGCAAAAGTAGTCCTAAAACTTTTTCACATTTGCAATCCAGCTCTCCACTTAACCACTTTACCTGAAGGTTGTCATGTCTCAGCTTTTGGGCCATCAGGAGGTGGAGTACATCACCTTCCAAGCCATCATCCCTCCATCTGCAGGGTTTGATGCTGAAGCTTTGTTGTTCTTCTCTGAAGGCATGAGTGGATAACCAGTGCCCACCTCTTCCTCGGGGATTTTTGCCTGGTTTGTTGGCTGATAGGGTTAACTACTGCAATCATGCCACCACCTACCTGAAGTACAGCAATTGAGATACATCCCAATTTTAGGCCGGGCACAGTGGCTCATGCCTGTAATTCTGAGCACTTTGGGAGGCCAAGGCAGGTGGCTCACCTGAGGTCAGGAATTCGAGACCAGCCTGGCCTGGCCAATATGATGAAACTCCCAGTTTCTATTAAAAATACAAAAATTAGCCAGGCATGGTGGTGGGCGCCTGTAATCCCAGCTACTCGGGAGGCTGAGGCAGGAGAATTGCTTGAATCCTGGAAGCAGAGGTTGCAGTGAGCTGAGATCATGCCATTGTACTCCAGCCTGGGTGACAAGAGCGAAACTCCATTTCAAAAAACAAGTAAATAAATAAAGACAACAACATGTAAATAACCATGCTTCAGAGAATCAAAAATACAAAAATTAGCCGGGCATGGTGGTGGGCACCTATAGTCAATTCCCAGCTACTTGGGAGGCTGAGGCAGGAGAATTGCTTGAATCCTGGAGGCGGAGGCTGCAGTGAACCGAAATCATTCCATTACACTCCAGCCTGGGTGAAAAGTGTGAAACTCCATCTCAAAAAATAAAAATAAATAAATACAGCAAAATGTAAATAACCATGCTTCATAGAATCAATGCAATGCTATGACCCACTGCATCCTTTTTGATGACTGCCTAAAATTCAGACAGTCACAAACTAAATCATGAAAGCCAATGTTTTTGAGATGAAGCTTACCATAGAACCAAGCCTAAATGGTGGCCCCAAAATGTTTTTAAACATGAACATAAAAGTGGTAAAAGCAGTGCTTCATTGGTCAAAAGAGTAAAATAATTTGCAATTAAGATTTCTGCCTACTTCAGCATATGCCTCAGAAACAAAACAGGCACTGACTGTCCACTGCCATGTTTTTACGCCATCTGCATGAACATTTTCAAAAGTCTGAAAGGGGAAGAGTATTTTCTCTAACCTTCATTGCCTCAACAGCCGAAACTCGTCAGCACGTGGGGCAGATAGAAGTTTAAACTCTGTCTGGGCTGAGTGGAATAAATAGGCAGCCTGGCTTTAAAAATACAGTTAAATTTATATCAATTACGTTAGAGTCTATAATTTACTGCAGATCCAAGGGGAGAATGAGATCGAGACTGGATTGAGGAGGGATGTCAACAGTTGAATCAGAGTCCATCCACAGAAATGTTCACTTATAAAACATGTTTCTTGCTGCCCACGGATCTCCCACCACCCGCAGCACCCTGCCAAAAACAGAAGCCCAGCCTGACTCATGTGTGAGTCAGTCCCTGCGTAGACACGGCTGAGTCAGACACACAGCCATCCTCTTCCAGCTGTCAAACACTGATCTACTCACCTTTTCTCCAACACACAAATGCGAATCATAAACTCGGTCATGTTCTTTCCTTTTCTTTTTAAATTCCTGCCAAGGCTGGGCACAGTGGCTCACGCCTGTAATCCCAGCACTTTGGGAGGCCAAGGCAGGTGGATCACCTGAGGTCAGGAGTTCGGGATCAGCCTGGCCAACATGGTGAAACTCCTTCTCTAATAAAAATGCAAAAAGTAGCTGGGCATGGTGGTGGGACAGACCTGTAGTCTGACCTACTTGAGAGGCTGAGGCAGGAGAATCACTTGAACCCGGGAGGCAGAGGTTGCAGTGAGCCAAGATTGCACACTGTACTCCAGCCTGGGCAACAGAGCGAGACTCTTTCTCAAAAAAATAAAAATAAATCCCTGCCAAATGCCCACATGTAGCACCTCAGAGGTGCTCAAAAGAGGAAAATCCAAAGCCAACTGAATCTCTTTCACCAAAAAAAAAAAAAAGTACATTTCCTGACATTTTTTTCTATGCATGTACCTCCATATTTTTGTTTATAAAATTGGAATCATAGCATAGGTACTATTTTTAGCCTACTTTCTTTCACTTAACAGTACATTGGAAACTTTCATCCAGTCTAATAATATTGGATTAGTCTTATTCATAAGATTCATCCAATCTAATAATATTGCACTAATCTTATTCATAAGATTAGTATTTCTGCTAGCTGCAGAATAACCCATCATATATTTCACCATAATTTACTTTATCAATCTTTTAATGTGAGGCATTTGTTGCCAGCTTTTTGTTTTTGTTTGGTTTTGTTTTGCTTTCTTTTTTTAAATCTTTCTCTCTTTTTTTGCTACCATTAATGAATTTATTTCATCCTTTTTAAAGTGCCCTGACATCTCAAGACGGACTTTCCTAAAGTACCACCAGTGTTGTGCTAGTGTGTGATTTAACCTCCCTGAGCCTTTGTTTTCTCATATGTGAAACAGGATTCACAGGGCCGACTTCATGTGTACCTGAGAGTTAGAGGTAAAATAGTAAAATGCCTGGCACGCAGTAGATGCTCAAAAACAGTAACTTTTTCTTTCAGAATACAGATTACTTGGAAATTACTTGGCCTTATTTAAGATGGAAGTAGATAACATTTGGTGCCTACGGGAGATGGCTGTTTTATTCTTAGTATCAGAAGAGGCCTCGTTCTGGTCTTTCATTCATGCTAGAGAACATTTCTGTTGAAAATGCATTTCCCAACATTAAGATCCTATAATTCCAAATTTAATTACATGAAAGTGGTCGTTAGTGAAGGAAATGGACACTGATGTAGTATTAGAACCAACAGCTGTCTGAGGAATGCAAGTATTTATAGCTCTCTGGAGAGTTGGGTTAGGATACAGGGGGGATGCTTCTCCAAAGAAAAGCTGGTGAGTGGTAGTTTCCCTTTTCTATTATTTGCCAGAGTCAGTGAGGAGATTCTGTGGCCATGTGGCACCACAGAATGGCTAGTGTTCTTACCAGCCATCATGTGAACATGTACAGATGGAAGAGTTCAGAACTAGTCTTAGAAGAGTAAGCAGAAAAAAGAGAATATGCATAAGATTAGGAGGAGAAAACCCTGAGAGGGCCATTCATACTCCAGCTACCTTCGGAGCTGCCTTCATCAGCTTCTGCTGAGGAAGCCAAACACCTGAGTCCTGTAAGGTGTGGAGTCAGGACAGGATATAAAGAGACATCATGTCTTTGGCATATGGTTAGAAACTACCCTTAGCTTCTCTGGGCACGTAAGTACTGGAGGGTCAGCTTTTCTCTCTCTCCTGCATTTATTCCCCCAAACCTCAGTTCACCAAGACCTCCTTCCTTCTGCAGTTCTCTGCTCTTTCACTCTTCTGGTTAACACTTTATTAACGTCCAGGTAGCAAAAGCATTTTTCCATATATAAGACAGGGAGATTCTACTACGTGTTTCTTGAGGTCCCTTCCGATGCTCTGTGTATTCCACATTTCTGTTTATATGTTGTAATTTAATGATCCAAGCACTTGGTATCTGTTAGAAGACCTAGTTTTTATTTGCATCCACTTAATATACGGGCCATGAACCATAAAATGCCTCGGGAGCTAAAAAGAAACATAAATGAGTGAAGTAGTACAGATAAAAAGCAATAGAGAATACTGGGGACTGCAGCAAACTAGAAAGTGTGTGCTCTGGCTGAAGGGGACAGCAGCTACTCAGCACCAGCCTATTGGTGCCATGAAATTTACAGAACTATTGTTGCCTGATCATCAAATGAATGAATGAATGAGTGAATGCATGCATGCACGGACATGTAACTCTTTTTTCTCTCCCTTATATTGTTATAAAAATCGTTTATAGTCCTTGTGTGTGTGATGATTTATGTTGGACCAGCAGTATTTGCTAAAATATAGCATGTATTTTCATAACAAATATTGGGAAGCAGAAACTTTGCCTTTCCTTTCTTTTTTTTGTGTTTTTAAGTAGTAATAGGCATTTCTGTAACTCTCATGGTAAATACCAACATGGAGCAGTCAGTAGGGAAAAGAAGGGAAAGGGGCAGAATTTGCAGGATGGGAAAAGTATTTTACAATTTACAAGGAGTAGCAATACTTCATTTTAACCTAACTGAACTGATTTTATAGAGACACCATCACACATGCAGTGAATCTAAAGCTTACCCAAACCTCAATTATTCTCACATTCTTTCTTCTTGACAGAGTCTCAGAAAAATGAAATGTGTTTATAGCTTCCCTTGAGTAGTTACAATCCATATTTCATGTTTCATCACTTTTGAAATTCTCATGAAACAGAAAAAGATACGGTATAAAAATATGGGTGATTCTTCATTATATATAAAATCTTTGAATAATGCATCAAAGATCCTTTAAAATAAATGGAAATAATATATTTTGATGACCCAACCACAAACTAGTTGGGGATATTGAGTAATGAATGGCATAGCGGGACCAATGGCTTTCAAGCCACACTGGTTGTAGGCAGATAATGAGCAATGCATGTTTGAAATCCCTGGCATATGGGAAATTCCCTTTCACTGTTTCCTAAGGAAAGCCATACAATTGCCTTGAAATTATAAGCATGTATAGGAGGCATATGCCCTTTAAAATTATATTGCCAGATACAGAAAGGATCTAATAAATCCAAACCTGAAGTTACGTGTAGTATAAGGGAAAGGCCACTGGATTCTAAAATCAGAAGTCCAGGCTGTAGCCTCTTGCTTTGTGACCCTGTGCCAGTAACTTATTGTCACAATGATGATGCATAATTTAAAAAAAAAAAGCCACCCACATCAGTAGCATACAATGATCAACCTTTAATTCTACTTAGGATCCTATAGGTCAGCTGGGTGGTTCTGACCAGAGCTAGGCTTGGGCAAATTTACTCATGCATCTGGGGTCAGCTACAGGTTGGTGAGGTGTCTTTACTGCTCTTGGCTGGGCTCTCACATGTGTCTGGGGCTTCCATTGAGACAACTGGCAGTTGAACTCTTTGCTACGAAGTCACAGCGCCAGCAGGCTAGCCTGGACCTGTTCTGAGGGTAGTGGCAGGGCTCCCTGAGGGGGGAGACTAGAACACCCTCACTTCCTCTGCATTCTACTGGCAAGGACAAGTTTCAAGGCATCCTAGGGCTAGGGAAATAGACTCCACTTCTCAATGGGAGAAGCTACAGAGTCACATTACAGAGGAGATGGTTATAAGAAGAGGAAGAATTGAGACCATTTTTATAAAGAGGCTGTTGCAGGTCTGGGGCAAGTGATTTGACTTCTCTGTTGTAACTGTATCTTGCCTGTAATCCACAGGTGATTATACAGCCCATGGAGAGAATGTAAGTGAACATACTTTAAAATTCAATGCATCAGTTCAAGTGAAGTATACTAAGGTGCTATGGGCAGGGGGATAAAAATCTTACCAGTGAATTTTAAACATTTATATGTAGATACTAGTGGTCTTAAGCAGGTGCTGGGAGATTCCCCTTCCTAAAATCAGAGAAAAGCAGTAGTTCCAGGCTTCAGAGCTGGCCTCAGACCAGCCCAATCCTGGTCATTCCAACCCAAAGCCAAGAACAAAAGCCAGTGCACAATGGCCACTGCTCCACTAGAAGTCACCAGTAAACTTTAGGGCCGTGCCATTGTTTCTCTCAGGGAATAAACTGCTCTTGTCCCTGTGTTTTGAAAGAAATGTTACCTTTATACAAAATCATATTACCACTTGGCTGAGTTTTGAGATATTCTCTTTGCAGTTAAAAACTTTTCATCTCAGCCGGGTGCAGTGGCTCACACCTGTAAACCCAGCACTTTGGGAGGCTAAGGCAGCCAGATCACTTGAGTTCAGGAGTTCAAGACCAGCCTGGCCAAGATGGTGAAACCCCGTCTCTACTAAAAATAGAAAAATTAGCCAGGCATGGTGGCAGGGACCTGTAATCCCAGCTACTAGGGAGGCTGAGGCAGGAGAATCACTTGAACCTGGGAGGCGGAGGTTGCAGTGAGCCAAGATCGTTCCACTGCACTCCAGCCTGGTGACAGAGCAAGATTCTGTACCAAAAAAAAACACAACAACAACAACAACTTTTTATCTCTGCCATCCTCTCAATTTCTGTGCATATTTTAATAGTATCCCTGGTAACAGTCGTTGGAAGCCAGCACACGCGTTTTCTAAATAACAGCCTTCCTCACTGTAAATGCCAAGCTGACATGGTTGCTGTGCAGCCTCCCGACCAAGTGCCCTCCTGCTCCTGACCGGTAGGCACTGTCACACAGAGTCCACTCCTGCTCACACTGAGATGTCCAGAAGACATACTTAGTCTTTATCTCTTCATGTTTCTGGGCATTCTCCATCGAGGACACACTCTTTCCAGACCCTTGGTGCCCCGTCAGTAGCTCCAGGCAGCAGTGTTGTTTTTAATTGCCTTGTGGTGTGTAAGGGAGAAGGGGTTTCTAGGATAACAGGACGGACCTTTCAGAAATAAAATCAACAGGCAGGGCTGACTTCCAGCAGCCTTTGCACAGTGCTCTGCTAAATGCCACTAGAAACATCAAGTAACCTTGAATTGGATACCTTGAAATTATATCTGTAATTAACAAGATGAGGATCATGTTTTGTTTTCACCTCAGACTGTGCTTGAGAGATCTAGGTAAATAAGGCGCCCTGCGGCCTGAATTTTGCAAGACTAGTTATGAGGGTGGCCAGATACACTGCCGTGTGAGGGACAGAGGCCCCAGGAATTTCAGTTTTTCAAATGTGAGCCTCAAGAACAGCCATGTCTCCCAGGGTGGGCAGGGTCCTGGAAAAGGGGTTATTTGTTCTTTCATCCTGGGCACAGGGGTCATCGGCAGCCCCAGGTGGCCTCATGCATCCATTCAGATTGCTTGGGAGCTGTGGTTGAGTTTCACCAAGAGCCGACTTCATCCTAAAATCCTCTTAAAAGCTAAAGGCAAACAAATCCTTCTTGAAACCTGAGCCTGTTTTAAGATGTCTTTACTAAAATCCCCTCTGAACCATTAGCTGTTATGTCATATAATTTCTTGAGAGTAACGTTCTTGGTGATTACCACTATAAGGAATTATGTCTTACCCTATAAGAAGCTCTCTTCAGTTTCCCATGGGGATAATGTGGTACTAAGGCGATTTTCTGAATTTCTACCTGAGGAGTTTTTTTTTTTTTTTTACACAGACTACTAAATCTCGCCAACCTTTTTCTTTCTTTCTTTTTTTTTCCTTTCCTGAGTTAGACTCTCTGGGATGTTTGATATAAGTCTGGGTTAACCCTTCAGAAAGAAGTCAGCTTGGCAGCAGGACAACAAAATTTATGATCAAACTTTCTTCTGAGTGAAAACGTATATCTCTGGACATTGTAAACTTTATTTTTCTTTGTATTTTTTGTTGGGGATTATTTTATATTTTTTAAATCTGTGTATCCAGTAGCCAGACACTTCTTCTCAAGACTTAATTCAATAAATAGAAAATGTGATGTAATCCTGGATTCAAATTAGGGTTTGTCTTTGAAATGTGTCTGTTTTTATTTGCAGTTTTTTCCCATCATCTTTCAACCCATGGATCTTGAGGTTTTTTATTATTATTAATTTTTTTTTTTTTTTTTTTTTTGAGACAAAGTCTCACTCTGTAACCAGGCTGGGGTGTAGTGGCGTGATCTCGACTCACTGCAACCTCCGCTTCCCAGGTTCAAGCGATTCTCCTGCCTCAGACTCCCAAGTAGATGGGACCACAGGGGCAGACCACCATGCCCAGCTAATTTTTTTGTATTTTTTTTTTTTTTTAGTAGAGACAAGGTTTCACTATGTTGGTCAGGATGGTCTCAATCTCTTGACCTCATGATCCACCTGCCTTGGCCTCCCAAAGTGCTGGCATTACAGGCGTGAGCCACCATGCCTGGTCGAGTTTTATTATTAAAAGGGGTTTGATTTTATTTTTTTAGACCGACAGACATTAAAATTTCTAAAACTATATGGAATCAAAGGGTAACCTGAACATGTGTGTGTGTGTGTATGTGTGTATATATGTGTGTGTATAAGTATGTATATCCAATGGATAAAAGTTAAAAGGAGAAATCCCAGCTCAATAGAGGAACAAGCTGCCTAATAGACAATGTGCTGTCTCAGAGAGTTGATTCCACATCAGGGATTACTGTGACAGGACAAGCGGTATTAGAGTAAGTCACTTTAGAGAGTCACTCCACCTCTCAAATTCTATGTTCCTTTTGTTTAGATTTTCAATAAATGGAGAATGGAGAGCAACTAACATGTACAGGTCACTTGCCCTGCACTAAGCTCTGAACGAACTCTTTTAATCCTTTCTGCATAACATTGGGTTGGCTGCTATTCAACTTATTTTACAGATGGGGAAACTGAGGGTCATGGGGCTTTTGTAATGTGCCTGGAGAAAGAAGTAAGGATTCAGAACCTAAGTTCAGCTGACTCCAAGCACCTTCAGATGGTCAGAGTGGGGTATGTTGCTTTCTAACCCCTAGCTCTGGGCTTGGCTCCCCTCGCCTGTGCCATGAGGGTAGGGAGCGAATAGAGCTGGACAGACTGAGGGAACAGCTGCATTTTCTTACAGGGGACGTAAGCTGGGACTTTCAGTAATTACGGAATTTAACAATAGGTGGCAGTGCATACCCATAACAATTATGGTGTCCATGTTAAATCCGATTTTATTTTTGTGGATTCTGTGTTGTTTTCAATAAAAGAAGCACTTTAAATGAGTGATCTGAGCAATTTCTACAAAGAATTCCTATCATTGGAGTTGAAAAGTCAAATCTCAGGTAAGTTATTCCTGGCATTTCTCCCTATGGCAGTAATAATGCCAGAGAAATTCAGTGTCCTCTGCCCTAAACCTGGCTTAGATCAGCTTCCTTGGGATCTCTTCTTGCATAGGAACCTCCTTTGCCTTTTCTTTCCCTAAGCTTACACAGAGACTGGGGCTACGAGGGATGCTAGGAAAACTACTTCTTTAAAAACGCTTTATCACCAAACAGTATTGAAATGTGTTCAACTTCTTCAAAAGAAGGCTAGGATAAAATGTTGGCTGTGCCGTCTGTCCTGCATGTGGCAGCTACATAGCCAGGTTACCTTTTGTGACTGTGTTTCCACTTCCAACAACCTCCGCCCTGGAGCTTCAGGATTCACCACACACACAATGGCTTCCTGGGGGTCTCTGTCCCTGAGGTTCTGTGTGCAGAAGGCAGTCTGCAGAACCTTGCTGTCTACTAAGGCTGCGCCTTTCTGCCTGGGTTTGGGGCTTCCTTACTTTTCTCTTTTTTTTTTTTTTGAGATGGAGTCTCGCTCTGTTGCCAGGCTGGAGTGCAGTGGCACGATCTCACTCACTGCAACCTCCACCTCCCAGGTTCAAGCGATTCTCCTGCCTCAGCCTCCCGAGTAACTGGGAGTACAGGTGTGCGCCACCATGCCTGGCTAATTTTTGTATTTTTAGTAGAGACAGGGTTTCTACTTGGCAAGGATGGTCTCGATCTCTTGACCTCATGATCCGCTTGCCTTGGCCTCCCAAAGTGCTAGGATTGCAGGCGTGAGCCACCGTGCCCACCCTACGTTTTTTGTTTTAGTGTGAACCTGTGGTGTTTTTCTTTCTTAATGATATAAATGAGCTCCCTCGGTTGGCTTTTGGCATCTGCCTTAAAGATTTCCTTCAGATGACCCTATTCTGTCTATTTGAGAGAAAAGGAGTCTTTCTTCAGAGAGCTGTGGCCTTGGGATGCTGGCTCCAATGAGAGTGTCTTTGATCGTCCCCCCTCTGACGGGACTCTAGATGACACCAGGCAGTCTCATTTGCCCGAGGACCCCATTCATCTTGATTGACAGGACTGTAAACTCAAAGACTCAACACATTTTTATTGCGCACCAACTATGTGTTCGCTGTTGTGCTGGGTGCTCTAACATGTGGCCTTAAATTATTTTTCACTTAACATGAAACTGGTGAGGAAAAAACTCTCAGAACATTGGAAAATCCTCTACAAAAAGTTATCGTTTATATGTGGAGAGTAATATTGTTTGCTCACTTCTCCACGTGAAGAACGCGTAAGACTACTTTCTGTTAGCAAAATCAGACAGTTCTATTGACTGAAGCCAAATAACAAATAGCTAAGTAGAACTAGTGTCCTGTTTGTTTCTGCCCAGACTGCAGAGTGGGATGAACTTGCAGATATGCTTTGTCAACGACAGTGGCAGTGATAAGGACAGTGATGCTGATGACAGTAAGACTGAAACCAGCTTGGACACCCCCTTGTCTCCCATGGTGAGTCCAAACAGCACCAGCTGAAGCTTGGTGTTGTGATTTCCTGGCCGTTTAGCTTCTTTTCTGTTGTGAATCAGGAACAAATATTTCAGAGATTAAAAAAGAAAAGTTTCTTGGAATTGCATGTTCCTAAAATTTGACAATGATTAAAAAGTCAAAGTTGTAATAAAATAAAGATATATAAGCTTTGCTAAAGTTAATAACTACTTTCATATTAAACTATTAGAGACATCACCAGCCTCAGCAACATGGCAAAACCCTGTCTCTATAAAAAATACAAAAATTAGCTGATCATGGTGCCTATAGTCCCAGCCACTTAGAGGCTGAGGCAGGAGGATCACCTGAGCCCAGGAGTTCAAGGCTGCAGTGAGCTATGATGACGCCACTGCACTCCAGCCTGGGCAATATAGTGAGACCCTGTCTCTAAAAGAGAGAGAGAGTATATTGATTTATTTTCATGTTGCTGATAAAAACATATCCAAGACTGGGCAATTTACAAAAGACAGAGGTTTAATGGACTTACAGTTCCACACAGCTGGTGAAGCCTTGCAATTATGGCGGAAGGCAAGGAGAAGCAAGTCACATCATACATGGATGGTGATAGTCAAAGATAGAGCTTGTGCAGAGAAACTCCCATTTTTAAAAACATCAGATCTGGTGAGACTCATTCACTATCACAAGAATAGTACAGGAAAGACCCATCCCCGTAGTTCAATCACCTCCCACTGGGTTCCTCCCGGGACACATGGGAATTGTGGGAGTTACAATTCAAAATGAGATTTGGGTGGGGACACAGCCAAACCATATCAGAGAGAGAGAGAGAGAAATTAGATATGCTCTAAAAATTATAAAGGGAAAATAAGCTAAATCCAGTTTTTCCCCCATTGGGCTTAGAAATATGAGCTCATGAAGTTGGCTGAATAATCATGGGTGCCTGTTGCTGGAATTCTTTCCTCTCTGTGAGGTCTGTCTATAGCCTTTTTTTTTTCCTACCAAAGACCAACAAAGAGGAAATTGTTGTCATTGAGTGCAGTGCAACAGCAGAACATCATTGAATACCTGAGATCCTGTCCACTTGAAGAACCTCCATAGGGCCTTGGCTCTGAGTCAATATTTTGTTGTGTCTGGTCACTTCAAGAAAGTTTTGAGACCAAGAGTCAAAGAAATATTTCGTTTGTTATAGATATGTTTCCCATTATTAAGTGTACTGCTCTATTTATGCTAAAATATATTTTGAACTAGACCCATTTAATGTTACTTGAGATTTATCAACTCAAGCAGCAAGTTGCATTGGCGGAGAGAACTCTGAGCTGTTCTAAGAGAAGGCTTGAAGGATGTTGTAGCCCATCTCTAAGTGGATGCTAGCGGGCATGTGTGGAAGGCTCAGGCTGCTCTTTTTCCCTTCGCAGAGCAAACAGAGTTCTTCCTATTCTGATAGAGACACTACTGAAGAGGAATCTGAATCCTTGGATGACATGGACTTCCTTACAAGGCAAAAGAAATTGCAAGCTGAAGCCAAAATGGCCCTCGCCATGGCCAAACCAATGGCCAAAATGCAAGTAGAAGTGGAGAAACAGAACAGGAAAAAGTCTCCCGTCGCTGATCTTGTAAGCAGCAAAGGCTGAAATGCAAGCAAGCGTTTGGGGGCTGGAAATGGTTGATACTGTCCCAGTCCTTTCCCAGAATTATGCAAACTTGGGTTTCTCTAAGGCAGTTTGTAAAAAGTCCTGTCATTGAGAAATGATTAGGTTTGTTTCTTTTCTTTCCTACTGTAGTACTGAAAAATACATAAGCAATAGATTTCACAAAAGTAAAGTTTGCTCTTGATTGGTATCTGCTGTTTCTTAGGAACAGTATTAGTTGTCATGGGGGTATTTAAATTCCTTTAAAGCAATCTCAGTCTAAGAACGTATTGATCTTGGCAAACTTAATATTGCTATAATTCTCATTCTTATGTTTCAATAAAGATAATATAGCATAGTGAATAGGAGTCCTGGATTTTGGAGTTTAAATCTAGCTCTGCCATTGACCTGCTATGAGGTTCTAAGCAAGTTACTGAAGTCTCAGTTTTCTCATCTATAAAATGGGGGATAATAATGCCTGTGTCAGAATATGCTTGTGAGGATTCAGTGAGATAAAGTATTCAAAGCACATAGCACAGTGCTTGTAGCATGGTATAAATTCTTAAAAAGTCGCTGATACTGATTTTTTCCATGTCATTGATATTATTGATGTTCCTTGGTAATTGATTTGTGGCTATAACATTGACTCATGACCCATATTAAGACCAATCAAAAAGCTTTTGATGCTGGTGGTGTTGTGTTTTGATGCCAACTGCATATTAGGTAATGTAAAGTGGATGTAGGGGCCCACATTGGGAAAGATACAGATGGGGAAAAGCTTTCAATCACTGAATTGCAGGGGGTGGATGAGTGGGTCTTTCAAGAGAAAACTGGGTGTTATGTTCAGTGAGTTTGTGGCTCTGTTCACTCCTCCATTTCTTCCCCTTTGTATCTTCAGCTGCCACACATGCCTCATATAAGTGAATGCTTGATGAAAAGAAGTTTAAAACCCACCGACCTAAGAGACATGACTATTGGGCAGCTACAAGTGATAGTCAATGATCTCCATTCCCAGATAGAAAGTAAGTGTCAGATATCCTTGAAAATAGGATATTCAGTGTAAAACATCATGGAATAGTGCTACTTCCTTGGTCCAGTTTTTTCATACAACATTTCATTGGGTTCCTGTGTGACTGCAAGGAAAATAAGAGAATCACAAAGCTCTTTTTTGTTGCTGTTGTTTTAGCTGTAAAATGTTCAGAAGCTTTAAAAATTTTTCAAGATTCACAACAGTTACAGGTCTCTTTTATTTATCTGAAATCCCCAGCTCCTAGCACAGTGCATGTATCTGACTTATCACATCTGTTTCTGGAACACAATTCAGTAGTTACAAGTCATTTGCTATACAAGTATACCTTCTACTTTACTAGTATACACATACATCACAGGTATCATCATCATCAATAAAATCAGTTAGACACATTTCCTGGGACTCCAGATGGTGGAAGTATGTAGAACCAATATGTGAAAACTGCAGGGTGACAATATACGGACTGTTCTCCCCAGAATAAACAAGGACCTCTAACAAAAGTGGCCACAGGGAGTGCTGAGTGGTGCTCACTCAAGGTGATTGGTCATGCAGAGAATAGGCAGTTGCTTGGCCTGATGAAAGAGAGAACATTCTCACTTAGGCAGTGTGGTTAAGCCAGATGAATTAACAATCTCTTCAGCCCCTGGGAGGAATGAGTCTATATAATTATATGGACTCATGGAATATAATTATATATGGAATATATAATTATATTCAAATAAATTGAAGAGATATGCCAACCAAATACTTTCAAACAAACCAACTATAAAAGAAAAGAACATTTATGAGCCAAACAGGAAAATTTGAATACTAACTGAATGTTTTAGTAAAGAATGATTTATTTTAGGTGTGAGAAAGGTGTTGCAGTTATATGAATTTAAAAAAGAAAAGCCCCTGTCTTTTAGAGATACATACTAAAGCATTTACAGATAAAATAATGAGATATCTGGAATTTGCTTTAAAATAATCTGGTAGAAGTTAGAAATGATTCCAGCTTGGCCATGTGTTGATAACTGTCAAAGCTAGTTGGATACATTGAAATTCATTAAACTACTTTTGCTGCTTTTGTAGCAGTTTGAAAATTTTACGTAATAAGCTTAAAACTTCATATTAGAAAAAAAATTCTATGCATCAAGGGTTCAGATATGCAGACACTTTACTAAGTGACATTATAAAAGGCTACCTAAGTGCACACTGGAAAAAATGAAATTTTTCCACAAGATCCAAATAAAAAAAATGGATGTATTCAGTGCCAATTAACACATTTAATATTGTTTTAAAATTAAGCGAAAGGGTCAAACATTTTGATAAGAAACCGTAGATTCACAGGATTTTTAAAAATTCTACAACTGTATTTAATTTTAGTTGAGAATTCTTTCAAGGACTGAAAACACTTTTTGGTATTTTACCACTAAAACATCTTCCTTAGACTTTTAAACACTAAAATTGCCATCTGGTCCTCTTCAGGAATAGGTGAAATTTTAGACCTCTTTGTATGATTTTTTTTTTTCTCTTTTTAAAATTGGAAACTAGTTTGACCTAAAGGCAGATAAATGCATCATTTGAAGTCAGGATATCTAAAAGGATTTCCAAGGGGGGACCTGTCTGATCACCCCTATTCTATCTTTTGTTTCCCTGCCCAGAGCTCTTGCTAGATGGGTACTCTCTTCCACGCGTCTGGGCCTAGCAGCTGTAATGCTTAGCTTCTCTGAGGGAAAAGGCAAGATCGAGCCTTTGCTTGCTGATGTTTTTCAGTGGCAGGAGCCCAGTAAACCCAGTGCACTGACTTCAGGGGCTGAACGCGGTGGCTCACACCTGTAATCCCAGTAGTTTGGGAGACCAAGGCGGGCGGATCATGAGTCAGGAGATCGAGACCATCCTGGCTAACACAGTGAAACCCCATCTCTACTAAAAATAAAAATGCAAAAAATTAGCCAGGCGTGGTGGCAAGTGCCTGTAGTCCCAGCTACTCAGGAGGCTGAGGCAGGAGAATTGCTTGAACCCAGGAGGCGGAGGTTACAGTGAGATGAGATCATGCCACCACACTACAGCCTGGTGACAGAGCAAGACTCCATTTCAAAAAAAAAAAAAAAAAAGAAAGAGAAATATTTCCATCTCTATATATTTCATTCCTGGTATAAGTCTTAAGTGATATTTTCTTTGGCACCCTGTTTAGAAATTTCAGGGGTTATTTCTTAAGGTCTCGCACATCTAACTATACTACAAATCTGACTTTCCAATATCTTCAGATAATACTTTTTCCAAAACAACCTCCACATAGGGCTTCTCCTTTCCTAGGGCCATGTGAAGGCTTTGAGCATCCCTGACATACCTTCCTTTCCAGCTGGGCATCTGATGTAGAAGTCAGGCCCCGGGGGCCCTCCTGACTGTCAGCATGGCAGGAGTATCCTGAAGCTGAAGGGTGGAAAACTTAATGTGCTCCAGGCTTTATTCACATTTCTTCACAACAAAATCTTGCTTTTTCTAACCAGCTATTCTCCTAACAGCTAACAATTTCTTTTCCCACCTTAATGTAAAGGTAATTGGAAATAGTTTACTCCTTTTCTTCCAACACCTCTATAATGATGCAAACTAGACACGTTTCTGCAACAGAAGTCTAACCTTTTACAAAAATATCTTTCTGGTTATGTTTAGCTGTTTGTGTGTACACTGGTTTGTAAATAGTTATACATTCTGACTTGGAGGCGGTTTTGTCTGTTTTTAAATGCCCTTGTATTTGCCTCAGGCTTGAATGAAGAGTTGGTCCAGCTGCTTCTCATCCGAGATGAGCTGCACACAGAGCAGGATGCCATGCTGGTGGACATCGAAGACTTGACCAGGTCAGTGTGGCTTCACTCTTGCCAAAGACGAAAAGAAGCCCAGGGCTGTCCGAAATGTAAGAATTAGGCAAAAGCTAGCTCTACAGAACTTCTTCCTCCATGAATAACTCACTGAGCCTTTGCTTGTGCCAGCTGTTCAGATGGAGGGGAAGCAGAACTCCACTCTCCCTACCAAATGCATGCATCCCTGCCTTGGGATGAATTGCCAGTGTGTTCCTTCTCACACCTCCACTTAAATCAGGTCAGTAGTTCCGGTCTTAGAGGGCTTTATCCTGAAGGACTATCCCCCTGGGAAGCTGGCCATAAGCCATTTCATGCTGGCAGGTTTCCAGCACAAGTAGCCATGTGGTGAGTTCTCCAAAGCACAAGCTCTTATGTGATCCAGTTCTTGATCGCCTCTGCCATGCCCAGAAGGCAGGGACACTGGCATCTCTCTGCAGCCACAGAGCTACCAGATTGTTCTCACCATGGGGAAACTCCAGGACTTGAGTTTTTAGCTGGGCTTTGCTCCAGCTGCCTCTTTGTAAAGAGCAAAAAAGAATGCTTCCCTCCCTAGGGGACAAGGAAACTAGGCTAATGCTGGTCAACATTTTGCATTTCTTTGTAGTTTTCCTTGCAGGAACGCATGTCACTGTAAGTACATAAAGTACATGGAATACTGTAAACATTCCTATGAGCACATATTTACTACAGTACCTTTTCTGAGACAGTCCTTATGGAGTCTTTAAACCAAGAGACAATAATTGCTATTAATCCTAGAAATAGTATTCAGAGAGTAGAAGGCTCCCTAAAGAAGGAACGCCTCTTGTCACCATGGTGTAAGGAGTTAACCACATGATCTACAGCAATCCCACAGAAGCTTGAAAATGTATGTAGTGATAATAATACTCCCAGCACCTACCATTGGACTGCACCTTAATGTGTAGTGCTGGGTAAAATAATTGTCTAATGATGCAGTGATATAAAAAAATAGTTTTGGTAGCAAAATAAATGCTGGAAAAATATGTTTCAGCTTTCTTAAGACTTGTAAGCAGCACTGTTTTGTATGTTTTACATATTGTATTGCCTTATCCCTAGCCAAAAATAAAACAGTAAGCCTTCTCATACTCTTTGAACATATTTGCCTGCATCTGAAATATCACAACACTCAAATAATATTATTGCCATCTAAAGATGTATTCAGGCACTGCATCACCAACAATTATAAAGCACCCCTTTTTTGTTAGTTTAAGAAGTTGGCCATGTTAACACATGCGTGCAGGTGTTAAGATGATGGGAAACCAATGGTGAAATATACAATCAGGACCTAATTTTTTTTGAAAAATATATAAACTCTTGTAAACTATGACTTGCCTATGACAGTAGAGATCTTTTCTCTGTCTCTAAAAATAGTATTGGCATTTCTTTTTGGCCAGGAGGATGCTGAGAGGCCCCTCCTCTTCTCTCTCAAGTGTTTAGGCTAATACTTAGGTTTGCAGTGTACGTTTTTGTAACTCTCAGATGGTGTGACCACCGGAAACAGGGCAGGCAAAACCATGGAGTTAAAAGGAGAGGAGTCACGAATGTAAAGCTGTTGGAGGCACCCTTGGAACTGGAGCAGTCCTACCATGGGAGGGGCCATGATCTCCTTGCCTAGCCTTCCTCTTGGTGGGAAGAAGCTTCTACATCTGCTCCTGGCTGCAGAAAAGTAACTTTCCTCATTGGAGGGACCTGAGGATACTTAAATATTCCTAAAGGCAGCAGCCCCAGAGTCCTGCAGCCAGATCTCAGAAGGCTGAGGGGGTGTCTGTGGGGCCTGCTGGGACATGTTGTCCACCTCCTCCCTTTGCCTGTACAACTCCTGCCATTCCAGATGTCCATTCAAATCAGTAGTTCTCAGTTTGGGTTGCACAACAGAAGCATCTGGGGAGGCTTATAAAGTAGCGATGCCTGGATCCTACCCCAGATATTCTTATTTAATTATTTTTGTGGGCTAGCCTGGGCATGAAGACTTTTTTAAAGCTCCTAGGTAATTCTCATGCACAGCCAAACTTGAGAACCACAGATTTGGATGATGCTTCTTTGGAGAAGCCCTCCCTGACCTCCACACACTTGGTCTTTAGCATTCATTCTCCCCTTCTATGGATTGTCAGTGCATTAAACTTATTACACCTCCATGTCAATCGGGACTGTTCCCAGGGGTGTTGAGACTGGCGTGTCAGAGTCATTCCATGCTGGCATGTTTCCAGCCCATGAACAGCCATGTGGTGGGTCTACAAAGCAGCACCAGCAATTATGTGACCTGCTTTTGATCATAGGACTGTGTTAGGACCCTCTCCTCAGTGTTCCTAACAACATCTCATCTCTGTTGTGTGGAGCCTAATGGCACTGTGTTTCATTTGTCTGCTGTCTGTCCCCACCTGACTATGAATTACCTGAAAACAGAGATGATGTCATTTTCATTCATTACTGTGTCCCCAGAGCCTAGCGCAGGGCCTGCCAAGCACATAGTAGGTCCTCAATAGCAATTGTTGATTAAAAAATAAAAGAGTTCTAGTGAGGAGGCTTCAGTGAAACAAATCCTAACAGGGACTTTTATATAACTTGCTAAGAAGAACCTTTTAGTTTTATGGACTAAAACTCTTTCCCTCCTTCGTTTAAAATTTTAATGAAATACACTATTTTATGCATGTCTCAAAAAAATCACCCAACTTTCAATATTTTCTGAAGTTGCTTGCCATCTGCTCTTCTTTCCTTCTCAGAAAACCTTTTGGTGTATGTGTGTGCATAGGCATAGTAGTGTGTGTGCATGTACATGTACGTAGTAGTATATTTTTAAATTGCTGTGAGAACTGTAATGTAATTAGCTACAGTGGAATCAAGTTCACTGGGCATCAAAATATCTTAAGCTGGATTTGCTTAAGTGAGGCATGTGAGTTAGTTATGAAAATGTTTGATTCTTGTTACACATAAACAGAGCCATGAGATGGTCTGTGAAAGGGGACAGATTTTTTAAGGAATGGAGAGCTATTGATAAGGTACTTTTTCCTGAGTACCTTTATTGTTAGATGAATAGCGCCATTTGTTTATGGGCTGCTGAGTGTGGCAAGGACACCATTGCCACTTCCGTGTTTGTGAAAGTATTTGTAGTTTGTCTTCCCTATACCACAGATGTGTCACATTCTGCATAAAACCGGTAAGTTCACCTTGGTGTCACTGACTACCCAAGTACAGGCAGCACACACAAACTATTCCTAAACCTTTGGTTATAGCTGGAAACCACAGCCCTAGATGTTTTTCTCTTGCCAAATTTATCATTTCCTAAAATCGTCCTTTAAAACCATTGTCCTTTGCAGCCTTCAAACCCCGTTATTCTTTACGAAGTGACCATTCAGGTGATGTAAACAGCTTGGCCACACTCCTCCCTCTCTGCCCCACTGTCTACCTTTGCCCCACTGTCTAGCTGCTACATTGACCTATCGCTGGGTTCACAGGTCATAATAGAACATGTTTTTGGTTTTTTGTTTGTTTTTTGAGATGGAGTTTCATTCTTGTTGCCCAGGCTGGAGTGTAATGGAGCAATCTCGGCTCACTGGAACCTCCACCTCTCGGGTTCAAGCAATTCTCCTACCTCAGCCTCCCGAGTACCTGGGACTGCAGGCACCTGCCACCATGCCCAGCTAATTTTTGTATTTTTAGTAGAGATGGAGTTTTGCCACGCTGGCCAGGCTGGTCTCAAACTACTGACCTCAGGTGATCTGCCCACCTCAGCCTCCCAGAGTGCTGCAATTACAGACGGTGAGCCACCACACCTGGCCCATAATAGAGCTTGATAAATAAGAAGACTCACCCTATCCTCACTGCCAAGACCTAGCCTTCTTCTTGGTGGGAAGAAGGCTAGGATTAATTGGCAGGAAAACATGCAAACATGAAATATCTTTACATCCACAAAGACCTGCTTAGGATTAATTGGCAGGAAAAACATGCAAACATGAAATATCTTTACATCCACAAACACCTGCTATTTGTTAGACATTGGCTTTTGCAGGAGTGATTAGATTTTTGGCTCCAGGTTTCTATCAGAAGTCTTAGTTAATATCTAGGTCTGTGTCTACATGTGTCCTTAAATAAAGTAGTCACTCAGTTACTGTCATCATAACACCTCGTTTTGACGTTTTGCTTAGTGCTTATTTCCATCTGTATGTCCTTGTTCGCTGTTTACTCCTTTGTTGTCTCTCTCCATTAGAATATATTCCCCATGAGAACAAAGACCTCACCGTCTTGCTCACCATCAAATCCCCAGTACCAGGACCCATGGAAGACACATATTTAATACTTGTTGATAAAAGTATCCCAGATACTTATTTTCATTTTCAAACAGAACTTTTCTTCTTAAAAGTAGTAATGTCTGTAAGTCTCAGGTTCACCCAGCAGCTCACTAAATAAAAGGAATCATACACAAAGTATAAAAATGAAAGAGTTCAGATCAGAGTTGAGAGAGTTTGAATAAGGTACTTTTGCTTGATTCTCGTGTATTTCACTGTCAGTAACTCTGAACTTCCGTTTGCAGGGTGCTGCTGCTATTGATTGAAAAGCAGTTTGGATCTTTCTATAGAGTGCTAAATAATTGTATTAATTATTTTACAGACATGCTGAAAGTCAGCAGAAGCACATGGCAGAGAAAATGCCTGCAAAGTGAAAAGAAGCCATTCAACCAGAGAACAAGCTAGAATTTATTTTGCTTCTGTGGTTGTAAAAATGCTGTTGCTAAAGGCAGCACAGAAACAAACAAATATCAGTGTTAGTCATTGATAATGTCTGAAGCTTAATGTCCAGTGATTGGCCTTTGCTTCTTAATTTATTTTAATTTTTTACTCGTGCCACTTAATATCAGGCATTTTAATAAAATATTGTTACACAAAAATGTACAGTACTGACACCACCACAAAACATGATTAATAAAAGAGCGTAGTTTTGACTTTATTTTTATTTGTTTAGAGATTTAAGTTGGAGCAGTATTTTCCCATTGACTACTTTTCATTCTTCACTGTAGTTTTAAAGAAGAACTGTAAATGACGGTGCTATACAAGTCAAAAAATACATGCCTGCCTCGTAGTGAAGTTTTAGCTCTCCGTAATATGTATATTTTACTCAGTTTTCAACATTTTGTGAATGTTGACTACCTGAAGTTCCTTTTTAGATGTGCTATTAACATTCTGTTGGATTCAGAGGGTTCCTTGAAAGTTTTATGTATAAATATGTAAAATAAAAATTAAAACTTTGTTTCATATGATATGTCTTTTTGCTCACTAGCAAGCCTTAATATTGGCTTAACCCCACTGCAGCCGAATTCCCCACCAGGAAGCATTTATCAGTGAAAAAAACAAATTGCTCCAGAGGACAGGCAAGGTGGCAAATTGCCCAGAAAATAATGAGTGTGAGTGCATGTCTGTGAGTATGTGTGTGTGAGAGAGTGGTCCGAAGAACACCGAAGGTCAGTCACATCAGAGCCTGCACTTCTACTATGGCTGAAAGTGATCAATCTGGAATTTTAGCACTTTAATATTTAATAGCTGCTGGTGTTATTAAGCACTATGATTGTACCAAACTCCGTGTACTAAATTTACCACGTGAACAAATGATGCTTGCATTCACTCTTTCTCCAAGGCCAATTGTTGCCGTTTTCAAATTTTTAACCATTCTGTTGGTCTCATGAAGAAGATTCCAAGTCTAAAGCAGATTATAGACTGTTTCTTAATAAGTGGAGAGTTTGAGAAAATAGATTTAATTAACTAATGTTCATGTAGGGATTAGGGAGGAATAAACTAAAGCAAAGATGAGCAATTCCACATTCCAGAACCACCCACAGACCACCTGGTTTCACTCTAAGGTCCATGATGTAATCTGAAGATAGAACTTTAGATAACTGCCTCCATTTTCCTTTCTCAAAGATACTCAGATAAGTATTGTAAGGACTTTAAAAGATTTGGCAGTGTTCCTAGAAGGCTTGTGTTTAGCAAAATAGGTAATCCTTTTTTTTTATTTGAGATGGAGTCTCGCTCTGTCACCAGGCTGAAGTGCAGTGGCACGATCTCAGCTCACTGCAACCTCCACCTCCCCAGTTCAAGCGATTCTCCTGCCTCGGCCTCCCAAGTAGCTGAGACTACAGGCACGCACCACCACACCCAGCTAATTTTTGTATTTTTAGTAGAGATGGGGTTTCGCCATGTTGGCCAGGATGATCTCGATCTCTTGACTTCGTGATCCGCCTGCTTCAGCCTCCCAAAGTGCTGGGATTATAGGCGTGAGCCACTGCGTCCGTTCAAAATAGGTAATCTTAAATTGTAACACTAGTCACTTTTTATGGACCTCAAGTTATTTCCATTCAGAATAGAAAAAGAACACAGTTCATAAATATATTTTGGTTTCTGTGAACTGGCTGTTGAGGAGGACACGTTGCTGCCTCACCCCTGAGCTAAAGGATGGGACCCTAAATCCCCTCTGCCAAAAGGTCTCTAACTGGGCCCTGAATTCCCACACCAGCTCTCGGGGATCTCCTGAGGCGATCCAGCCCTGCGAATCCAAACACAGCTGCTGGACCATTGCTGCTTCTACTGGGTGAGAATGTTGATCAGTGATCCAGTGGCTCTGTCTCTAGCTGCACAGTGGAACCAGCTGGAGAACTTCAGAAAACACTAGTGCCTACCTGGGTCCACCCCCCATGGACTGACTTAAATGGTCTTGGGTGTAGCCTGGGCATTGAGACTTTTTTTTTTTTTTTTTTTTTTTGAGACAGAATTTTGCTCTTGTTGCCCAGACTGGCTCACCGCAATCTCCACCTCCCAGGTTCAAGAGATTCTCCTGCCTCAGCCTCCTGAGTAGCTGGGATTATAGGTGTATGCCACCACGCCCGGCTAATTTTTGTATTTTTAGTAGAGATGGGGTTTCATCATATTGGCCAGGATGGTCGCGATCTCTTGACCTCGTGATCCACCCATCTTGGCTTCCCAAAGTGCTGGGATTAGGCGCCAGCCATTTGAGACATTTAAAGATCTCCAGAAGATTCTAATGTTGGAAACCATTGTCTTCCACTTTCTTCTTTAGTTTTGTTAAACCATGTTTCTAAGTATATGGTTTTTTCCCTAATTAAAAAATATTATATTCCTATTAGTTTGCAATCTGTGGGGAGAGCAGACCTAGAAAGAGTGCTATGGAAAATGCCTGTGTTCCAGCAAGAAAAGGTAATGTGGCCTTCTGAACCTCCTGTGGTGACACTCAAAACACGGAGCCTGGCACTAAAACTCAGCACACCAGAAAAGACTTACATTTTAAAGTCATTGCCGGAACTGCCAGTTCTGGTAAAAATGTAGAAATGCGTTTCTCTATGTCTTAAGCAATGCAGTCCCTGGCTGGAAATGCATGTTGTGAAGAAATCTGTGGCATCTAAGCTCTTCTAATTGTTTGAAGCCCATAATCATAACCAAATAGCTCCCAACTGGAGAAGAAAAGAGAGAAATGACATTATACCTACAAAGGGCCTCTCAGAATACCTGTGGGTCAGAGCCTTGCTAATAGTACAGCAGTTCTTCCCACCACACCCTAAGATACTCAGGAGGAGAGTTACATTCAGTTTACTGATGTTCCTTTTCAGCTTTCTCTGCCTGTGGTAGAAATGTCACCAAGTGACTCTCCTCTAAGGAGATTCAAGATTGAGTCTTTCCAGTATTTTTGCTTAAGCTTGTCAGCAAGGACTGGAATTATATCCAACAGGATTGTTACCTGCACTAAGGTATTCTTCCACATGTGAACTAGGACCTTTACTAGTTAACCAGGCTTAGAATGCTGGACTAACCAACCTCAAAAATAGGGTTCTGCCAGCCAGCCAGGCGTGGTGGCTCACACCTGTAATCCCAATACTTTGGGAGGCCAAGTCCATCGGATCATGAGTTCAAGAGATCGAGACCATCCTGGCCGACATGGTGAAATCTCATCTCTACTAAAAATACAAAAATTAGCTGGGCATGGTGGTGGTGGGCGCCTGTAATCTCTAGCTACTTGGGAAGCTGAGACAAGAGAATTGCTTGAACCCAGGAGGCGGAGGTTACAGTGAGCTGAGATCAAGCCACTGCACTCCAGCCTGGTGACAGAGTGAGACTGTCTCAAAAAAAAAAAAAAAAAAAAAAAAAAAAAATTGAGTTCTGCTTCTCTTCCCCATTTTTAGAGTGAGGGTAGATGAGAGTGCGTAGGCTCTGGGGTCAGAAGGGACTGACTACAAATGTTGACTCCATCTTCCCAAAGATGTGACCCTGAGCGAGTTCCTAAAGCTGCCTGTATCTTATCTCATCACCTACAAATACCATCTCCTCTGATTATTAAAAAGATTGGATAATGTTTATGAAGACACCTGACACCCAGGAAATACTGAATAAATAAGTGTTCAATAAAAAGTAAATATCAGCTCTCAGGCGGTGAGAGCATTCTGTATTTTATCAGTTTCTGAGATTTAGGGCATCCTTGTGATTTTGTTTCTCATTTATTAATTTACAAAACAGTCATGCTTAAGGAAAAAATAATTTCAAGTCCCACTCCCTCCTCCAAATACCAGTGCTAAAACTTAGAATGCATTCTAACACATTTCTCTATGCTTATACAGATACACATGCATGGGTTTTATATTTCCGTTTGTCTATACAAAGGTAGGATCTCTGCAACTTGCTTTATCCATAGATATCCTTCCAGATCGGGATGTACAGATCAAAGTCATTCTTTTCTTTTTTTTTGGACAGAGTCTCGCTCTGTTTCCCAGGCTGGAGTGCAGTAGCACAATCTCGACTCAGTGCAACCTCTGCCTCCCGGGTTCAAGCTATTCTCCTGCCTCAGCCTCCCAAGTAGCTGGAATTACAGGCATGTGCCACCACCCCTGGCTAATTTTTGTATTTTTAGTAGAGACAGAGTTTCGCCATGTTGGCCAGGCTGGTCTCAAACTCCTGACCTCAGGTGATCCACTTGCCTCCGCCTCCCAAAGTGCTGGGATTACAGACATGAGCCACTGCACCTGGCCCAAAGTCATTCTTTTTGATAGCTATGTAGTAATCCCCAGTGTTGGTGGAACATACCTTATTCAGCCATTCCCTTTAATGATGGACATTAAGAATCTTTCCAGGTTTCGGCCACCAAAAGCAATGATGCAATAATGTTGGTGGAACATACCTTATTCAGCCATTCCCTTTAATGATGGACATTAAGAATCTTTCCAGGTTTCGGCCACCAAAAGCAATGATGCAATAATGTTGGTGGAACATACCTTATTCAGCCATTCCCTTTAATGATGGACATTAAGAATCTTTCCAGGTTTCGGCCACCAAAAGCAATGATGCAATAATCATGCTTGTACTTAATATCTATATATACCTTTCATTCTGTGAGTACCTCGTTTTTTCTTTAACCATTGCTTGGTACTGCTTAAATACTTGAGAGTACAGAGAGCTAATTAAGGTAGGGAAGACCAGAAGGGATCATTGCAGAGAAGTCTGATTCCTTGCAATGAAACTGGACCACACCAACACATTTTCTTCTTCAAAGATTCAACTAGGGCCTCTCTCTCTCTCTCTCATTCTCACACACACACACACACACACACACACACACACATACACACACACACACTTAGCCTCCAAAACTCTCCTCCGCCTCGTAAGTACAGATTTTTCTCTATTTCCTCTTTGAGGGTAGAGGCAAACTGCAGCTACCCTTGTTAACTGTAGCCCCCAGCACAGAACCAAGCAGACAGTCCTCGCTTGACGCCTGGCCCAATAAGAAGCTCTGATCGTTAGGACTCTGCCTTTCAACGCCTCCGTTAACTGGCCTCACTCTACTCTTCTGATGTGTGATGCCTCTCCTCTTAGCTGAGGGATGAGCCCTGGGACTGACTTTCCTTCGGGTTTAATCTCACTGTTCTCAAGTTTAATGCCTGACAACTAGTTGATTTTTTCTTAAATTCCTCACCTACCTAGAAATCTAATCTAAGATCAGAAAAATTTCCTTCCACACACAGAATTTGTCATCTCTGATAAACAGCCCTTTTAGCCAGCCACCTGCTAAAATTCATGCCTCTCCACCATGTTTATACTTTTGGAATTATTATTGGGAAATGGCTAGAGAGACAGGGACGTCTCCCCCTGCCCCTTGGCCCTAGATGTGATCCCAGGACACATTTTCACCAATGGAATGTCAGTGGCTGTGATGGCCCTTAATTCTAGCCAAGGCTTGGAAGAAAGGGTTTGCCCTCTCTAATCTCTTCCTCCTTGTACCAGCTACAATCACGAGAACCTAGAGGGATGCAGAGCCACCAGATGGAAAAAGTCTGGGTGCCTGAGTCACTGCATGGAGAGAGCTACCTGCCATCCAAAAGGATTCACCTCAAACTGGAAAAAAAAAAAAGTGAAAAATAAACAATGATTACATTTGTGCCTTCATACCGCATTGAATCTGTTACAACAGCTAGCAGTACGCTAACTAATGCAAGTCCTTAACAAGGACAGCCATGATAGTTTCAGAAAGAGCTGAAACACAGACCCAGTTCTCTGAAGACAAACACTGTGTTCTCAACCACCATGCCACACTACTTCTTTTCTATAGAAAATCTCCTCTAGGTCAGAGATTGACCCTTTTTGTCAGTTAATGGACCTCCTCGAATTAGTTTAAATCTTTTTCCCTGCTCTATCTTTTCCTTTAGCCATTAGGACAGAAATCAGAAGTTGATCAAAATGAGATTCATCATGAACAAACAAATCATGCCAGAAACAAGAATATGGAATTTATGATGATGCCAGAAACACAAATATTGTTAAGTGACAGCAGGTGACCTCTTTGGTGTCTATCTGGAAAAGCCTTAGGTTTCTATGGTCTTTAAGACCACACTTTGGTTATTGCCACCCCAGCTGAATTCTGATGCTTACAAAACACAATTACCTTTTGCACTAGTGTTCATTTATTTTTTCTAAATAGAATATGACACATTCATTAGGAGATAGGTTGATGGGTAATGAGTTTTCCAGGATATTTTAATTGAGGCTTATAGTCAGTTGTCAGTATAAATTAACATTATATTAAATAATTCATGAATTAATGGTCTGGCTGTGCAAAATGAAATATCTTTTTAATTTCTGAGTGAGTATCCTAAAGCCTTTTCATTTAGTAGCTTTGGTAAGAAATGAGTCACCAAGACTTAATTGGTCATAAGAAATTATTTTTTGTAGCAAACTTCTTTTTGTACATTTCTCTGCTCTAGAACAATGTTCTGCCTATGGTTGTAACAGGCCTTGTTTTAAAAACAGCTGAATCCACTTTCCTGCACCACAGTACAAGAGCACAAGGCAGCAAAGTGATACTTACAGGGAAAGTGATTTTGTTTCCGCCTCCAGACTAGCCATTCAAATTTTCTTGTTTATTATTTACTACTAGATTCTCTTTTCTTTTGTATTCAGTCAACACCCTATTTGCTTTTTTGGCTTTTCAGAAAATGGTGGTGTGTCTCCTAGCTGTGGTAAAGCATAGGCAAGGCTGGAAGTAAGTGCTTTAATTTTCTGCCTCATAAAGTTACTTCCTTCCAGATGTGTGTTAGTTCTTAGTAGAAATTACAGTCTGTAATAACGTCTCATCTCACCTTGTGAAGGAGCTTTTTAGGTCACATAACATCCCCATGTATTACAAAGGGCATGTGAAAGTCAGCCAGGGATCCATGCTTCACCTTGAGAGCAATTTCGATGTGAGGGTTCAAGGTGAAAATGATGTTGACTTTTACAGGCAGTGGGGGGGGAGAAAGGGCTTTACTATTTATCACAGGACATCCACTTCCTCTTTCCAGCGAAGCAAAGGACTCTTGTCCCTGCTGCTCAAGAAAGCTGATTCAAGAATGTGTCATTGTCTCAGATGCAAATCAGATTGAGAATAGAACACCAGGCGTGTGCTCTAAGTAATTTTTTTAAGGGAAGTAATGAATGCCTCAGGAAGAATAATTAGGTATGGGGATGTTTGTATGGGAGTAATGAATCTATCTCGCTGCAGTTCTGGCTAAGCTAAGAGTGGGAGTAAGACAGACATGGGGCTTTTTGGAGTTTGCAAACCAGTCTCACACACTGCAAGTGAGAGCGCCGGGCCTTTAGGGTGACAGCATAAGAGCAAGAGAGGAAACCTGGCTGAACATGAAGACTGAGGAATGAGAGAGCTGCTCAATGAGAGGCCCTGGGGACCCGGGACAGCATCTGCACACCTTGCCAGCTCCACTGCAGGCCTCGCCCTGGCCAACACCTCCAAATGCATTTTGGTGTCTTGAACCCATTAGCCAAAAAAGTGCCTGGTGGGTTTTGCCTCCAGGAGAGTTAAAACTAGAGTCACTGCCAGGCCTGTCTGTCACCAATCTGTGGTTTCCTGTTAGGACATTCTTTAGGCACTACAGTGGGACCCAGGGAAGCTCAGAGCCAGGCCCACCCCACGAGTGCTAAGGCTTAGAGGGCATTTGCCAGAGGCAGCCTTGAAGGGGCTAAATAATTGTGGTTTAATGAATTTGGAGGGCAATATGTGAATACATACAATTTTTTGTTTTGTCTTGTTTTAGATACAGGCCTTTGCTCTGTCGCATAGGCTGGAGTGCAGTGGCATGATCACAGCTCACTGCAGCCTCGAACTCCTGGGCTTGAGCGATTCTCTTGCCTCAGCCTCCCAGATAGCCGGGATGACAGGCACATGCCACCATGCTTGGCTAAGATTTTTTCTTAATTTTTTTGTAGAGACAAGGTCTCACTTTGTAGCCCAAGCTAATATCCAGACTTCAAGCGATCCTCCTGCCTCGACCTCCCAAAGTGCTGGGATTATAGGCATGAGTCACTGCACCCAGCCCACAAACATCTTGTTAGTTTCCCCTACCTCCCAAGCTGATCTGGGGGACTACCTCCCCCACAAACACATAAGAATAACTCAAAAACTATCAATAAATGAATGTGGTTTGGAGGGAAGGGGCACAGCCAACAATAAACAATAAAACACGAACGTTCTGAATTGTACTTTTTCGGCCATATTTTAAATGTGTTGTTCATTTGCCCCTTACAAGAAAGAGTCCTAGCTAATTCATCTTGCTTTTGAATCTAAATTGTATTTCCGGTCTTCTCTCTCTCATTCTCATTTCCTTTATTAATTTATTTTTATTTTAAATTATTGTAAGTATATAATAGTTGTATATAGTTATGGGGTATATGTAATGATTTGATATGGTGTTTAATGTGTAATGATCAAATCAGGATGATTGGGGTATCCATCACCTCAAGCCTTTATCATCTCTTTGTGTTAGGAACGTTCCAACTCCACTCTTAATTATTTTGAAATAAACAATACATATCGTGAGTTGTAGTCACCCCATTGTGTTACTGTAACTAGATCCTATTCATTCTAACCATATTTTTGTACCCATTAGCCATCGTCACTTTGTCCCCACCCGCCCCCTACCCTTCCCAGCCTCTAGCAACCTCATTCTAGTCTATCTCCATGAATTCAACTTTTTAAAATTTTAGCTGCCACATATGAGTGAGAATATGCAAAGCCTCTCATTTCTTTCAGTTCAGTCCCCTAATTTACATAGATAGTGTGCCAATATTGTATTAATAATGCCCTCTCCAGTCCGCTAAAATAAAAAGTCAAAATGCCCACTTCCTTTTTTAAAAAAGTACACACATATGTATCACTTCCTAAATTATGCTCATCGTCAAGAATTCTTGGCTATAAAATCATGAAAGAGTTGATGTCGAGATAGTTAACTGCTCCTGTAAAACATCCAGTGGCCTTGACTTCACATGATGCTTTTAGAGCATCAGTGCTTGCTAGCCAGGGCCAAATGCACTCACTCATCCTTCTGAGAATTCTGAATTTTAAAGAAAGCAGGAAGTTCACATACAAATGACTCTCATTTCAGGTGTTTGCATGGATTTTCCTCTACTACCAATTAATTGGGCAAGCAGCATTTCTTTCACATCACACCAGAAAATGAAAGCCAAATCTTGGGGCTACTTAAAATTTCTGAAACAAGTACTCATGGTCATTTTTTACTCACAGTTACCCCAGGCTCCTTGGCTCAAGACAAAAGCATCTTCATGGGAATTCCTTTGGCGTCGGTTTCCAGGCCAGTCATGCAAGCCATCCATAAATATGGACCTCTCACGCACCATCAGTGGAGCTTGTGGGTTTTCAGGAAGTCAGTGACTTTATCTTCTAGGTTCTGAAGCCAAGAGCAGAAGAGTGAATGTGAGCACTCCTTCCTCAAAGAAGACTGAAAGAGAATGGAAGAAATATTTGATAAAACTACTGTCAGAGGCAGCTGAGAGAGAGGAAAAGAACTCACTGTATACTAATATGGAAGCTGAAACGGAAGAGAAGGGGAAAGGGTGGACAGATCCTGGTCATGCACATCTTCCTAGATGCACAAATACAAATGCATCTAGGGGCCAGACTGATAATACAAATAAATAACTGAAGCAAGCAGGATGCAAGGCTCTAAGGAGTGATGAGGAGCAAATGTCCTGACTAAAGGGATTCACTGCTAAGTAAATACTGACAACTAATCTGGCCTGGACTGACCTGCTTTTCTTAGATTTCAAAATATCTGGATTTATCATACAAAATATATTACTTTTATTAACTGTTTTCTCTATATGACATTGGTCACCACTGAAAATCATTTTAAGAAAGAGCCCCACAGGCCAGGCACAGTGGCTCACGCCAGCACTTTGGGGGGCCAAGGCAGGTGGATCATCAGGTCAGGACCAGCCTGGCCAACATGGTGAAACTCCATCTCTACTAAAAATACAAAACTTAGCTGCTATAATCCCAGCTACTCAGGAGGCTGAGGCAGAATTGCTTGAACCTGGGAGGCAGAGGTTGCAGTGAGCTGAGATCGTGCCACTGCACTCCAGCCTGGGCGAACTCCAGCCTGGGCGACAGAGACTCTGTCTCAAAAAAAAAAAAGAGCCCCACAAAACTCATTATTATGTTTACTGACAGACTAATATTTACCGCATTACACAATGGCAACTTTATGAGCACCGGGGGGAGATATTCTTTTCAGATGTCAATACCCATAATAGTCAAGTTTCTCTGATTATCATTGTAAATTATTTGACTGATGATGTCATTATCCTGCCTGCATGGGCTTCCAGGAAGCAAGGAAGTAAATTTGCAGCCCACCTATGAAAAGTTAGATGACAGTGTTGGGTAATATGACTCTTACTTTGCTGTACCAACCCTCTAAGCTGCCTCAAAATCTTTTGGGGAACCAGAAAAGTTATCACAAGTAAATAAATCCATATCTCTATTTTTTAATTTTTTTGTATTGATTTTTATTTACAAATGTAACTGTATATTTATTTAGCTCTCTCTGACTACCAACCCCTGGCATCTTCTCCCAGGGAAAAATCCAGGGAGCTGCCAAAGGCAGTAATCTATCTGTTTTAGAAGATCAAGTGAATATCACGCCTGTAATCCCAGCACTTTGGGAGGCCGAGGCGGGCGGATCACGAGGTCAAGAGATCGAGACCATCCTGGTCAACATGGTGAAACCCCGTCTCTACTAAAAATACAAAAAAATTAGCTGGGCATGGTGGCGCACGCCTGTAGTCCCAGCTACTCGGGAGGCTGAGGCAGGAGAATGCTTGAACCCGGGCAGCGGAGGTTGCAGTGAGCCAAGGTCGCGCCACTGCACTCCAGCCTGGCGCCTGGTGACTGAGTGAGACTCTGTCTCAAAAAAAAAAAAAAAAAAAAAAAGAAGATCAAGTGAATAAAAACCAAGTCCTGATTTCAATTATACCTCCCCAAACATCTTTTGTTTGTCCATATTTTCACTATCGTATTGCAATCAAGTTCTGCTCTCATGGTCGGTGTTAACTACAGTTTTAATATTGCCATTGCTGTTCTCATTCTTCTTATTTCTCCAGGATCTCTTCCTCAGCTCCCATGTTGTTCCACTGGGACTGTCGTAGACTTGGCGACCTGTCCCCTTTATCACAGGCATGAACCAGGCAGTTAATCAGAACACAAATTCCCACACATTCCACTAATGATTGGTTCATTAATGGGTATGTAACCTCAGCAAAGCCAACCAGAAGCTTCTCTGGAATTGGTTTGTGGATACTGGGATACTAAAATGAGAAAATAAGAGCTTGGCAGTCATCTCTGTCCACTATAGGAGAGTTCACAACAGAAGCCAAGGAGTGCAGAGAGCTGAGAGATGGTGCAGGAGAAGGAAAGAGCCCTGATGATATCCTGTGAGTTCTTGAATTTCCTCTGAAGCCAGTTTCTCCCTTGAACATCTTTGTCATAATAATCGTCAGTAATACTCCATTTTGCTTGTATTTGTTTACGTAGACTTTCCGTCAGGACTGAAAGAATCCTGACTGTACTGTTGTCTCTAATCTCATGGTTCTATCCCATCTCAATCCATCCTCTACATAGCTGTCAAAGTAATCTTGTAATGCTTCTAACAGACATCTGATCTTGACATGGCCCTGCCCAATTTCTTAAAAGCCTGTCTCCTGCAGGACAAAATGCAAATTCTTCACATGATATTCAAGCCTTAGTGTGTTCTGTCTTCCCTTCCTGGACACCCTATCTTTAGGTCCTCTCCCCTTCAGTCTTTGAGCATGAGAAATTTGAGCTCCTTGTTGACCCTAAGCTCCCCTTGGCCTCTAGGATTTTGCCTACGACATTCTTTGTTCCTAAGATGCCCAAGTCTACTTGAGCTCAAATGCCATTTCCTCTGGAAAGCTTTCCTTTGCATTCTTAGACTTTGCTGTTTATTCCTCTTTGCTTCCACTGTGTCCTCCTTTCAGAAACTGTATAGTATTATCATTGTTTTTGCCTTTCTACAACCAGACTATAAGCCACCTGAGGGCAGGGAATGTCATTTGTCTGTTTTTGTGCCCAGCCCAGAAAATGGTACTTAATAAGACCTAAATAAATACTCATAAACATGTTGAAGAGGTGAATGAATAAGTGTTCAATACCATCTCACAGAGAAATTCTGCCCCTAGCTTCTCACCACCCATGCAGTTCCTCACCAATCTATTTCTCCGCCAGTTCTTAGACCTTATGCAACAACTTAAAACTCCATGTCTTTTCAAGATAGCAAGTGTCTTAAAAGCCCCCACTTTAGATGCAATGTTCTCATACGGTCTCTAACAGAGCAAATTCTGAAGCGTATTAAGCCTGCTAGATATCAGAACCTAATATGCTTTACAAACTGAGATGACAGGCTCAAGTTATAAATTGTCAACTAATTATTTACAAAATCATAAGCATCTTTTTAAGAGGAAGGGGATTGAGTACAAGACAGATGACAGATGGCCTAGCAAGCAAAAAAAAAAAAAAGGTTCATGTGGTATGGGCTGACCAAACCCAGTTGTCTGAATAGGTGGCAATATGCAGAATTTCTATCAGTATTTTCTGGGCTAAGATATGTGTGCTTCGGGAGGGGAGTTGAGGCTTTTTGGCTTTCCTGTTGTGTATATCTGTGGTTTCACTTACTGAACATCCAGGTAGAAGCTTGGCTTAGACCTGAAATAGAATTAGGTTCCTTCTTCTAACTTTATGGTGCAGAGACGCAGAGACTAACGCTACAATGTTGGATGCCCAATGGCTGAATCAAAGCTGGGGAAAATGGGAAGTGGTAAAGTAGAGGTAGTAATAAGAGTATCTTTTATTTATATTCTTTGAGGAACTAACCAGTATCCTGTTGGCCTGAAAAAGTTATCTGAAACTTCCCAGAGGTGTTCAACTTGCCTCCAGGAAATAATTTAGACCTTTTCACATTATTTCATTATCTCTTATGATCTCAGAAGTTTCCTAAGAATAAGGAAAAGGAAGTAGATGTAATTTTTATTTTACAGAAAGAGAAATGGATGCAGAGGGGTTAAGAAGGGCATTTCCCAAGGCTTGATAGTTGGGTCAGGATTAGAATGCCACACTTATACTATTAGCCTAATGGTCTTAAAACTTTACTGCTTGCAAAGCCCCCCAGAAAAATGTTTAAAGCCAGCCAGGCATGATGGCTGATGCCTGTAATCCCAAATCCTTGGGAGGCCAAGGTGGGAGGATCACTTGAGGCCAAGAGTTTGAGGCCAGCCTGGCCAACATGGTGAAAACCCATGTCTACTAAACATACAAAAATTAGCCAGACAGTGAGGGCATGTGCCTGTATTCCCAACTCCTTGGGAGGCTGAGACAGGAGAATCCTTTGAACCTGGGAGGCAGAGGTTGCAGTGAGCCGAGATCATGCCACTGCACTCCAGCCTGAGCGACAGAGTGAGACTCAGTCTCAAAAAAAAAAAAAAAAAAGAAAAAAAAAGAAAAATGTTTAAAGCCATATGCTGGGCCAGACACAGCGGCTTATTCCTGTAATCGTAACACTTTACACTTTAGGAGACTGAGGCAGGAGGATTGCTTGCCCAGGAGTTTGAGGCTGCAGACAGATATGATTGTGCCACCACACTGCAGCCTGGGTGACACAGCTAGACCCTGTCTCAAGAAAAAAAAAGAGCCATATACTACTCACGTATTTCTAAGTTGACCTCACAATGTTTATTGTATGTTTAAAGAACTGCAAATAATATCATTTCCAGATCACTCCAAACATAAAATTTTTAAATATATCTGATATATCCAATATAATATGTCTTTTAAATATAGTGAATGGAATATAAGCACCAGAGCAGTTAGATCATTTATCCATTTTTTAAAAAAAATGAATAAATGAGCTGTTATTTAACTGTTGGAAATTTTATATCCTTTATTCTTGAATTTACATTGATTTCCATTTCTACTTCCCCCTCAGAATTTAGCCCTAATATAATTTTATTTCATTTTTAGAAATGTTTTATTGATCATCCTATCAAACTTTGTTGCACCAGAATATGTATATAAATATCAACCTAAATTTTTAATGTTTTCTGTGACCATAAAGTTATAAGTAATAAAATTATTCTATATTTAATTATTATTATAATTACTGTTACTAATCATCACTTGATTAAAATAACGTTATAAATTTTGATTAAAATTATAGAATAAATAGGAAAACTATTGGAAATGTGTCTTTGTTGAAAGAGAAGCCCATTTTCTTTTCCAATTCACTCATGTATCTATTGATGAATATTATTTATTGACAGAATGAGACAGAGTTCTCCATCAATTCTATTTCTATTATTTGTTTTTATAGCTGTAAACCTTGAGAAAACCTGTTTATAAATAAGTAGGTGAAAATGGGAAAAGTCTTGTGCTGGCAACAGCAATCAATTCTTTGAGTTCCCTTTGAATTATATACCAAAATCACATTGTGATCTCTCATCAAAAATTATTGGGTTGTTTGTTTATTTTGTTTTGTTTTGAGACAGGTCTTTCTCTGTCACCTAGGCTGGAGTGCATTGCCAGGATCTTGGCTCACTGCAACCTTTGTCTCTAGGCCTCAAGATCCTCCTACGGCCAGGGGCAGTGGCTCACCCCTGTAATCACAGCACTTTGGGAAGTCGAGGTGGGTGGATCACCTGAGGTCAGGGGTTCAAGACCAGCCTGGCCAACATGGCGAAACCTCATCTCTACTAAAAATACAAAAATTAGCCAGGCATGGTGGCAGGCACCTGTAAGCCCAGTTACTCAGGTGGCTGAGGCAGGATAATTACTTGAACCCAGGAGGCAGAGGTCACAGTGAGCTAAGTTCATACCACTGCACTCCAGCTTGGGCAACAAGAGGGAAACTCAGTCTCAAAAAAAAAAATCCTCCTACCTCAGCCTCCTGAGTAACTGGGACCGCAGGTGCGTGTCACTATGCCTGGGTAATTTTTGTATTTTTTGTAGAGACAGAGTTTCTCTATGCTGCCCAAGCTGGTCTCAAACTCCTGACCTCAAGCGATTCACCTGCCTTGGCCTCCCAAAGTGCTGGGATTACAAGTGTGAGCCACCACACCTGGATGCATCAAAAATTATTGTTAATGATCTATCTGTGCTGGGCTTGGTGGCTAATGCCTGTAATCCTAGCACTTCGGGAGGCTGAGGCGGGTGGATCACGAGGTGAGTTCAAGACCAGCCTGGCCAAGGTGGTGAAACCCCATCTCTACTAAAAATACAAAAAATTAGCCAGGCATGGTGGTGGGCACCTGTAATCCCAGCTGCTTGGGAGGCTGAGTCAGGAAACTGCTTGAACCCGGGAGGCGGAGGTTGCAGTGAGCTGAGATCACTCCTCTTCACTCCAGCCTGGGTGACAGAGTGAGACTCTGTCTTAAAAAAAAAAAAAAAAAAAAATCTATTGCTGAAAATTCCATTAGGTTCTACTTGAATTTTCTTGGCAACAAACAATTCGAGAGCATCTGACTTGCAAAAATTTATTAGCCAGTCATTACAGTCACTTACTGACCCAAGCCTGTACCTAAACCTCTAAGGGTTTCTTCTGTTTCTTTTTACCACCTGGGAGAATGCATCTCAGGAAGACTAGAAAAAAAGCCATTAGTTCACTAAGTGAGAGGAGAACAAGTGTAGAAAGTTAAGAGGGGAAAGAAGCCAGCAAGACAACTGTCTCAGTAGACATTCAGACAGGTGAACTTTGGGAAATGGCTCATGCAGAAGTTCAGGACCTGGAAATTGCTTCTTCTAAAGCCATCCATGCCCACACGTCCATTGGAAAGTCTCTGTAAACTCTTTTGAGATAAGCATACTGCATTGTAAAAACCATTCCTGTAGCTCATTCTTCTACAACCTTTAAATGTATCCTTCGAACTTGTATCTCATCATTGCACCATGTACAGCAATCACCAAAAATATTTTGGGCATTTTTCCAAGTATTAGAGATACAACAAGGAATAAAAGAGACAAAATTGCTGCCCTCTATGCTAGTGGAGCAGACAGATAATAAAGCTTTGGAATTTGATTCAGTTTGACACTGAGCAAACTAAGGATGTGACAGAAATAGAAAGCTCAAGCCATTGCTGCTCCCAGAACACATCAGTCTTGTAGCCCACCAGGGCAATGTACTGTGACCTTTGTCCTAAGTTTCCCCAGGACCAAGCAGAGTGACAGGCACATAATAGGCTCTCAAAACATATTTGTCTAATTAATTTAGTGTCATTTGTAAAATCATAACGTTTTGAAGTCCAGAAGGGAATTTAGTGGCCACTGGATCTCATTTCTGTTTTACTTAGAGAAAAAAAAAATGAAGTCTGGAAAGATGAAGTGGCTTGCCGAGGTCACCAATCTAGTCAGCATTAGATCGTGTTTGTAGCAAGTAAACAATCTCTAGATACCTTGAATCCAGGCAAATTCTACATCCGTGACACTATAACATAGCCCCAATTAGATAGCTGCCACTGAGAAAATGTCCCTGGCCCATACCCATGTAACCTCCCAACAGAGCTTTAGTGTCTATATAAAAAGTGAAATAAGAAAATGCTTCTTTTTTCCACTATTTAATGAATTCCTTGGAATTCACAGGAAATGTACATTATAACAGGAACAACTGGTCAGGAGGGTCATTTTGAGTGGCTGCCTCTACAATCCAAAGTGTGGTTTCTTGTTTTCACATGCACAATATGAATGGGATTTTTAATGAATGGGAGTCTTCCACAGTTTCATTATGAATTTGAGATCTGTTATAGAGCCTAGAGGTCAAATTTCCCATGAAGGGTTAGCGGAATGATGGTCAAGAAGATTCCTTGGGCAGAGAAATAACAGTTCAAGAGGAAATGCAGTTGCTTCTGTTCTGAAATCTCTGGGTAAGTCCTTGGAGTGGCTGTTGCTCCTGCCAGAGGGGAAGTTCCTGGTGGTCAAATGAAGAGTTCCAAGTAAAAGAAAGAAAGAGTTGTTCAATTACACTGGCACAAATGGAAACCAAGTGAATGAATAAAGAGAGCCTCTGAGAGGAGAATTTGTTTTGTTTTGATTTCTGAGTCTGTTCCAGTGGTTTCACTTTTCATTTCTGTGGCATTTGGATGTGGTGACGAGCCGTGAGAAGTTTCTGCTCATGGCCTTCGAATAAGAAACGCTGGAAATCACACTCAGGGGCAGGGGCCAAGGAACCCAAAAGAAGAGATCCTTTCACAGCAATCCTTCAGCTGCTGCTGATGACTTCCCGGCATTTAGCTCCATCCCTGAGCTCTTCTGCATTCTAAACCAGAATTTCCCACCTGCTTCTGGAAGACACTTCAAACCTATTACCATGATTGTTTCCCCTAAAACTGCTCTTTCTTCTGTTTCCTCTTGTTCAGCAAACAGCCCTACCATCTATCCAGGTATCCAAGACTGAAACTTGGGACTAATTGTTGACTCCTTGTCTTGTAGCACTTCACATATGATCATCACCAGGCCCTGTCATTGCTGCCTTCTAGGTAAATCCACAGGCTTCTCCTCCTCAGCAGTCCTAGGGCCAATGCCCTACTGGAGTAATCAGTTCTCACCAGGGCTGCTATAAAGACCTCCTGCCCAGAGTCCGAGCCTCCACTTAGGTTGACTCCAGTCCATCCTCCGCATTGTTCCTCACAGTCTTTCAAAAAGGAAAACCCAATTACCTACGTTTCCACTCCTTAAAGCCCTTCCGGGGCTCTGGCAAGAGGCTTCTATGAGATAGGATAAAGCAAGGAGGACACCTATAAATCTAGACATCTAAGTAGGAATCTCAGGCCTGCTACTCATACTGAGCAAGTCACAATGAAGGCCTGTCTGAGCCTTTATGTCTTTCAAACAACACAAAGAGGCTGGGCACCGTACTCACGCCTGTAATCCCAGCACTTTGGAAGGCTAAGGCAGGTGAATCATGAGGTCAGGAGATGGAGGCCATCCTGACTAAGCGGGTGAAAACCTGTCTCTACTAAAAATGCAAAAAATTAGCTGGGTGTGGTGGCACACGCCTGTAGTCCCAGATACTCAGGAGACTGAGGCAGACGAATCACTTAAACCCAGGAGGCAGAGGTTGCAGTGAACCAAGATCGCGCCACTGCACTCCATCCAGCCTGGGCAACAGAGCAAGACTCTGTCTCAAAAACAAACAAATAAACAAACAAAAACAAACAACACAAAGAAGTGTGGGGGAACATCTTTTGTAAAAAAACTTAATATATCTTGCAGACCATTCTGTATTAGTATACTCAGATATGCCTCCTTTTTAATGGCTGCATTTCATTCCATTTTACAGATAGAGCTTTATTGAACTAATTCTTTATGGATAACCATTTCTGCTATATTAAAAACAACTTAGAGGTGAAATTCCTGAAACAAAGGATATACACAATTTTCATTTGATAGATGTTGCAAAGTTATCTCCCATTGAGGTTCTGCCAATTAACATTGCTACCAGATTTTCATCAATATTTGCATGAGAATCAGCCACACGCATTTATTTACTTTTATTTTTTTGAGACAGGGTCTCACTCTGTCACCCAGGCTAAGTACAGAGGCAAAATCACTGCTCACTGCAGCTTCAAACTTGTGAGTTTAAGCCATCCTCCCTCCTCAGCCTCCCGAGGACCCAGGGAGGCATGCCGCCACACCCAGCTAATTTTTTATTTTTTATAGGGATGAAGTCTCATTGTATTGCCCCGGCTGGTCTTTAACTCCTGGACACAAGCAAGGAGTGTGTCCACCTCTGCCTCCCAGGGTGCTGGGATTACAGGTGTGAGCTGCCATGCCGAGACTAGCCACACACGTTTAAATCTCAGCTTTGACATGAGGTACGTGACCTCAAACAAGTTGCTGACCCACTCTGAGCCTCAGTTTCCCTGTCTTCTGGCAGTACCCACAAGGTTTTTATGAGGATCAGCCTGCAATAATGAATGTGGTAGTGCAGTAGATACTTTATAATTTATCAAGTGTAAGTGGCAGCATCTCAGTTGTTACCAACCCCGTCCCAGTACTGAGATTTTATATATCAACTTCTTTCCTCCTATCTCTTTACCTTACTATTGTAATCGTGTGAGCCCCTTGAGGGAAGTTAGATTTAAACAGTACACCTCCTTTCTGGGCACAGTGGCTCACACCTGTAATCCCAGCACTTTAGGAGGCTGAGGTGGGCAGATAACGAGGTCAAGAGATGGAGACCATCCTGGCCAACATGGTGAAACCCCGTCTCTACTAATATGCAAAAATTAGCCAGGCATGGTGGCATATGCCTGTAGTCCCAGCTACTTGGGAGGCTGAGGCAGGAGAATCACTTGAACCCAGGAGGCGGAGGTTGCAGTGAGCCAAGATTGTGCATGCCAGCCTGGAGACAGAGCAAGACTCCATCTCAATAAATAAATAAATAAATAAATAATAGTACACTCCTAACCTCTGTGGCAAACTGTGTGCTCCACAAATGTTGGCATGTGGTATCCCAGAGCATATGTCTTTTAAAAAATATATATATAGTTTTCAGGTGAGTCCTGGTTATTGATGATCATAGAAATTTAAAGCCTTCTAAGCTCTTATGTAGGACATAAAAGACTGAAGAAATCATTGTAGATGGCCAATATCTATTATCAGAAATAGCTAATTATTGTTCTGACAGAAGTTGATTTTGGAGTGCTGTAATAGACCAAAGGAAAATTTTCAAAACAATATTTCCTAGAGCCATTTATTAGAACTTGAATGCTTTATGACAACTTCACTGATGTTTAATTTATATATCCTAAAATTCACCCTTTTCAGTGTAAAACTTAGCAATTTGGGATAAACAAGCATCACCACAATCCAATTTGAGAACATTCCTGTCAACCCAGTAAGATCCCCCATGTACCATTAGTATCAATCCACCTCTTGTGTCTCCTCCACACTTGACAGCCTGGGTTAGCCAGGGATGTGTGGATAGCCTAGGCCTTCTCTGGTCTTTCCCTGCACATGCTCAGAAGGCAACCAGAGTGTGTGGACAACTTTGGGGTCAAGCCCCTTTGGGATTGTCTCATTTCCAGCTTATCTCTACTAAATTTCTAGCTTGTCTGCCATTCTGATGCTTTCCCCAACCAGGACTGCAACCTCAGGTTAATGAATTGCTGGCCTTCCCTATTTGCTTGTCCCTAAGATCACTGTGTCACACGACAACATGGCTGGGAGTAGGTTTGTAACCCTCTGCCAAACCTGGAGTGAGTTTCTTCCGGCAGTGAAACTTCAGGTCTGTTCAGTCTGCCTCACGCTGCAAGAACCTTTATACTGACTGAGCTGGTGTGGTGAGCAAAGCAGCCCTGGGTGAGAAGCTATAGACTCGCACTATTTTTGCAGAAATACAGCCGTTTTTCACAAAAACAAAATGCTTCTCAGTTTTTTTGCCTTTGGTCAATTTCTAGATTTCTAATATGGCTGTTGTTGACAACATCGTCTAGTTTTATCATTGTTTCCAAGGAAGATGATTTGCTAACTTGCTCATTCTAGACCCTATTGGAAGTTTGGAAGTCCAGGTTTTATGAGAAGCAGCTCTCCTTTGTTCAGCTTCCCAGTGTTCCAGCAGCTTTGAGCCTTGGCCTTCAGCAGACATTTTCCTATAAGTGATGATGCCGGCTGGGCATGGTGGCTCACACCTGTAATCCCAGCACTTTGGGAGGCTGAGGCAGGAGGATCACCTGAGGTCGGGAGTTCGAGACCAGCCTGGCCAACATGGAGAAAACCTGTCTCTAAAAAAAAAAAAAAAACCGAAAAAAAAAGTGATGATGCCTTGAGAGGAAAAGCCAGGGCCCAATGCTACCTTGCCAGACTGTCAATCAGAAGTAGCCAGACAAGTCCCAGCATTACACAGTTTGACTTGGTTCTTCAAGAGCAACTTCATGGGTAACCTGAGCCCAACTGGACAAGAGAAGCAGCAATGAAAATATATATATTAAGTATCCACGGGGGTAAATAAAACTTTCTCTTGTGGATTAAAAGCTGAGACCTATGCCCTTCCTTAGCACAAGAAAATCTAAACTTAAAGACCTTCGGACAAATGACCATCTCACATAGGAATGTGTACTGTTAGAATTCTGAGACAAATCTGTGGGGCTGAAAGAAATGATTGTTTTGAAACTGACATTTTATTCTAAGGAATGTGGTAAATTTAGTGCTCCTCTTAACCTAGAGAGAAAATTCATTTTATTAAAATAGCGAGAAGGTAATATAGCAGAATAGCTTGATGTGCAGCTGTCTAGAGCAAAATGATCTCAGATCTAATTCTTTCCCCACCAGATCTTACCCCTTTTACATGCTGTGTGACCTTGGGCAATTTTCATAAGCTCCTTTTGCCTCATCTGCCCTACTTATACAATGCGGAAGACAATTACAATGCCTGTCTCAGAAAGTTGGTACACGTGAAAGGCCTTAGAATCATGCCTATCCCTTGATATGAGTTCAGTAGATGTCTGTTTTTATTAATATTTTTAAACTTAATTGTTTTTGGGTTCCCTATTGACCAGGAAATTTTCTTACTAGCACTAGGGTAGAGCAAGGGAGTGAAAGCAGCAGATCGAGAGTGGTTTTGCTTCCAGATGTGAAATTGTGCCCTATAAAATAATCACAAATCCACTCAGAATGACCCAGTGGCCACCATGCTTCCCAAATACATGTCTGGGAGCTCCTCAGGCGCATCCCACCTCTACCTCCTGAGCTATTGTGCCCCCCACTGTGCTGGACCACACAATTACTGATGAGGCAGCACTCTCCCCAAGCTGGGCATCCAAGAATCAGAGGGCCCTTGACCTGGATTCTCCTAGGGCTTCCCTTCAGCTCTTGTAGCCAGGTCCCTGTAAGCCTGTACTGCCCAGGCCAACCTAGCAGCTCAACCTGACTGCAGGCAATGGCCAACATTCCCTAAAGTGGCACTTTGGAGTCCCATAAACTTGCCAGGACTGCCTGGATCTGCCTTTCTGGCCATTTGAACCAACCAACCACTAGTTTGATAAAAACAAACTCAGTGAATACCACATTCTAGGTATAGGTCAAAATTACAATTTTTCCAGAATCTGACTTCAGTTCTTGCTAGGGCTGCATAAGGCACCACGGAGCATTTTAAATGATTCTTAATATCTTAAAAAGATAGAAAGATGGCCAACCCCATTTGGAGAACTCAGCATACATTCCCACTGTCATGCTATATAACACAAACTCAGATATACACCACATGGTGTTAAATGATAAAATCAAGGTTAAGACAACCAAGCCAAAAGAAAAGAAGCACTAAGAATTCATATATGTTTCAAGTGCCAGTGAACACAGACTATCTAAGTTCAAGTAGCCATGTGAGCTTGAATAAGCTAATTAACCTCACTGTACCTGCTTCTTCATCTGGAAAATAGAGATAATGATAGTACTTGCCTCATGGGGTTGCTTTAAGAAATAAAGGACATAATGTGTATGGCACACTTAGAACGATGCCTCACACATTATTATATTGATGCTTATAAAAGTTGGCTAGTCTTCTACTCATTCTTATTATATTATTTGCTAGTCAGATACATCTACACTTCCTAACTGCTGGTCCATTGAACTCAAAGAGACCACAAAAACTTAGCACTAAATGGGTTTACTTTTTAAGACACAAACTCACATTATTCTTAATCAATAAGGTAAATTATATGGTAAGCCAATGTTTTCAATGCAATTTGCATTTTCAGTGAAAAAAGAAAAAAGTTCACAAATATTTTGCTCCATTTGTTTAAAGTGTTAATAAGAATTTAGTCTGTGCTTTCATAATTTTAATGGTCAGTGGAGGAGAATTTTCATATTTTACTGATGTACACTAAGCCATCATTGGAAGATGCTATTGCGGGAATACATACTAGGAAAGAGCCCATTACACTATTTTATTCCCATGTAAATTTATAGGTTTAGTAGATTAGTGACTGTCCCAGGACACATTCAGCATCAATAACAGCATTAAAATAATTAGAAAAAAGTTATTTAAAACCACATGTTAAATGTATTTGTAGCACATATAATAAAGATATTTTATTCACAATATCTTAAAACCTCTTAGTTATCAATTAGAAACCGATTAACAGTGTAACTTACAAATGACAAAACAAAGTGAATAGACAATTTATAAAAGAAACACAAATGACTATATAGTATAAAAAGATGCGTAATCTCACTAACAACAACCAAAATGCAAACCAGCACATATTCTTCTAACATATGGGGATGATTGTTAATACCCGGGATTAGTAACAGTTGGTGGCGGTGTGAACCGATGCAGTCAATAGCAAGAATGCTACAAGACCTGTCTTCCTCTGAGGTTTAAAGCTACCTGAAAAAGGTCTGCCTCAAAGTTCCACCTGGTCCATGGGCTCATATTCACATGGGTCCAGGGCTCAGATCCACTGGGTCATGGGCTCATGTCCCCATCCAGTCCATCGGCTCATATCTGCTAGGTCATATTCCCATTCCTAAACCAATCACTGTGGTTGCAGAATGCAGTCCCCTGGTTGGTTTATGCTGAGTCAGAGTTGGAGCTGCACCCAGAGAAAAAGAAAACTGGGGAGTCTTCAGCATCTAAGGCCACAGAATTGGATTAAATCAGGCAGGGAGAGAATTTAGAGAACAAAATATCCCCAGAAACAAGTCCTAAAAAATTATAATGGGCTACAGATTCTGGCTGTATCTTTCCATGCTTTCTCTATACATTCACCTTTATGTTTATGTACATATGTTTTGTTTTGTTTGTTAATATTCAAGAGATTTGCTCATGTGTATCTACAACATGTTTGTTTGTTTCACTTACCAATATATCTTAGAGAAATTTCCTTGTCTGGTATTTCCATGTTTGGAGCCTCCCTGGTTCAGTTCTTGGAAGAATTAACTCTTGACTGAAGCCTGGAAGGAAGAAGAGATGGTCAGCTCTTTCAACACATCTGCTTTATACCCTCACCTTCCTGAGTAACTGGTACCATTATTTCTTAAGAACTTGGTAGGGCTTTCTCTCTTATGTTTTACCTTTCATTACCCTTTTCAGGATTTGTTTTCATATTTTGATCTCTTTGGAGCTACATCTGTGCTGTTGTTTCAACGAGATTTAAAGAGGGTAGGTGTGTAAATCATACATTCAATCACGTGTTTAAGTATACATACATGTATGTGTATAAATCATACCTATATACATTTTTATATAATACTATTTTTAAATTAATAAATGTGTGTTCTGTATACTTCCAGAAGTTGGGGCAAGAACTTTCTATAATGTCTACATTTTCTTATTTTTATTTTTTACAAGGAAACATATATTTAAAAATTAATAAACTGATTTTTAAATTTTTAAATAAAATCCATGGTTAATTGAAAGTTCAAGAAGCAAAACAAACACATTAAAAAACACTGTCACAAAAATGTTGGCAAATCATATACCTAATAAGGAAATTTTATCTAAAATATATGTCAACCCGATGTAATTAAAAGAATCAGAATTCAGTTTTGAAGAGTTTATTCAAGCAAAAAGCTGGGAATGGCCATTCGGAAGACACAGACTCCAGAGAAATGGGGTTAATATTCCAAAGTTAAAAGTCAAGTTCTTGCTTATATAGGCAGGAACCAAAGAAATTTAACAAGATTATAGCATTTTTTATACAAAGCTGGTTTATGATTTACAACAATTTAATTAATTACGGTCTGTTTTCTTTCTGTATGGCTTGTTTTGATTTTCTTTCAAATTTAGAAGAGTTTATTTAACATTCCATGTTCAGGCAATGTGATAGCTATGAGGTCTTTCTGTGAGCAAGAGGGAAGTCAATTTATAATGAAGATCAGCAGTGAGAGAGAAGGGGCCTTCCCCGGCACCTTTTAGTCACTTACAATACTTTACAAAACAATGCAGATAAGGAAGAAGGCTAATCTATAATCAGAGATACAAAGGTTATAGCTTCCTAGGATATAGCTGCCTAGGTTATAGCTGCCTGTCATGTGACTCAGGCTTCATAAACACATTCTTTTCAGGCTTAAAATAATTTAGAGTTCCAATAGCTTAGATTTTGGATTACCTATTTTCACATATATAAAGAATTGTTACAACTCAATAACAAAAAGACAACCCAATTTAAAAATGGGTAAAAGATCTGAATAGATATTTCTTCAAAATAAGATATAGCCAATGAGCACATGAAAAGACGCTTAACATCATTAGTCATTAAGGAAATGTAAACAAAGCCCTGTAAATACAAGTTAACCCCTTGTGTATTAATGAACAAAATAAAACATATGCACATAAATATGAGTACAATGAGACACTATTCCAAACTCACTAGGATGGTTATGATCAAAGGTCAGATAATAACAATTGTTGGTGAGAATGTAGAGAAGTGGGAACCCTCATACACTGATGATGAGAATGTAAAATGGTGCAGCCACTTTGGAAAACAGCCTGGCAGTTCCTCAGACAGTTACCATATAACCCAGTAATTTTATTTTAGGTATATATCCAAGAGGAATAAAAACATATGTCCATACAAGAACATGAATGCACGAATGTTTGTAACAGCATTATTCAAAATAGCCAAAAGGCAGAACACTCAAATGTCCATAAAGTGACAGATTGCTAAATAAAATGTGGTTTATTTAACAGAATGTTATTTGGCAATAAGATGACACGATTTGGCCACAACTTCATGGATATAATACCAAAAGCATAGACAACAACAACAACAAATAAAACTATGAATTGGTCTTCGTCAAAACTAAAAACTTGTTCATCAAAGGAAGTGAAAAGACAATCTACAGAATGGGAGAAAATATTTGCAAAAAAAACAGATCTGATAAGAGATTTCTATCTAGAATATACAGGGAACTCCTAAAACTAATGTCTCCAAATGGCCAATAAGCACATTAAAAGATGCTCAACATCATTAGTCATAAAGTAAAAGCAAATCAAAACCACAATAAGTATTACTTCACATCTACTAGGATGGCTATAACTTTTTAAATAGAGAAAATAACAAATATTGACAGGAATGTGAAGAAACTGGAACCCTAGTACTTTTCTGGTGGGAATATAAAAGTGTGGTTACTGTAGACAACAGTTTGGTGGTGGTGTTTTTTCTATTTTATTGTATCTATTGTAGAGATGAGGTTTTACCATATTGCCCAGGCTGGTTTTTCAAGAAGTAAATATAGACCTACCACATGACTCAGCAATTCCACTCCTAGGGAACTGAAAATAACTCAGTAAAAAAGCAGAGATTCAGATATTTGTCTACCAATGTTCATAGCAGGATTATTCATAATAGTCAAAAGGTGGAACCAACCTAAATATCCATCAACAGATGAATGGCTAAACAAAATGTGGTACATACATACAATGGAATACTATTCAGTTATAAAGAGGAATGAAACGTTACGGACCTTGAAAACATTATGCTTGGTTAAAATAAACCCAAACACAGAAGAACAAATACTATATGTTTCAACTTATATGGCTGGAGGGTAGGGAGAGAGACTTATAAAATGGCTACAGTGTTTTTGGGGAGGACAATAAAAAAGTTTTGAGTATAGATAGTAGTGACGGTTATAAAACATTGTGACCTTATATAATGCTACTGAATTGTACACTTACAAATGGTTAAAAATGATAAATATTATGTTATTTATATTTTACCACAAAAAAAAAAAAAGAAATGAAATGCTGATGCATGCCGCAACATGGATGAAGCTTGAAAACATAAAAAAGTGAAAGAGGCCAGATACAAAAGGCCACATATTCTATCATCTCATTTATATGAAATTCCAGAATAGCCAAATCTATAAAGACAAAAAACAGATTAGTGGTTGCTTAGGGCTTGGAGAAGAAGGATTGAGGGTCGACACATAAGGCATATGCAGTTTTTTCTGGGGTGATGAAAATGTTCTAAAATCGTGATGATGGTTCAATAGCTGTGAAGATATACTAAAAAATATTAATTTTACAATTGACATGGGTCAATTGTACAGTATGTTAATTATGTCTCAAAAGTTGTTATAGCATGGTACTGGTACCAAAACAGAGATATAGACCAATGGAACAGAACAGAGGCCTCGGAGGCAACGCCACACATATACAACCAACTGATCTTTGACAAACCTCACAAAAACAAGCAATGGATTAAGCTCTTGATCCACTGGAGCTCAACTTTAGTGTAAGGTGTCAGAAGAGGTTCAGTTTGCTTTCCGCACATGGCTAGTCAGTTTCCCAACACCCTTTATTAAACAGGATGGGAAACTGGCTAGCCATGTGCAGAAAGCAGAAACTGGACCCCTTCCTACACCTTACACTAAAATTAACTCCAGATGGATTAAAGACTTAAACATAAGACCTAACACCATAAAAACCCTAGAAGAAAACCTAGGCAAAACCATTCAGGACATAGGCATAGGCAAGGACTTCACGACTAAAACACCAGAAGCATTGGCAACAAAAGCCAAAATAGACAAATGGGATCTAAGTAAGCTCCAGAGCTTCTGTACAGCAAAAGAAACAATCATTAGAGTGAACCAGCAACCAACAGAATGGGAAAAAATTTTTGCAATCTACCCATCTGACAAAGGGCTAATAGCCAGAATCTACAAAGAGCTAAAACAGATTTACAAGAAAAAAACAAGCCCATTCAAAAGTGAGTGAAGGATATGAACAGACACTTTACAAAAGAAGACATACATGAGGCCAACAAACATATGAAAAAATGCTCATCATCACTGGTCATTAGAGAAATGCACATCAAAACTACATTGAGATACCATCTCACGCCAGTTAGAATGGCGATCATTAAAAAATCTAGAGACAATAGATGCTGGAGAGGATGTGGAGAAACAGGAACACTTTTACACTGTTGGTGGGAGTGTAAATTAGTTCAACCATTGTGGAAGACAGTGTGGCGATTCCTCAAGGACCTAGAAATAGAAATTCCATTTGACCCAGCAATTCCATTACTGGGTATATATCCAAAGGATTATAAATCATTCTACTATAAGGACACATGCACACGAATGTTCATTGCAGCACAGTTTACAATAGCAAAGACTTGGAACCAACTCAAATGCCCATTGATGATAGACTGGACAGGGAAAATGAGGCACATATACACCATGGAATACTATGCAGCCATAAAAAACAATGAGTTCGTGTCCTTTGTAGGGACATGGATGAACCTGGAAACCATGATTCTCAGCAAACTCACACAAGAACAGAAAATCAAACACTGCATGTTCTCATTCATAGGTGGGTGTTGAACAATGAGAACACATGGACACAGGGAGGGGAGCATCACACACTGAGGTCTATGGGGGGGGGAATTAGGGGAGGGACAGCAAGGGGTGGGGAGTTGGGGAGGGATAACATGGGGGAGAAATGCCAGATATAGGTGATGGGGGAGGAAGGCAGCAAACTACATCACCATGTATGTACCTATGCAACAATCCTGTATGTCTCTTCCCATGTACCCCAAAACCTAAAATGCACTTAAAAAAAATACATATATATATATAAAGTTGATTTAAATACAAAAAAAGAAATTATTCAAAATTAAGAAAACTAAACCAAAAATAGAAGGAGGAGGAAGGGGAAGAGGGTCTAAAGAAGGGAGAGGAGAGACAGAAGGAAAAGGAGAAATAATAGACATTTTTCGAGTCAGCAAACACAAAATTGTAATTTGCTAATGAAATAATTGTCTATATAGAAAAGTTAACTCTTCAGACAAATGTTGCTGAATTCAACGTTAGCACACCAAAATCAATAGCACTCTGTAGTAGGCTGAATAATGCTTCCAAAAAGATACTAGGTCCTAATCCTTGGAACCAAATTAATGTTACCTTGTTTAGATAACATGACTTTGCAGACATGATTAAGTTAAGGAATGTTAGAAGCAGCCCAAGATTAAGAGGAGAATGTCCCATTAACACTAAGGGATGTGAGGGAAGCAACAGAGGATGTTTTCCCTTTCACAAGCTACAGAGAATCCACATATGATTAAGACCACGGGGTCTGTCAATTTGGAGACCGTATTAGTCTGCTTGAACTTCATAACAACATGCCATTGGCTAGGTGGCTTGAACAACAGAAATGTATTTTCCCACAGCTCTGGAAGATGAAAGTCTAAAATCAGGGCAACAGCATGGTCAAGTTCTAGTGAGGGCCCTCATGGCTTGACAGGAAGACAGCCGTCTTGCTGCTGTGTCCACACATGGAGGAGAGAGTAAGCTCTCTAGTTTCTCTTCTAATATGGGACCTAATATCATCATGAGTGCCTCATCCTCATGACTTCATGTAAATTTAATTGTTTCCTAGCCCCCATCTTCAAATGTCATCACATTTGAGGTTAGGGATTCAATATGTGAATTTGGGAGAGGGGAGAAATTCAGTCCATAGCAGAGATTGTTAGTGACTATTGAGAGAGCAATTTCAGAGGAGCAGGAGGAGCAGAAACAGATGGTAATGATAGTGGAATACAGTAAAAACTTAATAGATATTAGTTACGTGACTGACCACTTGGGAGGATTCTCTGAACATTTTTATTTTTGGAGGTGGAGGTTTGTTCTTGTTGCCCAGGCTGGAGTGCAGCGGCACGATCTCAGCTCACTGCAACCTCTCTGTCCTGATTCAAGTGATTCTCCTGTCTCAGCCTCCTGAGTAGCTGGGATTACAAGCATATGCTACCACGCCTGGCTAATTTTTGTATTTTTAGTAGAGATGGGATTTCGCCACGTTGGCCAAGCTGGTCTCGAATTCCTGACCTCAGGTGATCTGCCTGCCTCGGCCTCCCAAAGTGCTGGGATTACAGGCACGAGCTGCAACGCCCGGACGGATTCTCTGAACTTTCACTTGCACCCTTCCTAACTTGGTTGTTACACCTTATCTTGAGTTTCTTCTGCAGACTGCTTCCAAAATCCCTATGAACTAACTTTGCTTTCAATTTCACAGTTTTTCTAGAGAAAGCACTTGATGATCATGCCCCACTGGAGAGAAACCAGCACAGGTCCTTGAAGCTGGGTTTCACACAAGGAAGACCAAGTCTGAAGAATACTATACTAAAAATCTACAGATCATGAATGCGATCATGGATCACAGATCTCAAGTTCCAGAATTCTTTGGAAGGATATTTCAGGATTACAACTCAAAATACTTTCAGGAGCTGGGCAGGTACAGTAACTGCTCAGTTAGAGCATGCAACTGGTAGAGCCAGCTGCATGTAATGCAATGAGGAATGGTGGTGATTGTGTTAACTGAGTGATCCCCAGGTCTAAATGGGGCAGCCTCTACTCAGTTCCAGCTAACCGTTACCACGAAGGATCACAGTCCCAGAATTGCCAGGTTTTCTTATTTCTCAAGAGAAGACATAATCGCAAATTATTATGTAAAACTGCCCAATTGTTAGTGTTGCCAATTAGTTCAAATTAGTTGTGGGAGTTCAGCAAAGGACACTTGCCCTGAGCCAGTGGAGCCAAATAAAACTCTCAAGTTGCTTGTGGTGGTTCCCCGGCTTAGATTTTACAAGGAGTTAATTAAAGATCAGTAAAGTTCTACTACTACATAATAAGGAGTAAAATGAGGAACCTCATTAACCCCTAGGGCACAATTAGGGGTGAGAATAAAAATAAGCTTCCCCTGAAGTCTCACTAAATTCACAGAAGGTATAACCAAAATTACAGTTGCCGATGGTATTCAGAGATGTAAGGCACATCCCTAAGTGCTCAAGAAGGTCACGCAGGCTGTTGACAACACAGCCTTACACGGCCCCATTGGAACAAACCTTGATGAGAAATGGACAAGAGGGTGACAGTGTCACCAGTCAACTCAGATCCAGGCTCTCACTGGAAGAGGGAAGGCAAGGGGTGGGATGTGGTGGGTGAGGGGCGTCAGGAAAAGAGAATGGGTTCTGTTTCCTTGCCCTCTCAAAGCTTCAGTTTCCTCATTTATACATCAAGGGTGCTGGGCCTGAGACGCTCTCTCAAGTCCCTGCCACTCTGCAGTTTGCACTCATGCATGCTCTGGCTTTGTTTCTGTTCCCTGCTATGATACAGTGCTGTTTTCTGACCAGCTGGAGCAAGCAACACCTCTTGGACTTGATGAAAGCTGTCGCCACAGGTTTCAACCAGTCAGCGCTCTGCAAGAGCATCTTGGGGAAAAACACATGTCAGACATTCATCCTCATAACCAGTAAGGGAAGCCTGGCAAAGAGAAAGACAAGACTAAAGGGAATAAACCATCGTTGTGTGGGGTTTTGTTTTTTTTTTTTCCATTCAGAATCTCTTCCTTTATTAAAATGAGAGGGGGTAACTTAAGAAAAACTCATGCTCTGGAGGATTAAATTGCACTCATTTATTCATTCATGCAAAAAATATTTCTTGAATGCCTACATACTCCAGCCCCTGTTCTAGCCTTGTGGGGCACCACAGTGAAAAGACTTGCTGACATTCCTCCAGGGCAAAACAGACATCAAATAACTAAGCAGAAAGACCAAATTAAAACTATATAGGTTTTTTTTTTTAGGATGGATGTGGTGCCTCACGCCTGTAATCCCAGCACTTTGGGAGGCTGAGGCGGGTAGATCACCTGAGGTCAGGAGTTCAAGACCAACCTCACCAACATGGTGAAACCCCGTCCCTACTAAAAAAAAAAAAAACAAAAATTAGCTGGGTGTGGTGGTGGGCTCCTGTAATCCTAGCTACTTGGGAGGCCGAGGCAGGAGAATCTCTAGAACCCAAGAGGCGGAGATTACAGTGAGCCATGATCGTGCCATTGCACTCCAGGCTGGGCAACAAAAGTGAGACTCCATCTGAAAAAAAAAAAAAAAAAAAATTCTTTTAAAATAGCTATGAAGGAAAGTCATAAGTTGCTGTGATAAGAAATAACTTGAGGAGGTGTGCAGACAGCTTCCCTGAAAATGATATTTAAGCTGGAAAGCAGAAAAAGGAGCAGGCCATAGCACTGCTCAGGGAAGGGTTGGAAATAGAAAGTGTGAAGTCTTGAGTCACAAAGAGCTTGGCAGGTACTGGAAAAGGTCAGATGGCCAGTTGGCCAGAGCCTGCTGACATGACAGCGAGTGGACCTGCCTGAGATGGCTGAAGGGGCAGCCAGGACTCTTGTGGCATCATAAGGAGTTTTGATTGTGTTCCATGGGCAATGAAATTCCAAGAGCTGTTGAAGGGGTTAAGAAGGGGTCAGCCAGGCACAGTGGCTACACCTGTAATCCTAGCATCTTGGGAGATCCAGGCAGAAGGATCACTGGAGGCCAGCCTGGGCAATGTAGCAAAACCTCTTCTCTACAGAATATTTAAAAATCAGCCAGCTTTGGTGGTATGTGCCTATAGTCCCAGCTACTCAGGAGGCTGCCGTGAGAGGATCGTTTGAGTCCAGGAAGTTGAGGCCTCGCTGAGCTATGATCATGCCACTGTACTTCAGCCTGAGCAACAGAGTAAGACCCTGTCTCAGGAGAAAAAAAAAAAATTTTTTTTTGTCTTTAAAAAGGAACTCCTGGCTGCTTAATGGTGTCAGGATTTCAACCCAGACAATCTGGTTCTGCGCTCTGTGTCTCCTGCATACCTCCTCAAGTTATTCTTTATCACAGACAGTATCTGATTTTTCCAAAGATCCCCTGGCTTCTTTGTGGAGACTGGATTGCAGGGAGGCAGGAGAAACCTGAGTAGGAAGCGGACAGAGTTGTCCAGGCCTGAGACGATGGATATGAGAGAAGCAAATGGGCTCAGGAGCCATCTGAGAGACCGTGCTCATGGGTTAGATGTACGTGGTACAGGAAGAGCTAGAATCAAGGATGACCCTTCGATTTTTGACCTGAGACACAGACACTTGTGAGTACCATTTATTGAGATGAGGAAGGCTGGAGAATGGGTGGGTTCAAAGAAGAAAAAATGGTTACTACAGGAAGTAAATGACTGGGCTTGGGACACACTGCTTTAGAGGAAGCTCCTCACGTAATGCCCCATGTCACGATGCTGGCCATGTCACTGTTCCCCCCCAAAGCATATCCATCACTTTTCAATGCCATTGAGACAGAAGACTGAGCATGGAGTTTAAAGCGCTTTGTGGATTCGGCCCATCTTCAGTCCCCAGCCTCCTCTCCTTCCACTTCCTACACACATTCTACCCTCTTACTATAATTGCCATTATTGTTACGTCATTCCTCATAATTTACATTTCCTTGAATATGCCTTTCTCTCCTCACACCTTTTAGCCTTTCAACATATTACCACAACATATTGTCCTTCCCTAGAACATCCTTCCCTTTCCATTCTCTTGCTGAATTCAATTCAACTCAACTCAAAGCTCATACTCCTTCTTAGCAGCTTTCCTGGATTCCTGCAGGCCGAGTCGTGTGTGTTTTCTAACTGAGGTAGCATGGTGTTAATTTACAGCACGGAGTCAGATTGTGTGGGTTCAAATCCTGACTACACAACTAAGCCTCCAGGAGTTCCTCAAGGTCAGAGACGATAGCTGAATCAACTTTACACCACTCCAAAAAGCCCAGGACTGTGCTTGGCACATTGCAGGTACACAGGATTGAGAATGAATGAATATGTGCATGAACGTGGCTTGGTGAAGATTCTGTAAAGAGACATAAAATATTTTCTTCACTGTTCATACTAGGCTTAGAATTCCCAGGCCAAGTTCTCAAATCCTCCCCTAAATGGAGAGTATCCTCTCAGGAGACATACATCAGACATTGCTGAAAATCTCGAGCGAGAAGCAATTACACTTATTTCCCTCCAATGCTTTCCCTTCTTTAGAAGAATTTCCCTCCTAGGAGCCTGGCATCTACCGTGTCTTGCCTTTCTGGATGCCTCATCCATGCACAAGCTGAGCTCCCTGAGGTATTAATAGCTGGGCTGGCCAGTTCTGTGGGTCCTTCAGCTCTGTCTCCAGTTCCCAGTAATGATGGCATCAGCCTGAGATTTCAGAGCCATAATGACTTCTATGCCACATATATGTTCTCCAGATTTCTTCCTTATTCAACCATCCAAAAGGTCTCACATTAGTGTGGAGATTCATGCCGCCTACTAGGAGGCAGAGCAGAAAGAAAAATGTGTAGTCCAAAGACCTGAGTTCAAAATAGCTCGCAGATCTTGAGCAAGTGCTCTGAATCAAATCTCCAAAATGGGCAGAGAAAGGTTCCTGCCCTGCAGGGGTATTCTGTATATGGGAAGGTATGTTAAAACCATTTTGAAAGCTACAAATTTTCATGTAAAAGACAAAGTTGGCTGAGCGTGGTGGCTCACTCCTGTAACCCTAGCACTTTGGGAGGCCAAGGTGGGTAGATCATGAGGTCAGGAGATCGAGACCATCCTGGCTAACACACTGAAACCCCATCTCTACTAAAAATACAAAAACTTAGCCAGGCATAGTGGCATGCGCCTGTAATCTCAGCTACTCCAGAGGCTGAGGCAGGAGAATCACTTGAACCCAGGAGGTGAAGGTTGCAGTGAGCCAAGATTGCACCACTGCACTCCAGTCTGGGTGACAGAGCTAGACTCCATCTCAAAAAAAAAAAAAGAAAAAAAAAACCCGACAAAATTTGGCGTCCTGGGAAGGTATTTGGTGATGCTCTCAGTCATTCATTCTCTCAATATTATAAGAAGTGTTTTAAGTATCATTATCTAGTTGATTAAGATCAGTTGTCTGGCATGGCACATGTGTGCTCCGTGCCATGGCACACAGTAGAGAAGAGCAGGGCTGAAGTCACACAAAAGTCTCTGGGTCTAAGTCTGCCTGTTTCTCCATTCTGCTGGACAGCTGGTTTCCAGGTCAGCAGGAAGCAAGCATCCCTGCTCAGAAGGGCAGGCCATAGTGTCTCATGGGTTCCTCTGCATATTCCTTTACTCTTGATCTCCCAAACCCCAGTTTCCCCTTTTTCTTCAGGGCTTCATTGCTCCTCAAGACCACAAATCCATCTGTTAAGATGGAGGAGGCCTTTTCTTCTTCCTGAAGGATTTTGCCTCTGGGCTGAAGCAAACAGTATTCATTGCTTCATAGCAGTTATCTATACCTCTTCATGGGATTCTCATCCACGCACCACCCATTCAAAATTTCCTGATTACAGACCAGGCAGTAGTGGTGGTTCACACCTGTAATCCCAGCACTGAGGAAGACCGAGGCAGGAAGACCACTTCAGGTCAGGAGTTTGAGATCAGCCTGGGCAGCACAGCAAGACCCCATCTTTACAAAAATAGAAATAAAAATCAGCCAGGCATGGTGGTGTGTGCCTGTAGTCCCGGCTACTCAGGAAGCTGAAGCAGAAGGATCATCTGAGCCCAGAAGATCAAGGCTGCAGTGACTATGATCGCATTACTGAACTCCAGCCTGGGCACCAGGGTGAGACCCTGTTTCTAAAAAAACCAACCAACCACCACAAGAACATTTTCTGGGTACCTATTATGTGCCAGGCATTGTCTCAGGTACTTTGGGCATACCAGAGTTGAGCCAGGTGCAGGTATGGTTCCCAACCTTGAGAACTACCAGCTGGTCTGTAGTGAAGTCAGGATTTAAACCCAGGCAGGTTGTGAGTTTTACATCAAAAGGGTTCTTCAGGTTCACTAAGTTCAATCCTCTCATTTTATAAATGAAAATGCTGCTTCAATATTCTAAATATTTACCATATTCTAAAGACTTTGAAAATAAGAGATAAGTACAAACAAAGAAACAGAGGCAAAGAACTTTTAAGTAACTCACCTAGGATTGCAAAGCCAGGCATAAATGGCAGGGCTGAGATTCAAACCCAGAAGGCCCAGCTTCAGAGTCCACTGTTGACCACTAACTGTCTGTCTCACTAAATGGGGAGTAGGATATGGGCCCACTGGGAGCTGCCAGGCCTTGGGTCCACTGCAAGGCACCACCCCTTCTCCCACATACCTGTCAGGATACCCTTGTCATCACCATGCCAGACAAGGCCTGGTCTTGAGGCAGAGAGCAGAGGTGAGGTGAGTGGCAGCCCAGGTAACAATCGAGAGAGGAGTTTGCTCTCTGCTGTTTTCTCCCAGCCTTCAGTCAGCCTGGGACAGTGGTTTCCCAGCATCTCCCAAGTCACACAGAAAAGCCCTTGGAGACACAATGGGGGCCAAGCAAATAGCCCCTGTCCTCCAGCTGAGCCCTCTCCACTCCTCTCACCAAGTCTTGCAGCCTCTTTTGGCCTTTGCCTGACTTTGAGGGAACAAATCATCAATCTCCAATTAGGACTGACATTTGAGTGGAGAAACTTCAACAGATGGGTTGAGACAGATCTGCGGATTAGATCCAGGGGCCTCATGAAATGTTGAGTCCAAGGTCCCCTCTGGGGACTCTCAGGCAAAGCACTCCAGCTGGCCCTGAGCAAGGCAGGCCTGTGGAAATCTGGACAGAGGCCTCGAGCCTGCCAGCTCTGAGCCTGGGCTGCACACGCACCACTCCTCGCCTTTCAGCACATTTTTGCAGCTACTTCCTGCTGTCAGAAAAGAACAGACAGACTCGTCTCCTCTGTGCTAATGTTTCTGGGTCCCAACCATGTCAAGCATCAGCCTATTTCATATCCCTGCAATACAAGGAACCTGGTCTGAACAGCCTTCTAGCTCTGCTACTGCTGTTTTGTTTTGTTTTGTTTTTTTGCTTTTGAGACAGAGTTTTGTTCCTTTTGCCCAGGCTGGAGTGCAATGGCACGATATCAGCTCACCGAAACCTCTGCCTCCCAGGTTCAAGTGATTCTCCTGCCTCAGCCTCCCAAGTAGCTGGGATTACAGGCAGGCACCACCACACCAGCTAATTTTGTATTTTTAGTAGAGATGAAGCTTCTCCATGTTGGTTAGGCTGGTCTCGAATCCCGACCCCAGGTGATCTGCCTGCCTCGGCCTCCCACAGTGCTGGGATTACAGGCATGAGCCACTGCGCCTGGCCAACACCCACTTTAAAACCATCATTCATTCCATATTTCTTAAGCATATTGTACAATATGTGCTGGGCATTGTGCTCAATGCCAGCGATCAAGTGGTAAATAAGGGAAATACGGTTCCCTGCTTTACAGAATACATGGTCCAGTGGAGACACGGGCAATCACAACAAAGACTGATAATTGTAGGAGTGGGAAACCTAGCCTAGTCTGAGGGGCCAGGCAAGACTTTCTGGAGGAAATCTGAGATTTAAAACATGAATAGAGTTTAAACCAACAGAGTTTAGAGGAAGGAGAACTGGGTGAAAGAGGAGGATGTGAGGTAGAGAGAGGAACACACGCAGAGGTCTTGGTTTGTGAAGAAATCTTCAGCTTTTAATTAGGGAATGTTGTAAAGAATGTGAAGGATAAGATGGCAATGGAATGTGGAGAAAGGAGGCTGCTGGGCCAGGGATGGGCAAGGTCACCGAGAGCTTGTAAACCAAGTTTGAATCTGTACTTACGAGGACAGCAGAAGCCACTGTTGGGTTTTATGTAAGCAAAAGTGTGTCTGACTCAGTATTCCATGGCCATGATTCCATGGCCAGCATAAAATGAGCTGGCCCGGCCGGGTGCAGTGGCTCACGCTTGTAATCCCAGCACTTTGGGAGCCCGAAGCAGCAGATCGCCTGAGCTCAGGAGTTCAAGATCACCCTGGGCAACATGGTGAAACCCCATCTTTACTAAAATACAAAAGATTAGCCAGGTGACATGGCACGTATCTGTAGTCCCAGCTACTCAGAAGGCTGAGGCATGAGAATCACTTCAGCCCCAGAGGCGGAGGTTACAGTGAGCCAAGATCGCGCCACTGCACTCCAGCTTGGGCTACAGAGTAAGACTCTGTCTCAAAAAAAAAAAAAAAAATTAGCTGGCCCTTGGGCTTGTCATCACCTCCTCAGATAGGCCTTCCCTGACCACTCTAGCTTGCCTGGGGAGCAGGGACAGAGCTTTGATGTGAATGGAAGTTGGAAACCGTGATTGTCCCGGCGGTTAGGTTATGGAATCCAACTGGGCCATGTTGTTGAGGCTTCAACAGGGCTCCGTCGATCACAGGTCTTGCAAAAAACCAAGCCTTCCATGTCATAGCCAACCAACAGGAGCTCTATCTGGCTCACTTGCTGTAGTGAACACCAGAGGGAACCAAAGCCAGGCCTTTGAGAAAGAAGGGTGAGGAGAGACGTGGATGTTTCCCATATAAGAGTAAACATGAACTTTCACTTCCTCTTGGCCTCCAGGCAGGTATGAACAGCAATACCAAAACAAACACTGAAACAGCATTACTTCCACAAACAACTCACCCTGATAGAGTCACATTCCTCAAAAAGAATGGTTTTAAAATTCCACAAGGTTGAGCAGTAATGGTGAGGGAAACACGAGAGGGGAAGGCCTGTGAGCTCATCCTGTGTCGGGAGGGGCCTGCAGGAAGTCCAGGCCCTGCCCTCAGTGACAGCAGGACTCCACCACTCATTCTGGAAGCCAAAATAAAGAAGGGGCGTGGATGCGGGGTTGGTTGGGAGAAAGCCGCTTACCTCACAAAGAAGGAAACTAAAACTACCACAAATGTGAACTGTGGCTCTGTGAGTGGAGCCAAGGGGAGCGGGATTTCCTCTTGCTGTTCAGGAACAAGGGTTTCCTGAGGCCAGTCTCTGGGCCATACAGAGCCTTCCATTTCTGCCTGCACGTGGCTTCATCCTCAGAGGAGCTTCAGAAAGAAATGAGGCTCTAGTATTCTCATTAGTCTTTACCTTTGAAAATCCATTTTGAAAGGACCAATGAGGCCGGGCATGGTGGCACAAGCCTGTAATCCCAGTACTTTGGGAGGCTGAGGTGGGCGGATCACTTGACGTCAGGAGTTTGAGACCAGCCTGGCCAACATGGTGAAACCCAGTCTTGACTAAAAACACAAAAATTAGCCAGGCATGATGGCAGGTGCCTGTAATCCTAGTTACTTGAGAGGCTAAGGTGGGAGAATCACTTGAACCCAGGAGGCAAAGGTTGCAGTGAGCGAGATCACGCCATTGCACTCTAGCCTGGGTGACGAAGTGAGTCTGTACCTCAAAAAGAAAAAAGACTGATGACAACTTGACACGTATAGCTATTAACCATGCCTTGAATTATACACCCCAGGAATGATGAGCACTTCTCAAGCAAGAAACAAGCAGTTATTTTACAAACTGTGTATACAGTAAAAATTCTTCCACGGAAGCGTGTCTTCCCATCTTTGAATACCACAACTCAAGTGTCTAGGTTTGAGGTTTACCAAAGCATTGGGCTTTGAGAAGAAAGCATGTATTTTTAGTTTTGTTTATTTTTTAAAGACAGGGTCTCACTGTTGCTCAGGCTGGAGTGCAGTGGCACAATAATAGTTCAATGCAGTGTCAAATTCCTGGGCTCAAACAATCCTCCCTCCCACCTCAACCTCCTGAGTAGCTGGAGCTAGAGGCATGCACCACCACACAGGGCTAACTTTTTAAAGTTTTTTGTAGAGTCATGGTCTTGCTGTGTTTCCCAGGCTGCTCTCGAACTCCCGAGCTCAAGTGATCCTCCTGCCTCAGCTTCTCAAAGTGTTGAGATTACAGGTGTGAACCACTGTGCCCAACCAGGAGGAGAGTATTGATTGATGCACGTGTGACTAGCATGCACTAGCATGGACCAGCCTTGACTAAGTCTGGCTCCTAAAAATGAGTTCATAAACCAAGAGTCTCTTTTGGTAATCAATGAAAATGATAAATGGGCTGAGAAACTGACCATTAAGTAGGAAAACTACAGTATTGAATTCTTTTTTCTTCTGGGGAAATGGGTTGAAGAAAAAGCCTGAAGAGGCTGATGGGGCTTTGGGGAGGAGAGACTTGATAAGTGTCATTAAATACATAACAAGTTATGTGAAAAATGGTGAGCAAGATTTTTTAAATCCACAGGGGGAAAGTGAGAAAATGTACTTAACTGGCCACTCAGTCACCTAACCCAGTGATTCCCAACCATTTTGGTACCAGGGATTGGTTTCCTGGAAGAGTTTTTCATGGGAACAGCAGGCAGGGATGGTTTCAGGATGAATCTGTTCCACCGCAGATCATCAAGCATGAGTTAGAGTCTCATGAGTGCACAACCTAGATACCTCGCATGTGCAGTTCACAATAGAGTCCGCACTCCTATGAGAATATAATGCCACCGCTGATCTGGCAGGAGGCAGGGCCCAGGCAGTAATGCTCACTGGCACTGCTCACCGCCTGCTATGAGGCCTGGTTCCTAGCAGGCCACGGACCGGTACAAGCTCATGGCCCAAGGATGGGGTACCCCTACCCTGAGGACCCCTGCCTTAACCCATTTTGCACACTCCCTTCCCCCCAACTACTATCCTGTGTTTCAAAAGCTATTTGGAGAATCGTGAAGTTTGCTTGTGCTTCAAAACTATGTAAAACTCATTCTAGGACTTTATCTCTGTAGCTGTCATTTTTCAAAATGGCCGCCATGTGGCTATTGACCACTGTTGAACAGATATGAGATCACTAGTAAAATACAGGATTTCATATGAGTGGACACATTATCTTAGCTATCACAGCTGTCCTTGATAGTCCCCTAGCCACCATGGCCAAGGTCACCAGCACCCTGTAAAAATGCCAATAACCAGGCATCAAAGATTTTGAGAACTTTCTAGGATTCTCTCACATCACACTTGCTTTGAGCCCCTCTCTCTCTCTAGTCCTGCTTCCTAAAATGCCATTCTGTTCCGCCAAACCTAGAGTCTTCCCACAGTCTCTGGGTGGATTACTCAGTTGTCCTGAGATGCTGGTTTTGTTTTTTCTTCTAGCCCTAGTTCATTTGCTGCCTCATCTTCAGTTTCATAGTTTACAGCCTAAGGGCAAATGCTACCCAGTGTTACTGATCAGCTCCAACACCACAGCTCAGCTCCCTGAAGAAGCCTCCCCTTCTCAGCAGGGCACGGTGGCTCATGCCTGTAATCCCAGCACTTTAGGAGGCCGAGGTGGGCAGATCACAGGAGACCATCCTGGTCAACATGTGAAACCTTGTCTCTACTAAAAATACAAAAATTAGCTAGGTGTGGTGGCACACACCTGTAGTCCTAGCCACTCGGGAGGCTGAGGCAGGAGAATTACTTGAACCCAGGAGGCAGAGTTTGCAGTGACCCGAGATCGTGTACCACTGCACTCCAGTCTGGTGACAGAGTAAGACTCTTCCTTAAAAAAGAAAAAAAAGGCTCCTCTTCTCTGGGAGGAGAAAACTAGCTCTCTGGCCATTTGTTGTATTGTTTTCTGGCCCAAAATATGTGAATAAATTAAAAGTTGGTACCCATAGTTTTTAATATTGGTATGATTTTCATGCAGTAACTTTACTTTAAGGGGCCTCTATCCTAAATGCTTAGGAGTGTCTATCCCAGATTGCCAAATGCTAACAAAAGATCAGGAAGACCTAGCCAGATCTCCCAAATGACACTCTTTGCAGCAAGTCATGTTAGCATATTACAAAAACCAAGATTTCATGGTCAAGAAAGTGGCATAAATGCTACGTTTAAATTTATTATACCTAAAACAGTGCATACGCAATAGGTATACAGTAAGTATTGTTGATTGAATGCATGAACTAAATACAAATCTACAGGACTTCTCAGAAACTTTAATGTTCTGGTGTGCACTATAAATCTCTAAGGAAGTAATAATTTTCTTAAAACCTGCCCAAGGGATCTCAAGTCTTATTTTTCACTGGACACCAAGTATCATCTCATGAAACACTGTTATGCAGAGGAACTTAGTGTGAGAAATGCTGATCCAGTTTCTTCTCCTCCAAAGTGATATATTCACTACACTCTAGCCATAATATATTTTGACCCAAAGCTACTTTAAAAAAAATTTTTTTTAAGATGGAGTCCTGCTCTATCAGCCAGGCCAAAGTGCAGTGGCATGATCATATCTCACTGCAACCTTCACCTCCCAGGTTCAAGCAATTCTACTGCCTCAGCCTCCCCAGTAGCTGGGATTACAGGTGCATGTCACCACACCTGGCTAATTTTTTTTTTTAATTTTTAGTAGAGACAGGGTTTCACCATGTGGGACAGACTGGTCTCGAAGTCCTGACCTTGAGAGATCCACCCACCTCGGCCTCCTACAGTACTGGGATTATAGGCATGAGCCACCACACCTTGCTAAAATATTTTTAACTATTTATTATAATCAAGTATATTTTCATCAAAATCATGAAGAGAGCTTCCCACATGTGCATAAACCTTTCCATAGAAGTCTCCAAAAGATCCCCAAATAGAAGAGGATTATTGGCCCTTTAGAGAAGTCATATGCACCAAAGATCTTGAGTGATTGGTTGAATCCCCCAAAATAGAAGCTTTTTGGTCATTTGTTTTGCTGTTTTCTGTCCCAAAAATACCTGAATCAAATAAAATTTGGTATCCATGGTGTATTAGCCTGTTCTCCTGCTGCTAATAAAGACATACCTGAGACTGGGCAATTTATAAATAAACGAAATTGAATGGATTCACAGTTCCACATGGCTGGGGAGGCCTCACAATCATGGCAGAAGGTGAAGGAGGAGCAAGTCAAATCTTACATGGCAGCAGGCAGGAGGGCATGTGCAGGGGAATTCCCCTTTACAAAACCATCAGACTTCATGAGACTTATTTACTACCATGGGAACAGCATGGGAAAAACCTGTCCCCATGATTTAATTACCTCCCCCACCAGGTCCCACCCATGACACATGGGAATTACGGGAGCTAAAATTCAAGATGAGATTTGGATGGGGACACAACCAAACCTTATCATTCCACCCCTGGCTCCCTCCCAAATCTCATGTTCTCACATTTCAAAAACAATCATGCTTTCCCAACAGTCTCCCAAAGTCTTAACTCATTTCAGCATTAACTCAAAATCCACAGTCCAAAGTTGCATCTGAGACAAGGCAAGTCCCTTCTGCCTATTGGCCTGCAAAATCAAAAGCAAGTTAGTTATTTCCCAGATGCAAATGTGGGTACAGGGCATTGGTAAATACACCCATTCCAAATAGGAGAAATTGGCTAAAATGAAGGGGCTACAGGCCCCATGCAAGTCTGAAAACCAGCAGGGCAGCCAAATTTTAGAGCTCCAAAATGATCTCCTTTGACTCCATGTCTCACATCCAGGTCAAGCTGATGCAGGAGGTGAGCTCCCATGGTTGTGGGCAGCTCTGCCCCTGTGACTTTGCAGGGTACAGCCTCCCACCTGGCTGCTTTCACAAGCTGGCATTGTCTGCAGCTTTTCCACGTGCACAGTGCAAGCTGTCAGTAGATCTACCAGTCTGGGGTCTGGAGAATGGTGGCCCTCTTCTCACAGCTCCACAAGGCAGTTCCCCAGTGTAACTTTGTGTGCAGGCTCACACCCCACATTTCTCTTCTGCACTGCCCTAGCAGAGGTTCTACATGAGGGCCCTGCTTTTGCAGCAAACTTCTCCCTTGCAGCAAACATCCAGGCATTTCCATACATCCTCTGAAATCTGGGTGGAGGTTCCTAAATCTCAGCTCTTGACTTCCGTGCACCCCACAGGCTCAACACCACTTGGAAGCTGCCAAGGATTGAGGCTTACACCCTCTGAAGCCACAACCCAAGCTGTATCTTGGCCCCTTTTAGCCATGGCTGGAGCAACTGGTATTCAAGACACCAAGTCTCTAGGCTGCACAGAACAGGAAGGCCCTGGACCAACCCCACAAAACTATTTTTACCTTCTAGGCATCCAGGCCTGTGATGGGAGGGGCTGCCATGGGAAGGTCTCTGACATGTCCTGGAGACATTTTGTCTTGGCAATTAACACTTGCCTCCCTGTTACTTACGCAAATTTCTGCAGCCATCTTGAACTGCTCCTCAGAAAATGGGTTTTTCTTGTCTATCACATTGTCAGGCTAAAATTTTCCAAACTTTGGTGCTTTGCTTCCTTTTAAACATGTTCCAATTCCAAACCATATCTTTGTGAATACATAAAACTGAATGCTTTACAGCACCCAAGTCACCTCTTGAACACTTTGCTGCTTAGAAATTTCTTCTGGCAGATGCCCTAAATCATGTCTCTCAAGTTCAAAGTTCCACAAATCTCTAGGGCAGGGGCAAAATGTGCCAGTCTCTTTGCTAAACATAGCAAGAGTCACCTTTATTCCAGTTCCAACAAGTTCCTCATCTCCATTTGAGGCCACCTCAGTCTGTACTTTATTGTCCATATCATTGTCAGCATTTTGGTCAAAGCAATTCAGCAAGTCTCTAGAGAGTTCCAAACTTTTCCACATCTTCCTGTCTTCTGAGCCCTCCACATTGTTCCAACCTCTGCCTGTTACCCAGTTCCCATAGTCACTTCCACATTTTCAGGTATCTTTCCGTCAGTGCCCCACTACCTAATACCAATTTACTGTATTAGTCCATTCTCATGCTGCTAATAAAGACATACCTAAGACTTCGGTAATTTATAAAGAAAAAGAGGTTTAATGGACTCACAGTTCCACATGGCTGGGGGAGGCCTCACAATCATGGCGGAAGGTGAAGGAGGAGCAAGTCGAATCTTACATGGCAGCAGGCAAGAGGGCATGCGCAGGGGGAACTCTCCTTTATAAAACCATCAGATCTCATGAGCCTTATGCACTATCACAAGAACAGCATGGGAAAAACCTGCCCACATGGTTCAATTACCTCCCCACCAGGTCCCTCCCACAACATGTGGAAATTATGGGAGCTACAATTAGAAATAAGTTTTGAGTGGGGACACAGCCAAATCATATCACATAGTTTTTAATAACAGTATGGTTTTTATGCAGTAGCTTTATTTTAAGGGGCATCTATTCTAGAGGCTTAACTATCAAATAACATTTAACATAGCTGAGCCTCTGTGTCCCATGCATCTGTGAGACATCCACCTCCTCCTGCCTTCTGTGGATGCCAAGAAAATGCATCAACCAATAGATATTTTTAAAAACCTGAAGGTTTTCATGCATCCTGTGACCTATGTGTATTCACAACTATTTATAACAATATTACAGCTACTCAGAAATAACTTACCAAAAGCATAAAGGAAATATTAAGTTGAAATGCCCTCACAATGCCCAGAAAAGACATTCCATGGTTTATGCCTGGAAATTTACAATCTTCCTCATTGTAAGCAACTTCTATATCATCACTCAGAGCCAATTTACTTTTATATCACACATAATTCTAACAATTTTAAGAATTTGTGTAAAAGCATAAAAACAAGTTTAAAATTCTAAGAGTTAAAAATTTAAAAACTAGCAGCCTGGGGCTCTTCAGCATGATGGACAAATGTCTCTATTGTAATGATCTACTTAACTCCCTGTCCTGGCACTTTTTTTATTTTTATAGCTGTGCTCACTATCACTTTACACCTGTAGTCTGAGAGATCTCTCAAATCCGGAAGCAATCTACAATTGAGGACAGACAGAAAGGTATGACTCAGTGGCCCAACATCATGCTGGTTTTACAGAGTCCTGCCCTGACAGTAGCACCCTCATTGTTCACCATCCGACTTCTGCCACATTCTGCAGATATAGTCCTGCATTGTACCAATCTGGTCCACTTGAAGTCAGTTTGGGGCCAGTCTACCCTAAGGACACTCTAATTCAAAAGCTAATATATTTTTTCTTTACACGTAATGACTATATTTTTCAAAACTAAAAATTAGTACATAAAGTCTAATGACAAATCATTTTCTGACTTATGAGTCACATTCAGTGGTATACTTAACAAATTATTTTATTGAAGCAAAATTCATGTAAAAAATAGATTTAGCTATACATGTATACATAACCAGCTATGCAATTTTTAATCATTATAAGTTATAATTTTCTTTAAAAATCTGAGTTATGTGACAATTTTTATTCCATTACCTATAAGCATTCATATTTGCTTATTGAATTAACTTTATTTCTGTATGATTTGGGGATATTTTTGTATATGAAAACATGTTCACTTCTGTAGAACTGTTGGTAATCCTTAGAGAGAAGACCTAACACAATTAGAAAAATTATTTCTACTATAAGTGGCCTTCAATTAGGATTAAATCAACATGCATTTTCATATCTTTCTGTATTATTTCTCCATATTAATGATAAAATTTGTATCAACAACTCCCTAATACAACACTGGATTGATTTCTAACTTCTCTCTGAGTTATGATTTGGCAAAGGCTAAATCATAGATTGGGAAAATAAAGATTCTTCATTGTTGTTATTTTCTTGATATTACTATTTCTACTATTTGCTGTGTGGGTCCAAAGATAATGTTTTTAAATTCCTGGTTTAGTGGTGGGGTCTTTCCCCCTTTTTATTATTGCTAATGTCTGATGTTATTGCCTTTTAAGAAAAAATGGTCTTTAATATTTTTACTTTTAACGTTTATTGAGGGGTTTTTGTTACCTAATAGTTTGTAGACACACACACACACACACACACACACACACACACACACCACAGAAACTTGCTTGGGCATTTTGGATTTTATAGCACTAGGAAAACATGAAGGCTATTTTCTTTATATAAAAAAAAGTAGTCAATTTCTTTGCTTATAGGCATATATGTCTCCTTCTCAGGGGGAGAAACAATTGTGGCTACTTAGCAAAATCAAACAGGCTGGTTCAGCTCAGAGGCCTTTTATAGTCTGGAAATGTGGGCTACATTTGCCTCATCTGTAAAAATAAAGCACAGAGCAAGAGCTACTGTCAGTTTCAAATGAAATAATGTGTATGCAAGTGCTCTGAGAGGGACTATAAAACTAAAAGCATATTATTACCAATGGGGTAGGGATTCAAGCTAAGCACTATGGTATAAATGTGGTCAGGACATGATGGGTAAAGATTCCCAGGAAGCCTCTGAAGCCCAGGCCTGCCTAGTCCTTAAAGCTAAAGAAAGTCACCCCTGTTGGGATGCAAGAGAGACTCAACCTATACTTTTCTGCTTCTGATCCTAGAACTCTGCTCACCCGACCACCCTGAGGAGAGAAGTAAAGTGAAATAGATGGTAACAGAAGAAAGCAAGTGTACTCATTCATATGAGTCTGGCTACATTAATTCTGATGCTTTCCTGAGACAATCACTTTACCTACAAGTTTGAGTGATCTCTCAATTCTGGAAACAATCCATCTTGGGAAGAATGGGGTAGAATAAAGAGCTTTTATATTGCTCCTGTAAAAACTCAACTTTTGTACATATAGCATTACTCAATCTATATTTATATATTATATATAATGAAATAGAGTATTATATACTTACATAAATTGATCACACTATATTTTGCTTTCTCACCTACCTGTCTCCCATATCAGACCATGAGCATCTTAAAGGCAAGGCACAGGTCTTACTCATATTTTTATTCACAGCTCTGACTGCTGGCACATAATAGACATTTAATACGTGCTTGTTAATTTGAATTCTTGTTAATTTGAATTCTATGTGACAGATCCTGTTTCAAACACTGAGGGTAAAAAGATGAACGAGGCTGGGCGCAGTTGCTCACGCCTGTAATCCCAGTACTTTGGGAGGCCGAGGTGGGCAGATCATGAGGTCAGGAGATCAAGACCATCCTGGCTAACACGGTGAAACCCTGTCTCTACTAAAAATTCAAAAATTAGCTGGGCATGGTGGTGCATGTCTGTAATCCCAGCTACTGGGGAGGCTGAGGCAAGGAGAATTGCTTGAATCAGGGAGTTGAAAGTTGCGATGAGCCAAGATTGCACCACTGCACTCCAGCCTGGTGACAGAGTGAGACTCTGTCTCAAAAAAATAATAATAATAATAAATAAAGATGAATGAGACAATGGCCTTGCCTTTAAGGAGTTCACAATTACGCATTATCAGTTATCCCAGACTCATTACATAAGCTTAGAAAGTACTCATTCCCTCTTCTTGTTTTCCTTGTTCTTTTCAGCCCACAGAGTTTTCCTGTAGGTTTCATGCCCTTCACTCTTTCGCTGCCACTCTCAATTTCAGTAGAATGTTTTTATAATTGTCCTTATCTGCCATGCTCACCTTTACTCTGCATTGTTTAAAAAACATTTTCTTTGGCACAGTGAGTGACTACAGTTTAAATGTTTGGCATGAAGGTGTCACCAGCTATCTCATTCGTTTCCATCTCATGGTGTGAGAGTTTCACTTCCATCCAGTATAAACACAAGGGCTGGGTCTGATTAGCTTTTAACTCATCAGCTGAGTTGTGTAACCAACCCTTTGTTTTAAGCAATAGAAGGGCCAAGGGGCACCATTACCATGCCGTGCTTAGGGCATCAGTTGACCTTAACCCAGCCCTGGTCCTTCCATTGCTTGTTACTAACACTGGTGAAATGCTTGTTGCAGAAACATAACAAATCTCATCTTTAAAAACAGACATCTTGGTTATCTTCTGCAACCTGGCCTCAGTCTACCTGCTCAGCTTTTTTTCTTTCAAGTATCCATCCTGTGGTCCATCCCAGTTGACACTCTCTTTCTCCCAAGATCACGCCTCTACACCATATACACTTCCCTCACCATCCTGTTCACTTATCTAGAGTCTACAACTTAGAAGACTCAGCTTCAGTCCCTCCTCCTCCATAAGACCTGTTTGGAGAATGTCTAGAACTCATAGCGAGTATATTATCCAATGGCCCATGAATTCTCTTGGATTACTCTTAAATTTTTATTATAATTTATTTTTATTTTTAAAATAGAAACAGGGTCTTACTATGTTGCCCAGGCTGGTCTCAGACTCCTGGCCTCAAGCAATTCCCCCAACTTTGGCCTCCCAAAGTGGAGGAATTACTGGTGTGAGCCACTGCACCCAGTCTGCTCTTAAATGTCAATATATATCGTTATACTTTAACCCCCAGTTATAAGGCCAGTTCCTGGAGGTCTGAATCTGTGTTTTTTAGTACAGGGAAACATGAGCAGTAGGTGTACAATAAACGTTTGTCAAAACTCTTTTTGGGATTTCTGTTATTCATAGAACCACCACCTCTCTTCATTTTCCTCCTCCCCAGATCATAAATCATTGCCATCAGCCTTTAATCCAAATTCAGGTAGATCCAAGAGTCTTCTCTCAGTATCTCCCACTTAGGGACAAGTCTACTAGGTGGAGGACATCCCCCAAGAAAATTTGAAAAAAGATATTTGTGGGAACTTTGAATCTGGCACTTTCCCTTTCGTGTCCTCCTGAAGAGCAGTGGAGAATTTCTCTTCCTTCTTAATGTAAGGTTCTCTCCTGTCATTCAACAAATGAAGGATGGTAGCCTGAAGGAGAAACCAAGAAGAATCTAAAGGAAGTCTCAGTACCTCAAGAACCTACATTCAGCAGAACTGTGTCTCCACAGCCATAGCAGGGACGGTTGACCTGAGCAAAGTGAGTAAGGAAATGAGTTTGCAGTAGTGCAGAATGGTAACAACAATGAACCTCAGCTGCCACTGTATGCATACCATGAGCCACCAAGCATGTCACATTACAGCTATGCCTTCGTCTAATCCTCGAAACACCCCATGCCAGCAGGACTATAATTATCCCCATTTAACAGAGGAGCAAACGGGGCCCAGACTGCTTAGGGACAGCAAAGCCTGACTTCAGAGTTTGTTAACCCCACCACTACAACACACTGAGCGAGCCTTTTCTAACCACTACTGAAGCTCAATCCAAAAAATGAAAATGGATTCACCATGACCCACGTATTCTTTATAATCATGAATTGACTCTGAAGCTAATTTTTCTAAAAATGGCTCTGAATACATTTTAAAGTAATTCCCAAGTATTTAGGCTTATTATGTCCAAGTAAGCTCTGAGGATTATAGAATAAAACTATTATATGAAAGACACACCATCACCAACTGCCTACTTTGGCCAATCCTGCAAGCCTCATCATCCACAGGCAGAAAAATTAATTTGCTCAGTTTGGCAGAACAGAGCAGAGCAGTGCTTCAAGTGAGCCATTCCGATCCAGCCAGTGATCCAACCTTGACTTCTGGGATCTAATTGCCTTTACCGTAGACATGATGAGCGGGACTGAAGACATTGAAGATAGCATCTCATTATGAGTCATTCAGCTGCTAGAAGGGGGTGACTGACAACTGGAGGTTTTTGGCTCAGTGTTCTAGAGCAACGTTTTAAAAACTCATTAGCTATCTGTTCGATCAATTTAGTTAGTAGTAACTAACATGACAGAAATAAAAAGGAAATAGGGAAAGAAAAAGAAGAGGGGTAGAGGAAGGAAGGAAGGGAAAGGAAGGGAAGAGAAAGAAAGGAGGTAGGGAAGGAGATAGGGAAAGGAAAAGGGAAAGGGGAAGGGAGGGAAGGGAAGGAAGGGAAGGAAGGGAAGGAAGGGAAGGAAGGGAAGGAAGGGAAAGGGGAAGGGGAGGAAGGGAGGAGGGAGGAAGAAGGAAGGGGAAAAGAGAGAGACAAAGTGAATTTCATACAGTATGAGGAAGTACTGTTTTGTGAAACAACTTTTAGTTGAAATAATGATTTAATATACATGTTTACGGGAACACGATGTAAACATGAATTTCCTACTGTGGTTGCAGTCTAAACACACTGAGAAGCATCGGCCTTGATCTTCAAAGTAAAAAAATTCTTTAAAACACAGACTATCAGATTTCCACAATTGTTGGACTAAGTGGGAAACACTTCCCAAGTTTTCATTTCTACAAACCTAACAGCTCACTGTACAAATTTGAGAACAGCCTTTGAGGTTTTTTCACTGTGTCTTGAAGGTTCTCTCCCAATCCTTAATCCTCAAACCAAGGAGGAGACAGAGAAACACAAGTAATCACTTCTTAAATGCCTTTTCTTAACCACTTAAGAAGGCTTCAGATCTTAAATTTCCGCTCATTTTAGGGTTGTGCACTGCGTTTTGGGTACAGACTCCTGGTGAACCTATGCTGAGCAAGTGGCCCCACTCTGTTCTTCCACTGCAACTTCACCATGCAGAGATGTCACAATCTCATCATCTGTCTCTCGCCAAATTGTGAGTCCCTTGCTCCTGGAATTGTTTTGTATCCCTGCGTTCCCACAACTCCGTGCCTTATATGTAGTTTTAGGCACTTCCTAAATGTTTGTGAATTTAAAAATGAGCAAATCTGCTATCTTTTAAAGGTCCACTAGGTGATGTACCACGTTTAAATTTGTTAACTTCTTTCAGTAACTAGAGGGTTAATGAGATTTGCTTGCATAGTACATGTCTGGCTTTGAAATTAGAATTCCTCCTCTTGCAATTACCAGGATTGAGTGAAGGTCTCCAAGTTATAGTGAAGGATTGGGAGACGTGTGTTCCAATCCCATAAATGGCAGATTCCAGTGAGAGCTGCCCAGAGGACGTTTATTTGCATTAGAAGACAAAGAACACCTGGGAGAGGAAGAAGAATTACATTTGGGACAGACTCCTGAGCAAAGGAGAAAGGGAGGGAAGGCAAGCCCAGTTTCTCAGAGAGAACCGCCCCCCACAGAGGGATCAGGAACAGATTCAGAAGCAGAGAAGATGCTGGAATGCCACAGTGGAAACCAAGTGAAGGTTAGTGAGGAGAGACATTTCCAAGGGGCACCTGCTTGATGCCACTAAGCTGTACCCTAACTTTGCTCCAAGTGAAGTTAGTACCAATCCTTGAGAGAGGGTGATTAGAAATTGAGTCTATACGGCATCCTTTCTGTGCTAATTCAGGATATGTAACACTGGAGGGGGAGGGCCTATCTCCTCTCAGTCTGGTAAGTGTGGACTTTCCCAGCAATAATGTCCTCACAGAGATGGCTTTAAGGTTCATCCTTAGGACAGAGGAGACCGTGGCAGTAGCAGCTCCTGCTCAGACTCTGCAGAGACGGAGTATGGAGCCTACAGCAGCCACAGAAATACTCGAAAAGGCATCAAGAAGAGCGACGGAGACTCTCAGAGACTTTGAGGAAAGGAGAATCCTGAGATGAATACTGTTGCTATAGGGGCAGAAAGGGAGTGATCCCTTTCCTCCCATCACAAAGGCTCACAGCCAACATCCCGTAACAACAACAACAACAAAAACAGGTTAACAAGAAAGGCATAACTGAGTTATTACCTGCACACATGTGCGTAGGAATCATACAAAATATGAACTCAAAGAGGGCTGGATGGTTGCAGCTTAAATTCCCTCTTCATAGAAGAGAGGAAAATGGGCAGTAAATAGACCCAATGCTCGGTCAACTGTTAGTAAATAATTTTTGGGGGGAAGGTGAGGGGAAAAACCGCACAGAAACAAAGGTTATTTTATTATGCAGCAAAAGACCCCCAAGTTATTTCTCAGAGCTGACCTTAGAAGAACAAAGAAAAGTCTGTCTGGGCATGGTGACAATTCCGTTTCTTCTCTTCTCTGGCGGTTAATCTTTCCCGGTTATTTGATGAGATTACTGGGGAAGGGGTTTAAGACAATTGCAATTCTTTTTTTTTTTTTTTCTTTTGAGACACAATCTCATTCTATCGCCCAGGCGGGAGTGCAGCAATGCGATCTCAGCTCACTGCAACCTCCACCTCCTGGATTCAAGCAATTCTCCTGCCTCAGCCTCCCAAGTAGCTGGGATTACAGGCATGCGCCACCATTTCCAGCTGATTTTTGTATTTTTAGTAGAGACGGGGTTTTACCATGTTGGCCAGGCTGGTCTGGAAATCCTGACCTTGGGTGATCTGCCCACCTCGGCCTCCCAAAGTGCTGGGATTACAGGCATGAGCCACCGCGCCCAGCCAGTTCTTTTGGAAGAAGTTTTCCTCAGTCAGATGAGAGAATTCCAGAGAGAGCCCCTCCCTGCACTTCAGGTGAAAGAACAAGACAAGGCTAGAGGGACCCTGGTTCTGAGGCAGCTTCTAAGGCCCCCCAGTGTGTCCAAGCACCAGTCTTTGAGGTAGCACTTTCTGAGCCCCATCGTTGAGAAGCTGTGCAAAGTTGAAGTTAGCTTTCATTCCTGTCACCTTTGTTAGTGAACTCAGTCTGACCTTTCCCAGCTGACATGGTGTGTCAAAAAATAGGGCCCCTGAGCACTGTGGAAAATCCTTCAGCACAAATCAGCCTTTTTCCAGATAGTTCAGATATCTGCCAGTCTAACTCTGGGAAGCTCACTTATATCCAGGAAATGTGTTGGTGAGTCAGGCCCTCTAAGCATAATTTCATTATTAGAAAATGTTACTACTCTATGAGGAACTATAGATCTGGACTCTGTACCTCCTGGCCTATTTTAACTTTAGAATATGGGATTCCATGGTGCAATGCACACTTCTGTATGAAGCCACAGAAATCCCTTCTGAAATTTCAGCTGGGTAATACTCTTTTGTTTCTATTTTGTTATCACATTAATTAACTGAGAACTTGTATCAAAACTTCTAGGAAATTTTTAAGCATTGTATAACTGCTGAAAGAGACTTATACAAAGCAGTACTGCCATTGACTCATGGTTTCCAAAAGGAGGGATAAAAACCAGACTCCTTGTTTCTTAAGAATAATCTATCCACTAAAATGTCATCTGCTTGTTCCGTTAAAGACCTTTGATGCTGCCTGATGTATTAGCTCTTGGGAAGTGGAGTCTGTCCTTATGTTAAAAGAAAGAAATAAAATTAGGGCCTTATGTTTTTAAGATTTTAATTTCTATGCTGCATGTTAGAATGGAAAGTTACCAAAAACAGCTATAATACCTGCCATTCATTCTGTATTTTCTATGAGTTAAGTGCCTCATATGCAATATCTTATTTAATCTTCAAAATGATCCTAGCAGCAAAGCTGACACTCAGCTGGTACACAACAGTAGATTGTTAAACTACAGAAGTATTTCTTTACTGGTTGGTATATACTCACTGCCCTGACACCACTGAGTAACAGCCCCCTCCCACCCATGCATACATATTCTACCGTTGCCTTTCCACTTCCAGGATAGTTTCATGATCCAGGACTAAAGTGTTAATGCCAGTGACTGTTGTGATTGATCAGTGACCATCCTGTACTGTGGCTAACTATCTCTAATGTCACCCTTGCCTGTGGAGCAGATATGGTTGTCTTTATTTGGAGATGAGGAACTAGAAGCTTTAAGAAGTATGACAGACTCTTATTTTCCAAAATTGGCTAAAAGTAATTTCCAGTCATACATGCTTTTCAAAGAAACTTGTTGCTTTCCCATCAAGAATTGAAGTCTATCTCCCATCTCCTAGAAATTGGGTGAGCTCATGTGGCTGTCTCGGAGAATAGGATGTGGCAGAAGTGATGTATGACTTCTGGAGCTAGGTTAGCAAAGGCGGTAACAGTTTTCACTGTTATCTCTCCAGAGATCTCTCTCTACAAACACCTGCTGGTGGATTACAATCAACAGGTAGAAGTCCAAGCTTCAAAAACAGTCATGTTCAGGTTCTCTGGCCAAAAGCCTCAGCTGAGGTCCCAGACATGTGAGTGAATGAGCCTTTAGATGATCTCAGCTCCCAGCTGTTGAGTTGCTACTCAACCTTTGAAATTTCCACCTAAGGCCCCAGACATTTTGGTACAGTGACAAATTGCCCTGCTATGCCTTGTCTAAATTTTGACCCCCAAATGTATGAGTATACAATATAGGGGGAATTCATAATGTGGCAACATAATCATAACAGAAAAGTTAAACAGTTTGCCCAAGGCAACATAGCTGGTATGTGGTGAAGCCAGGATTTCAACCTAAAATCATCTGACTTTGAAAGCAAGCATTCTTAACTACCAGGTGACATTGCTCCTCTGAGTGAAACTCTAAGAGGGAACATGGTAGGGTAAAGACGCCAGCTGGATCATCTTTCAGTTGGATATACGGGGTTGATGAATGGTCCAGGGTGGGCATCATTCTCCATGGTGTTCACTCAGACACCTTTTAGCTCAAGGCTCTGCCATGTGTGGTTTCCCTTCCCAACATAATCTCCTGGTCCAAGATGGCTGCTCCAACTCCATTCATCATATCTGCATTCCAGTCATTAGGAAGATTGATAGAAAGAGAAGAGCAGGCCCCCCTATTTTCTAGAAAATGTTCTGAAAGGCACAGACTCTATTTGCTTATATCCCACTGTTCAGAACTTAGTCACATGGCGCATCCAGCTGCAAGTGATGTTGGGTGATCATGTATCCAGCTAGAAACTAGGGGCATGTTTCCCTAGATTCTAGAATCTAAGAAACAGCTCTGATATTGGAACAATTGGCAATCTCTGCCATAGAAAAGAAAGGTGATTTGGTAGAAAATGAATGTTTCCAATTGGGAGCCATGATAATCCCTCACTTTCTTTACTTCCCCCCAACACTTGAAAAAATTATTCATCATCTATTATTAAATATCTTCTAGAGGACTTAAACTGATTTAACTGTAAGAGTTTTTGGATACATTGAGACAACAGAAATCTCCTGTGTTCCAAGGGTAGATGTGCCCTGAAAACAATGTGAGCTCAAACTACTATGGCCCACCATACTCCAGAAAAAATGAAAACACTAGGCAGATCAAGAATCCAACAAGAAAAAAATTGTGTCCTGTTTAGACACCATACCACAGAAAGCCACACAGAAAACCTGATTGAGAAATAAAGGTTATGGTGAACTTTGCAAGAATCCATTTCGAGTGAGCATTCCAAGAAATGCATTCCAAGATGCATTTCTTCCCTCTTAAGTGTATCTAGAGTATTTCAGATGATGCCTGCTTAGATGGCGACACTAATGAACTGATTTCTCTGATTACTCCCTGAAATTGGAATGTCTATTCTCTTTTCACTTCCAAGAACCTTCCCAACATGAAAAATATTTGGATGGCAGGGGGTGGAAATCACAGCATCCCTTGGAGCAAACACACCATTTAAACTTCTTATCACAAGACATTTTCCTGTGCTTGATGACTTAGTCATAAAAATTCTTTAAAGAAGGAAACTGAAGTGCAATAACCAATGGTAGCGAGTTTAAAGGAAGGAAAATTATAGCATCCCCCGCTACACAAATCTGGCCTGTATCATTTTGGTGTTTGAGCTGAAAATGTGTTACTATGTAAGTGAATAAAACAGAAAATCAAATAAGGCTTAACAATAGGGAGATATGGCTACATATGAAATGAGCAGTTAGCACACACGCACACAAAAGCAGAACCTTCTCTCTGAATTCAAATCTATCTGACCTTAGAGATGTTTCCAACTTGTTTCCACAAGAAAAGGGGGTTACAGCTTGCATAGAATATTCCACCCAGGCCTTCAGAATGAGCTTGGGAAAGAATATGTAACAAGAAGGCCTGATCCTGTGAATTTCTCTCTGGCATTTGATCCTGAAATTAACCTGGGCAGGAGCTCTGAGACCTGCACTCTATGATGAGAAAGGGGTGGGCGACTGCATAGGAGAAGAGGGGGACATTTGTGTGTGGAAAAATTTTACTATGACTATTTCCCTCAGCCACATGTACAGCCCACTTAAGTAAAATAAAAGTAGCTTGAGTTTGCATAGTATTTTGTGATGTGCCAATAGGTCTCACAAACATAACCTTTACCCCTCTATAAGGCTCTTTGCAACTTGTAGGAAGGCATGATTGATTATAGAATTCTGACCAAGAAAACTAAGAATCAGAGCACTTGCAATTTGCCAGTTGGTGAGCAGTGACCAAGCCAGGTCTTCTGCTGCTAAATAGGTTATTCTCTCCACTACATCACTGCTATGGTTTGAATGTCCCCTCCAAAACTCATGTTGAAACTTAATCCCCAATGTGTTATGGCAGTTCTGAGAGGTAGGGCTTTTAAGAGGTGACTGAATCATGAGGGCTCTGCCCTCACTAATGAATACACTCATTTATTGATTAACTAATGGGTTAATAGATTAATGGGTTGTCATGGGAGGGGAAACGGGTGTCTTTATAAAGAGGAAGAGAGACCTGAGTAAGCACTTTCACAAATGAGCATGCTCAGCCCCCTTGCCATGTGATACCCTGCACTGCCTTGGGACTCTGCAGAATCCCCACCATCAAGAAGGTTATAAACAACAGAAAATAGACTAAGATAATCACTTCTCTCTCTTTCCGTTTCTAAATCTATCTATCATTCTCTCTCAATCTCCACTTTCCCAGGAGTCCAGACTGCACAAGCACATACGACATAAGTTCAGAGGTTTTAAAATACATCCACAAATTCTTCAATGCCCCTCCCTTTAAATGTGAAGCATGGACTGGACTTGGTGACTCACTTCTAACAAATAAGAGATGGTGGAAATGATTAGGTCATGAGTGGCACTGTGGTCTCCTCCCGGCTCTCTCTTGGTTCATTCACTCTGGGGGAAGCCTGTAGTCTCTGCTCACGATGTGATTACTTAAGATAGCTTAGGATCCAAACATTGTATTTCAAAAGGATCTGGCAGAGAAGATAATTGACAGATGAAAAGTAGGAGGTTGAATTTTAAAAGAGGTTACATACTTAATGGTTCCAATTCTGACATTCTGGAAATGGCAAAACTATGGCTACAGTATAAAGATCAGTGGTTGCCAGGGGTTACGGGAGAAGGAGGTGGAGCACGGAGGATTTTTAGGGCAGTGAAACCACTGTGTGTAATACTGTAATGGTAGATGCATGTCAAGATGCATTATACCCACAGAATGTTCAACACCAAGAGTGAACCCTAACATAAACTATGAACTTTGGGCGATAATAATGACTCTTCAAAAAAGAAATGACTCTATTATCTATGGCTCCATTTTACTCTCTAATGACTCAGAAAATGGAGAGAACCTCCAGATGATGAAAATGGAATATTAATGTGCTTCTTAAGCACATTAATACTTAGCACTGGGAGACCTGCCCATTGCTAAGTATCTGCTTTAGCAAGAGGATCTGGTGTTTTCACCCAAATATATTCTCTAATCCCAGACCCTGGCAGCCTGTGGAACCACCCATCTGGCCCCAGGCAGGGATTTCAGAGACCAGCTGGGTGCTAGGATGAGGTGGGGGCTGGTTTGTGTGCTGTAAGTCCAGAGCCCAGGGCACTCAGACAGACACGGTCACATCAACAGCCAGACTGACAATGGAAATGAAGGGCAGGAGCCATGAAAAAGGGAGGCAAATCAGACAACAGGGCGAGGAGCACGGAGACCCTCTGAGATGGAAAACTTAAAAGCTGAGACCTTTTTATAAAACATCACTCTCCAATGAGGAGAGAACTTCTCATGTGCGGCCCTTAAACTGTGCCTTTCTTTCTCATAGGGCTATTATAAGCACTTGGTGAAGTCTGCTTAGAACTCTGCTTAGCACATAGTAAATGCTTAACAAAGGTTATTGTTGTTCCTGTTGTTTCTAAACCTAAACAGAAGCTGCAACAGCTTCAAGAAAGGAAATGCAAGAGGAACCCACACACCCCTCAGTGTCAAAGATGCATCTTGACAGCATGCGAGCAACTCTCAAAAAGCGTTCTGCTGAGCTGATGCCTTCTGCTTTAGGAGACCAGCATTCCAGCCAAGCCCCCAGAATCCCACCAGCTACAGTCCTGCCTCACTCCAGGCTTGGAAAGCCATGGGGGCTGCCCCTGGATTTAGGGCTGCCCCAGGGTTTAGCCCTCCAGTTCTGTCACAGTGTGCACTATGGGAACATCCCACAGCCATACAGTCAGACACAACCCTGGCCCTCAGTGTGTGGTCAGCAAGGAAACATTGCTTGCTTCTTGCAGGAGGAGACATGACCTGAGAAAATCTAGTTTCCATTATCTCAGGCAACACTGAAGGCTATAGCAATTCCCCCAATTTATTAAAGGAGCTGTTCCTAGGGTTATCTTTAGATTTCCCACTCCAAATGCTTTAGCAAGAAGAGAATTTTGTTGATTAGCAATGAGATGAAACTACTTCTCTTAGTCATCACAGTCATAGAAGGACGAGCCTTGGCTTGTCAGTAGGAAAGAGAAAATACATGTTATTTAAAAAACAAAAACAAGAGACTTAGATAGTGGTTCCAGGGAATTTTCACTTCCTCCCTGCTGAAGCAGCTCTCCTTATCTTCATCTGTGTTTCCTGTGGCCAAGAGTTGAAGATTCGGGAGCCTGGGGCTCTTTATACCATTCACAATAGAGACCCTCTCTCCTCAAATATTCCTGTGCCAGCATCTGTGTTCTATTCTCAGTTCAGCTGACTTCTAGATTTGGAAGCATCTAGTAATGTCAGTCATTCATTCAGAAATATGATCAAGGACCTGTCATGTGCCAGGTGCTGTGCTAGGACCTGGGAGTGAAAAGATGGATAAGATATATTATCTGCTCTCTAGGATACCCGTCTGCCTGGTGGGGTCACAGACATGAGAAAAAAACAACGTAGTAAGTTCTGCCAATATAGGACGGTTATATTATTATAGAAATCCAGGAAATATACAGGGTCTATACCCATAATTCATCACCTGATGAATGCCTTAAAGTTTACCCCTGTCTGGGAGAGTTGCATTTTAACAAGAGTGCTAAAAGACAGAAAGACTTTCAAGATGAAAAGGAATTCATCTGTAGGGTAGAAACTTCTTGCGAGTAATAAAGATTTGGGGGCAGGGATTTTCCTCACACATTTCACTGCCCTTAGAAGTCAGTCTTAGGACCATGAATCCACTCCCCCTTAGAAGTCAGTCTTAGGACCCAAGATTGTAATTCAAATGCCCCCACCCTCATGCCAAGTATCTTATTAAAAGAATCACTCAATAGTAACAGGTTTCTCCATGGGAAGGAGAAGACTTGTCTGCTGTTGAGAAAAGTAAGACTTTTACCACATCTTTATGCTTAGGACATGATTTCTCCTAATGTCCAAGGCCCTTTTCAGGGGAAGAAGATGCTAATGCATCATTATTTATCTGGTAAGGAGGTGCCGAATTGGGTTCTCGCCAAGGAGAGGAGACCACCATGTGTCTGTCCAGCAGCATCAGCTAAAATTAGGCATTATCTCAGCTGGCAGGAGCTCCCTCTTTGGTAGAAAGCTATTATGGGAAGTAAAGGGATCTAGTTCTGCCTTTTTACAACCAGTTTCTGGCTAAGAATGACTTCACTGGATGACCTCAACTGCAAAGAAAAGGTGAAGTGCGCTTCATGCTTCTGGCATCCTGGAAAGAGCCCCAGTTTTTAACTCTGTCCTGCCCACTTCCACTGCCCATGGCCAAGGTTACAACCAGCCCATTCTGGGGTCCCACTTCTGCCAAGAGCAGATACTTATTTCAAAACAAACAAAACTGGAGGAGTAACTCACTGAAGTTGAATATTTAAAGAATATCCAAAAGGCAAACACTGTGTGAAGGGGTCCAAGCCAGAAGCCCAGGAGAAATAAAGGACATACATAGATCCTCACCCTGCCCTCCAAGTGTTAACAACCCACCTGCAAATACATCCCCCATAGAGCAAGACTATCTAAAAGTCACCTCTACCCAAGGCCTTATAAGCAACTAGTATACTAAATGCTGTAAAAGGGAAGAGGAAGAGGAGGAGAGCAATTCTGTGGTCTGGGGTGGTCAAAGAATGCTTTACAGAAGACATGGGGCTTGAGTTGGGTCTAGGATCTCAGAAAAAGGAAGACAGTCCCAGAACCAACAATTGTAACTCAGATGACATTTTGAATATCTGAGTCAGGAATCTGAATTGTTTATGTAAGGGGAATGGCACACTAATTGCTGAAGCTTAGATTGGTTCACTTAATAATTATTAAGCTACAAATTGGCCTTAACTGGAAAAGACTTGTTTTTATAAAATGACTATCAATTTAAATGGAAATAAACCAACGTATTTTTCCAATATGACTGATTCAAACTAAAACAAAGGTATTTGTTCATTCAACAAATGCTGAGTGTCTGCCAGTGCCAGTCAATGTTCTGGGCACTGGTGGCACGATAGAGAGTAAGACACGCGAGTTCCTGCCTGCAGAGCTTACAGGGTGGTAGGGGAAAGACAGATGATAAAAAAGATTAAATAACAAGCATATATCAGAAAAAGATAAGACAAAAATAAAACCAAGTTATGTATTAGAACTATTTATTCGGATTGGGTGATCAGGGATGGATTCTCTTGGAAAATGACATTTAATAAGAAACATAAATGACAAGAAGGAGTTGGAAATGTCAAGATAGGATGGTGAGATCATTCCAGGCAAAAGAAGTAAATGCAAAGGGCCTAAGGTAGATATCAGCTTAATGTGCCCAAGAAGTAGAAGGAAGCTAAAGGCTGGAAAGTGATGGGCAAGGGAGAGTGTGGCACAAAATTAGTTAGGTTAGGCAAGGCCACGTCACGAAAGGCCTTGGAGATGCAATTTTGACCTCAGAGCCGCCACAAGAAGTTATGTTGGAGAACAGGAGACAGGATTTAAGTATTGCAATAGTTAATGTTATGCAACAGCTTGACTAGGCTAAGGGATGCCCAAATTGCTAGAAAAATATTATTCCTGGGTGCATCTCTGAGAGTGTGTCTAGAAGAAATTAGCATTTGAATCTGTACACTGATAAGGAGATCCACCCTCACCAATGTGGGTTGGTATTATCCAATCCACTGAGAGCCTGAATAGGACACAAGGCAGAGGAAGGGTGAATTTTCTTCTGTGTGAACTGGGGATATCCATCTTCTCCTGCCCTCAGACATTGGGACTCGTGGTTCTTGGGCCAGGATTCCACCATAGGCTCCCCACCCCATCTCCTATTGGTTCCATTTATTTGGCATCCTCTGATTAATACAACTATGGATCTCCTCTGGTTCCCTCTGGGCTCCTCAGCAAGTCACTAACCAGTCTAAAACTGGTTCTTCTTGTCTGCACGAGAAAAGAAGAAGTTAGCTTTCATCAGTCACTGTGTGTGTAGAATGTGATATAAGGTTCTGCAAGGTATTAGGTTGGTGCAAACTTAATTGTGGTTTTTAATTTGCACCAACCTGATACACAAAACATTTTAAAGACATTATGATTGTTAACCAGATGCCAATTGCATTTATAAAATTTTATTTTCTTAGTAGTCTCAATTTTGTAAATTAGTTCAAACCGACAAAGCAAACTCCATTCTGTGCTTAGGAGAGGGGTACACACTAGGCTAGCAAGCCCTGTGGCAGTCTATTTATAAAAGAATGAGAGAGTCAAGGTTGTGTTCTTAATGCCCATTTTATATGCATGGCTTGAGTTGAGTCCTTTATGTATAATTCATATGGTCATTTACAGGTTTTTACATGACTCCTCCTTTAAGAGTTAACTAACAAAGAGGACGTTATCAGCCATGGCACCAGGATATTATGCAAATCTTTCTAACTCTGAGCCAACAGAAAAGGGGACGGGTTGATTAATTAAAAAGATGGAGGAGGAAATGGGGGACACACACCCTCTTGATGTTACTCATCATTTGTTAATGTATTTAACTGAAAATAATTTTGAAGGATAAATGTGACTGTGTATGACCTCTGGGCGTGACGGCACTGCTTAACCCTGTGAGTAACCATTTGAATAGATGGAAAATGTTTGATTTCATTCATTTCACCAGAATCATTTCACCAGAAGTCCTACAATATGCCATCTGTAACCTGAAGAAGCAGGCAAGCTGGTGGTGTAATTCAGTCTGAGTCCAAAGACCATGAACTGCAGTAGGTGTCAGAGGGCAGGGGGTGCTAGTGTAAGTCCCTGAGTCTGAAAGCTCAAGAACCAGGAGCTGCTCCAATGTCTGAAGGCAGATAAAGATGAATATATCAGCTCGAGAAGTGAGAGAGGATCCACCCTTCCTCCCCCGCTTTTGCTCTATTCCAGTGGACACTCGGTGGACTGGTCGATGCCTGCCCGCATGGGTGAGGGCAATCTTCCTCACTCAATCTGCTGATTCAGTGCTAATCTTTCCCAGAAACAGCCTCACAAACTCACCGAGAAATAATGTTCCAGCAGCTACCTAGGCATCTCTAGCCCAATTTGACACATAAAATAAATCGTCACACAATATAAATAAAAATAGTTGTCTGTATTTACCTTTGTATCTCTTGAGGGGGCTATACAAATGTATGAACAGAAGGAGGCAGGAATTATTGGGGGCCATCTTGAAGGCAGGTTACCACGGCCCCTGTCACTATTAAACCACATCAGCCCTGGACCATCTTTCAGATTTTTGCTTTTGAAAGAAATAAACACCTATTGCGTTTATGCTACCACCATACTTGGAGTCTTTTTCTTACAGCCACCTAATCTGTCTCCTAATGAAACCACTGCCACACAAAATTAGAAAAGCCAGCTGGAATCGACTCACAAAGGGCCCTGAAAGCTAAATTAAAAGCTTGGGCAAACCACTGAAGATTTTTGAATACTATTTTCAGCAGATTAATCAATCAAGCAGTGGAATGGATCACAGTGAGGAGAGCCTGAAGCCAAGAAAATAATTCCAGGGGCAGTTACCTGAACTAAAATGATGACCATGAGAGTTAGAAGAAGAGCCAGATGTGAGAGACACTGAGGAAGAAGAATCTGTAGGACGTGAAGAGTGACCAGAGGTGTGAGGCAAGGGAGATGGAGGCGTCAGGATGACTTCCATCATCCTGGGGTGTCTGGAGGATATGAGGTACTATTAGATCATTTCAGCAAGACACAGGCATATTTTAACAACTCTGGAGCAAATAATACTATTCTCTAAAGGGGTAAGCTATAACAGTAATGTCAGGCAATGAAGGACAGGCAATAAGAGAACTTTATCTGAGGCCAAGCCAAACCTAGATGGGTCCTTCAAAACCCTATCTTGGCCGGGCATGGTGGCTCACACCTGTAGTCCCAGCACTTTGGAAGGCCAAGACAGGTGGATCACTTGAGGTCAAGAGTTCGAGACCAGCCTGGCCAACATGGCGAAACCCTGTCTCTACTAAAAACACACACACAAAATTAGCCAGGCATGATGGCACGTGCCTGTAATCCCAGCTACTCAGGAGGCTGAGGCATGAAAATTGCTTGAACCTGGGAGGCAGAGGTTGCAGTGAGCCAAGATCTCGCCACTGCACTCCAGCCTGGGTGACAGAGTGAGACTCTGTCGCAAAATAAATAAGTAAATAAAAATAAAACCCTATCTCGTTAGACTGCTGTTTTAACAATAGGGCCAGGATTTGTCACCCGAATCAGTGAACAATGAAATCACATCATAAAACGCCATCATCACGCTGATTTCCTTCCTCCTCAGCTCTTCCACAACATGTCCTACTGCCACCTGATTGCCAGTTTCCCCTCTGTCTCCTTCTTTAATCTGTACCTCTTCAGGTATAAAAACTAGGTCCTCTGCATCTCTGAGTCACCACAGTCAGCCTAGTGCCTGCAGTAGCATGCATTTGATAAACACATGCTTACTGTCTTCAGACTCTGCAGCACATGTTTAAAAACATTCCCCCAGGCCTTTGAAGGTGACTTAATCTTGTTGTCATTCTTCCCTACTCTGTGCCCAGCTCAGGGTTAAGCACTGGGGATAACAAGACAACCCTGGAACCTGTCCTCATGGAGCTTTTGACTTTACTCCCTAAACCAGAGAACATAAGATACTTTCTTCGGTATTCCTAATATTTACTCTTTGGTATGTTCTGATTCTAAATTATGGTGTCATTGCATTCTAATTCCACAGCATAAACAAAAAAGACACATTACAGAAGATTTGTGGATTGTTCTGATTCAGCTTGTTATACTGTACATTTAGGTCTTAACGTACTTTTTCTATGTGTGTTATATTTTATAATACAAAGAATAGAAAATGAGAAACTCATCTTCTCTATAAATAAAATATTTACTAAATCCTCTTTTCTTGGTGGAACTCTGACTCTCACCCACATCTCTCCTCCCCTTTCAGTGCCTCAATGCTGCTTCAAGAGTATAACTCTCCTATTTCCACTGAAGTCTGTGCTACCTTGCTAAGGCACCCACTGTCCTCTTGATTTCTATCCCCCATGCCCCTGCCCCTTCATTGAAGACATTGGTACCTGACTCCCAGCTTTCTCTCTGACTCTGATCCATCTCACACCATCATCACTTCAACACCTACATGGCCAAATCAGCTGACAACCTGGCCTTCAAGTGTTTACATCCCCTTCCCCCCAGCTTCAACATTCTGCTCCAATCCAACCACCTATTCTCATGATCCCATCTTGGACCTTGAAATCCATTTTAAAATATTTTATTTTAAAGCACACACACAAAAAATACAGACTAATTATAGGAGAAACAGTGTAAATTCTAACTTTTTTAAAAAGGAGCAATATTTCACATTGCATGCCTGTATTAGAATATCTCATGTACCCCATTACGTACCTACTATGTACCCACAACAATTTTTTTTAAATTAAAAAACAGGAAAAAGGGAAAAAAATAAACTCACCTATGATCCACCCTACAGAAATAATAGAACATGGCTGAGCAAGTATGACCCCAGGAGTTTGGGTGCCTGAGAGAAAGATCAGACCAGTCTTTCACAAGATGGGCGTGTCCTGTCAACCAAGCCATGTGCTTGTTGGCGCCATGTGAGAATGTCTCTCGCAGATGAATTAACAGACAACAGAGTATTTTGCTAGGGAAGGCCTTGCAGAGCAAGGGCGAGAACTCCCAGAAGGCCTGGGTTCTGTTCCGGACCCTAACATAAATCATCACTTTGATCTTAGCAAGTTGTCTCTTCTTTCTGCGTTATAGTCCCTCCTCTGTTTGACAAAAGGGTGGACTAACATTTTATCATCCAGAAGACCCACTGTATAAACCCATGGCCCTGATGGCATCGTTGTACATTTTTAATTAGCACTACTATTTTTTGTGCTCCCTTGACACCTGCATTTCTATTTCCAAAGGATATGGAAACAGCTCGCTTCACTTCAGATGTCAGTATGTATTATCAGCAGGGGCAGGGAAGATGCACATCTGAACTGGCAGAGATTAAATAACTGAGGCAGATTTTTATGTCAGTGTTCTTACATATCACTTATTGACAATTCAATCCTGTTTAATGCTTTTGAATCTCATTTTGGGGTTCGTTAGGAGCATGCTGGGACATTATTCACAAGCCATTCTATCCTGATTACTTGGCAAGCAAATGAAATATCTTTGGAGGGTGGCAGGTCAGCAATGCCCATATCAGAAGAATTCAGACTCTGTGTCTCTGTTTGGTGCAGGGAGGGTCAATGCTTCCCCTGGGTACTTGGTTCAGACAGCTCCCAGGCTCCATACCTGAGGCGGGTACAAACACTGTCTTCCTCTTACTGAGGTCCTCCTTCCCACTCATTTTTTTTTACTTATAGAGTGCATGAATAATTGGAAAAGCCTGTGACTGTGACAACTCTGTAACAAGCATGGGAGACAGACGCACTCCGTGGTCTCTAGGCACATGCATTCGAAACCAGACATCACATACCACATGGTGAATAAGTGATAGACCTTCAGACAGAATACTAAAATCCCAAGCAAATATGAAAGCAGCCTTTATAAAGTTCATCCAGTCCAGAGTCAAGTATATCTGTGCATGAAGAGAGATTGGAGCTGTGGGAATATGAGGTGTGGAGCTTCTAGAATGTATGCACCTGCAATCAGAGAGCATCTGGCCCATATTAGCCTATGCTGAAATATTTAATGTAGAAATCCATTAGAAAGTGGATGAGGTACTATTATTCTATTTGATTTCAGATTTCTTCATAGTTAATGAAAGAGCATATAACACAGGGGTTAAGAACCCAGGCTCTGGAATTAAGCATAAATCTTACCTCCATGGGGGAGAGAGATCCAAGATGGCCGATTAGCAGCAGCTCAGGATTGTAGCTCCCACTGAAAGCGCAGAGAGTGAGTGGACGCCACATTTTTAGACCAATTTTTATTGCCCACGGACCAGGAGATTCCCGGGGGAGGAGCCCTACAGGTCGCCAGCGCGATTCTTTTGGCTGGCACGGCCATTTTGCAGGCGCCCCGGCACAGTTCTCATTCTGGAGTATATGGGACTGAGTGCCCTTTTAGTTGGCGTTGGAGCTCCGGGAAGGCAGAGTCTCCCATGCAGCTGATTGAAAAGCGGACTGAAGTGGGGGAACCAGACCGGGATATTCTCGGGCAGAAAATCGCCATGAATCTTAATGCCAGCTGGCGTAATGGGTCACCGCAAGGGAATGCTGGCCCCCCCCCCCTGCCCACACACACACAAAAAAACAGCAGTTGGAACTGCTGAGGATTGAGAGATTCACAGCAGGTACAGCTGAGCCCGGGAAGGTCCAGCTTTGTGGGGGAGGGGCGTCCACCGAAGGAAAACTAAGAAACAGAAAAAACTTTACCACCAACAAGCTGGACGTCCACTCAGAGACCTAATCTGAAAGTCAGCAAGTACACAGACGACAGGTGGATAAATCCACAAAGATGGGAAGAAACCAGCGCAAAAAGGCTGAAAACACCCGAAACAGAATGCCTCTCCTCCTACAGAGGATTGCAGTGCCTCATCACCCAGGGAACAAGGCCTGATGGAGAATGAATGTGAGGAATTGATAGAATCAGGCTTCAGAAGGTGGATAATAAGAAACTTCTGTGAGCTAAAATAACACGTTCTAACCCAATGCAAAGAAACTAAGAACCTTGAAAAAAGGTTTGACGAAATGCTAATGAGGATAGACAATTTAAAGAGGAACATAAGTGAATATATGGAGCTGAAAAACACAATACGAGAACTTCACGAAGTAAGCACGAGTTTTAACAGTCGAATTGATCAAGCAGAAGAAAGGATTTCAGAGGTCGAAGACCAACTTAACAAAATAAAACGAGAAGACAAGATTAGAGAAAAAAGAGTAAAAAGGAATGAGCAAAGTCTCCAAGAAATATGGGACTATGTGAAAAGACCTAATCTACATTTGATAGGTGTACCTGAATGTGACGAAGAGAATGAATCCAAGCTGGAAAATATTCTTCAGGATATTATCCAGGAAAACTTTCCCAACCTAGCAAGGCAGGACAATACTCAAATCCAGGTAATACAGAGAACACCACAAAGATATTCCTCAAAAAGAGCAACCCCAAGGCACATAATCATTAGATTCACCGGGGTTGAAATGAAGGGGAAAATACTAAGGGGCAGCCAGAGAGAAAGGTCGGGTTACCCACAAGGGGAAGCCTATCAGACTCACAGCAGATCTCTCAGCAGAAACCCTACAAGCCAGAAGAGAGTGGGGGCCAATATTCAACATCCTTAAAGAAAAGAACTTTCAACCCAGAATTTCATATCCAGCCAAATTAAGTTTCATAAGTGAAGGAAAAATAAAATTTTTTACGAACAAGCAAGTACTCAGAGATTTCATTACCACCAGGCCTGCTTTACAAGAGCTTCTGAAAGAAGCGCTATATATAGAAAGAAACAACCAGTATCAGCCATTCCAAAAAACCCATGGGTAAGCTGCATCCAGACCCATCTCACATGCAAGGATATACAGAGACTCAAAACAAAGGGATGGAGGAAGATTTGCCAAGCAAATGGAGAGCAAAAAAAAAAAAAAAAAAGCAAGAGTTGCAATTCTCATCTCTGATAAAATAGACTTTAAAGTAACAGAAACCAAGAGATAAGAAGGACATTATATAATAGTAGAGGGATCAATGTAACAGGAAGAGCTAACGATCCTAAGTCTATGTGTACCCAATACAGGAGCACCCAGATACATAGGGCAACTTCTTGGTGACTTACAAAGAGACTTGGACTGCCACACAATAATAGTGGGAGACTTTACACTACATTGTCAATATTGGACAGATTAATGAGACAGAAGGATAACAAGGATACCCAGGACTTGAACTTAGACCTCGAACAAGTAAACTTAATAAATATTTGCAGAACTCTCTACCCAAATCCACAAAACATACATTTTCTTCAGTAACACATCACATCTATTCTAAAAGTGACCACATGGTTGGAAGTAAATCACTCCCCAGCAATTGCACAGCATTTCATAGATTTAAATGAAATATTGGTTGGTTGGTTGTTTGTTATTTTCCTCCCTTATTCCTTCCTGTCTCCATTGTATAACACAATTATTAGTATAAAAGAGCTTTTCAATACCCATTTTTAGACTGCATTTTAGCCTGGGCAATAGAGCAAGATTCCCATTCTCTCTCCCTCTTCTTCTTTTTCCCTTTCTTTCATTCTCTTTTTTCCTTCTTCTCTCTTTTTCTTTTCTTTCTTTTTCTTTCTTTCAAAAACAAAAAAAAGAGTTGCCTGAGGATGTTGGGGGAAAAAAAAATCTTACCTCCATGAATTACACTTTTCTCAAGCCTAATGGGGACAATAATAATAACCCTTTCCTAAGATAAATGTGAAAATTTGATGATAAAACTGCACATGAAATACTGAATATAGTGTCTAACATATCCAGAAAATGTACTAGTTATAAGCTATTATCACTGTTATGTATTAAGTTATAGATGAATTCCTTTTCAGCTAAGGGTAAAGGGTTAGAGATTGAAGCTTCTTTGAATCTCTACCCATCCAACAAACACATTTATAAGATTAGTTTCAACATTTGTGATCATAATGTTTATTCTAAAGGTGAGTTTCATAACTTTTTAAAATTCTATTTTCATCTTTATTTTTATTTTCATTATTTTGTCCTGTGAGGTTACAGACAAAATTTTTTTTTGTGATTCTGTATACAGCACAATTGACCCTTGAATAATGCATACATGGATCTTTCTTTCAGTTGAAAATCTGCACATAAATTTTGCATATAACTCCCCCAAAACTTAGCTACTAATAGCCTACTGTTGACTGGTTACCAAAAACATAAAACAATCAATTAACATATATTTTGTATGTTATATGGATTATATATTCTTAACATAAGCTAGAGAAAAGAAAACATTGGCCAAGTGTGGTGCTTATGTCTAGAATCCCAGAAAGGATTGTATTGAGGCCAGGAGTTAAGACCAGCCTGAGCAACATAGCAAGACTCCGTCTCTACAAAAAAAAAAAATTAAGTTAATCAGGTGTAGTGGTATGTGCCTGTAGTCTAGTCTTAGCTACTCTGGAGGCTGAGGTGAGAGGATTGGAGTTCAAGGCTACAATTAGCTATGTTCACACCACTGCACTTCAGCCTGAGCAACAGAGCAAGACCCATCTCCAAAAAAAAAAGAAAGAAAGAAAGAGAAGGAAGGAAGCAAGGAAGAGAGAAAGAAAGAAAGAAAAAGAGAGAAAGAAAGAAGAAAGAAAGAAAAAGAAAAGAAAAGAAAATGTTATTAAGAAAATCATATGGAGGCAAAGTGCAGTAGCTCACACCTGTAATCCCAGTACTTTGGAAGGCTGAGGTGGGTGAATCTCTTGAACCCAGGAGTTCAAGACTAACCATGGGGTAACACTGTCTCTATAAAAAAATAGAAAAATCAGCAAGCATGATTACATGCACGTGTAGTCCCAGCTACTCAGGAGGTTGAGGTAGGAGAATCACATCAGCTTGGGGAGGTCGAGACTGCAGTGAGCCATGACCCTGTCACTGCACTTCAGCCTGGGCTATAGACTGAGACCTTGTCTCAAAAAAAAAAAAAAAAAGAATAGAAAAGAAAAAAGAAAATTAAAATCATATGGAAGAAAAAATACATTTACAACCCTACACTCTATTTATTGACACTGTAGGTTTACATTGTCTGTATATAATGTGAATCGTCTGTCTGAAATGGCAGGCAACCGCTGCCGACCTCAATGTGTGGTTCATATCAAGCAATTCAACTTTCCTTTGCAGGTCATGGCTTTTCTCCACTTCTTGGGAGCACTTCCAGCATCACTAGTGGTACATCATATGAGTCTCATTGTGTCATTCCAGGTTTACGTTATTGCACTAAACACGAAAAATACAGGAGAACTGGGAGAGATCACTTTCTACTGCGATCCACAATTTACTGGAGAAATGAACTGCTCACTGGGAGATGATTAGTGTCACAATGGCATTTTAAGCAGCTACTTGCAACACTTGAGCTCACTGCAATAGCAATGATAGGAGGCTACAAAATTATTATAGTAATACAGTACTACAGTATTGTTGCAGTTAATTTATGCAGTTATGATTTAATATTGCAGTTTACATTTGTTTACATTTAGCACCATATAAAGTCTGTGTTTGTGTGGGTGATTTTTTTTTTTTTCTTTTGAGACAGGGTCTTGCTCTGTTGCCCAGGCTGGAGTGCAGTGGGGATCATGGCTCAATGCAGACTGGAACTCCCAGGCTCAAGCCATCCTCCCACCTCAGCCTCCTGAGTAGCTGGGACTATGCCTGGCTAGTTTTTTATGTCTTGTAGAGACAGAGTCTCACTGTGTTGAGTCATAGTCTCATTTTAACTTTTTATAATAGATTTCTGAATTTTGTATGGTAGTAAACGACAGACTATGGTCTATATATATTTTATGCATTTATGACATACCTTTTCTTAATTTTAAAAATACTTCTAGGCTACACAGTTTATCTGCAAGTTTTTTTAAATTGTTGGAAATCTCCAAAAAGTTTTCAAATATATTCATTTTTAAAATTTGTATACAGGTGGACCCTTACAGTTTAAACTCATGTTGTTCAAGGGTCAACTATATTTAAAAGTTCTTGGGCCAGACCGGGTGTGGTAGCTCACACCTGTAATCCCAGCACTTTGGAAGGTCAAGGCGGGTGGATCATGAGGTCAGGAGTTTGAGACCAACCTGACCAATATGGTAAAACACCATCTCTACTAAAAATACAAAAATTAACCAGGCATGATGGCGTGCGCCTGTAATCCCAGCTATTCAGGAGGCTGAGGCAGGAGAATCGCTTCAACCTGGGAGGTGGAGGTTGCAGTGAGCAGAGATCACACCACTGCACTTCAGCCTGGGAGACAGAGCAAGACTCTGTCTCAAAAAAAAAAAAAAGTTCTTGTAGAAATGTATATGTGGTCTTACTCGTTTCCTTAATTTATCATTTCTGAAGTAGGTAGCACATAATAATGTGTTTGTTTAGAATAGTTACTTGTCATGTGTCAAAATTATTTTTAAAAAGTATAAACTTCTATATAAATATTAGTGTGGCTATTTTCAATAAAGTCATTTCTTCTTTCAATAATTCTGTGGATGCAAAGATTTAAGGCCATAGGCAGTAAAACTCATAGTCAGACAGGGCTGTCAATCTTTAGGTAGCCTGAAGGACATGGCGTATTGTCAGTGCTTAATAATAATATATCTTATCATTAACATTGTCCTTTTTCTTGGCCTCTGGAGTTTTATATGCCTTGTCTAAGAAGTTGTGCCAATTTGTGGAGATAGTTGTGCAAAGTACTTGAATGTGGAAGCCATAGATGCTCAGAGTATCTTCACTGAGGACCTTACACAAATGATTGGAGGTCAACCAATTCCACGATTAGTTAATTCAGTCACAGATCGTCAAGGATCCAGTCTCTGCTTTCCATTCTGCTATCTTCAGAGTGTCACCATTATCCTCAGGCTGTTTGCCTTTCTAATAACTCCCCATCCAAACAAGAGAATGTCCAGAAAGAAGGGGTAACTGGCTTAGGTATTCTTTTTAAATTGTCTTCCATAAGAGAAAAGGATTTCACTTTCTTCTCTCCAACCCACACATAGCCCTTCTCAGTACCCTGTCTTCCCAACAGAGTCATATCACAATTCGACTAGAGAGATATTCAGTAATTACATTCTGATGGCAACTTAGACATTATTTAGAAATGAGTCAGAAGCTATACCAGGATTTATATTCCCTTTCCTGCACAACTTTGTGGAGTTTTTTAGAGTTAATAATCACTAATTTTCTTTTTAAACATACTTTCTATTGTGTCAATCACAAAGTCTCTGTGGATCATCTTAATTCCTCTCAAGGTGTTTAGAAGCACCAGGTATTTATAAAATCATAGCCCTGAAGAATTTTGTCTTGGAGACTTCTGACCTCTGATCTGAACTGGCTGCCATTTTGAGGTCTTTCTTTTTTTTCTTCTTCTTCTTTTTTTTTTTTTCGAGGCAGGGTCTCACTCTGTTGCCCGGGCTGGAGTGCAGTGGCACAATCACAATTCACTGCAGCCTCGACATCCTGGGCTCAAGTGATCCTTCTACCTCAGCCTCCTCAGTAGCTAAGGCCACATGTGCACCACTAACTTTTTATTAAACTACTCCCTGCTAATTTTTTTATTTTTTGTAGAGTTGGGGCTATGTTACCCAGGCTGTTTTTGAACTCCTGGGTCCAAGCCATCCTCTCTCTCACTTCAGCCTCCCAAAGTGGTGGGATTACAGATGTGAGACACCGTACCTGGCCTAGGGTCTTTTTTTAATGTCACTCTAGATATTCTTTTTCCCTGCCTTTTCTTTTAGCTCTTCTCTTTCTTGGTTTACTCCCCCAGTTTTGTGGACACACCTACCAGTAGCCTTCCTGAGAAAGAATGAATCAGAGGTAACTTTACGATATTTTGAAAATGCCTATCTATTTTTGAGATGGAGTTTCATTCTTGTTGTCCAGGCTGGAGTGCAATGGCATGGTCTTGGCTCACTGCAACCTCCACCTCCCGGGTTCAAGAGATTCTCCTGCCTCAGCCTCCCAAGTAGCTGGGATTACAGGAGCCTGCCACCACACCCGGGCACCCCGGGTAATTTTTTTGTATGTTTAGTAGAGACAGGGTTTCATCATGTTGGCCAGGCTGGTCTTGAACTCCTGACCTCAGGTGATCCTCCCGCCTCAGATGTTGTTTTCTCTATTCCTGATTAAAGCTGATTAGAATATGTAATTTTAGATAAGCAGCCAAAATAGTCTGCTACCATACCTTACCCTGGATTAAGCTGCCTCATTCACACAATCCCAGGCCATGCTTGACCCCTACTGAGTTCCCTAAGGGCAGGGGCAGAAACTGCCTCTTTACGAGCCACTGAGCTGAGGCAGATCAGCTTGAAACTTCTCCACAAGCAGACAGATCCTGAAAGAGAGGAGGGGGACTGAGCCACACATTCCATTTCTTCTAAACTCATCAATCAGATATTTCCTTCCTCCTGACCCAAGAAAGAAAATGAAGACTGTGAGAGAACCCAGAAGTGGAGCTGTAGCTGGAATGCACAGAAACACACACTCAGGAAAACCGTTTCTCTCCATTTCTTCCTCAACCCCATGCCCACCCCCAACCAATATCTAGCACCATTCATTGGAGAATCCTTCCCTTCCTTCCTGCTTTGTGATGTCTTTACCATCATCATCATTATCATATATACCCTATGACCTCTTTCTGACCTATCTATTCTGTCCTGCTAAATTATTCTAGCAGGAGAGATAAACTGATAACCTTATGCTATCTTCTGTTGTGTTTTACTTTCTTGGAAAGCTAAACCCTCTCCACTACCCTTTATTTACCCTCAAAATGTATGAGTTACTATTGCCTATTTGTTCTCCAGATGCACTTTGGAATGATTTTTGTAATATTCCAAAAATAACGCTTTTGTGATTATGATTGAAGCCATATTAAACTGTAAATTAATTTGGTAGAAATTGACAACCTTATAATATTTAGTTCTCCCATCCAAGAACATAATGGCTCTATTTATTGAAGTCTTTTTTTATATTTTGTAGTAACATCTTATTATATCTTCATACAAATCTCTCATATTTCTTGTTAAGTTATTCCTAGGTATTTCATCTCTATGGAGATAACTGTAACTAGGAATAACCTAACAAGAAGTATGCTATGTTGGGAATGAAATATTTTTCCATTATGTTTCCTCTCTGGTTACAATTAGTATCTAGAAAATCTGGTAATTTTTCTTTTTTCTTTTTTTTGAATTTTTTGTTTTTGTTGTTTGGTTTGCTACAGAGTCTTGCCCTGTTGCCAGGCTACAGTGAAGTGGCATGATCTCGGCTCACTGCAACCTCTGCCTCCTAGGTTCAAGTGATTCTCCTGCCTCAGCCTCCCCAGTAGCTGGGACTACAGGCGCACGCCACCACGCTCAGCTAGTTTTTGTATTTTTAGTAGAGACGGGGTTTCACCATGTCGGCCTGGATGGTCTTGATCTCTTGACCTCGTGATCTGCCCTCCTTGGCCTCCCAAAGTGCTGGGATTACAAGTGTGAGCCACCGCGCCTAGCCTCATGTGTTTTTCTTTATATGTGTGTATCTTTCATATATTAAGTCATTCTTTTTTTTTTTTTTTTTTTTTTTTTTTTTGAGACAGAATCTCGCTCTGTCGCACATGCTGGAGTGCAGTGGTACCATGTCGGCTCACCACAACCTCCACCTCCTGGGTTCAAGCGATTCTCCTGCCTTAGCCTCCTGAGTATCTGGGATTGCAGGCATGAGCCACAACGCCTGGCTAATTTTTGTATTTTTAGTAGAGAGGGTGTTTCACCATTTTGGCCAGGCTGGTCTTGAACTCCTGACCTCGTGATCTACCTGCCTCGGCCTCCCAAAGTGCTGGGATTACAGGCATGAGCCACCACATCCAGCCTATTAAGTCATTCTTTTCACTCTTTTATTAATGCCAATACTTTTTCGTACAATCCCCTTGGGTTTTCTAGACCAGAGCTTTCCTATGAGTGTGCATGCAGCCCTCAGGTGTGGCAAGCATGGGGATCCTGGTCCTCTGTGAGATACTGACTGCCCAGTAGGCAAGGAAGGTCTGGGGCTGCCACTTGTAGCTGGTCACCTGCAATCATGAACTCCTTGGAGGGCCTGCCTCTGTTGCCCAAGCTGGTGTGCAGTGGCCTGATCACGGCTCACTGCAGCCTCAACCTCCCAGGTTCATTCAATCCCCTGAGGAGAGGCCTAAGCAGAGTATTTCTGACTACGTGTTGTCACCATTAGCAATTGAGCATAGTTCCCCACACAGATTTGCAGCACTCCCAGCTTCCTGGCCGCATCTAAACACAGTCAAAGAAGCGCTCTACAGCCTGGGTAGCTCCTTCTGGCTGGCAGCAGAGCGCATCTCTGTGCCATGTGGTCTTGGGTCTACAAGCTGCTGGAGGACTCTGGGTTCCAGGTGCCCACTGCACTTGGATCACAGCCCAAGGTGCAATTGATTGTGGGATTGGGGCAGATACTTCACCAGCTGGCAGCTTGGAATCATTGTCCTGACACTAAGCACATACTGTCATTTATTTTGTGGCTGATGAATTTTTTTAGTGACATTCAAACTACTTGCAAGATGACTGCTCCAATAACATGCCCTTTCTTCACATGAGTGCTTCCTCACTACTTTGAAATTCATGGTGTAATAAAATTTCTGTTTCTACATGGACACATGGGAAGAACGATACACAATGGGGCCTATTGGAGGGTGGAGGGTGGGCAGAGGGAGAGGGTCAGGAAAAATAACTAATGGGTACTAGGCTGAATACCTGGATGAAAATAATCTGTACAACAAACCCGCATCACACAAGTTTACTTATATAACAAACCTGCACTTTTACCCCTGAACCTAAAAGTTAAAAAGAGAATCGAAAGGGGGAAAAAAATCTGTTTTTTAAAAAAATCTATTTACTTCTGAAAAAAAAGGAAAAAAATCTATTTGCATTATCACAACAGATTTCAATAACACATTTTTCTAGAAGAATAAAAGAGCTGTTACATTCTCTTGGCAACTATTGTAAATTTGATAGATAAAAAATAAAATATTTTGTCAGCAACTAATATGAACAAAGTCTCATTCATGTTGACTACCAAGAGATGATCATTGAAAAATTGACATAAATATATATTTATAGCTTTTTTAGGCATATGATCTAATATGAAAGTTTTGTCCACAGAAATAAGCCTAAGTTTCTAGGTAACCAATGTGAGAATATTTTACTTGGATGTTTTATATAAATTTGATATTTAATGTATTCCCTTATACTTTACATTTTATTTTTATTACCGTAATTATACAAAGAAAATTGCTTCTGTATCCCCTATGGTTCACTCCAGTACATCTTACAGATATTATCATTTTTTTTCACATTCTATAATGTGGAAAGGTCGGGAATGACTGTTTGAGAACAGCAAGCATATTATCTGCAAATAATGATAATCTTAAATATTCTTTGATAATAATTAGACTTTTTTTTTGAGACAAAGTTTTACTTTTGTTGCCCAGGCTAGAGTGTAATGGTAGAATCTCAGCTCACTGCAACCTCCTCCTCCTGGTTCAAGCAATTCTCCTACCTCAGCCTCTGGAGTAGCTGGAATTACAGGCATGCGCCACCACACCCAGCTAATTTTGTAGAGTTTTAATTTGTGCTTAAACCATTGCATCAGTGAGAACTTCTACAAATACACACACACACAACAACAACAACAACAACAACAAAAAACACCCGTGGGATTGAGCGTCTCTCCTGTCTGCTGCAGGACCATGGGATATCAGCCATGCATTTCTCTCCTGAACTGTTAACATCTTCCTCTCTATCCCTCCTCCCCTTTAGCTTATTAACAGAATCAAATTCTCCATCTTAAAAAGAAAGGTATATTCTATCAGATTTGCATTCTCAGGCAAGTCTTACCATCAAACTTTGTCAAAAAGTTTATGTCAACTTCCTCCCTTTCTACTACTCTTAATTACTTTTCAATTCAAGATAGTCTGGCTCCTACTCTGAAACATGCTACCAAAACAGTCTCAGAGGATCCTCTTCACCTTGCAAAGCCCTGGGTTCTCTTTAGAACCCTCATCATTCCTGACACCTTTGCTGATCTCCTTCCTTCCCGTTTAAAAGTTAAGTGCCGTTATTCAGCACTTACTGGGGAGTCAGGAATTGTGCTAAGCGCTTAATTTAGATTATCTCATTCAATCTTCATGACATCCTTATTTTTAGACTTATTCTACCCATTATACAGATGAGGAAAGATAAGTAAAATTCTCCAAGATCACACAATGAGGAAAGAGACACTGTTGGGCATTCAGATGTCTTGAAAACTTTTCAATCCTTATTTGTTTTCTATGACATTTATTTTTTGCCTTGTTCTTATCCTGTATCTCTGTTGCTCATTTTCAAAATTCAGGAAGTTTTCATTCATTATTCTTCAAATATTTTTTCTGAAGTTTACTCCTTCTACTCTCTTTCTGGGACTCTGATAATATAAATTTAGAATTTTTGATGTTCCACAGGAGAGAGTGCTTCCGCCCTTCCCACCTCTGCCAAGTCTTTTTTTCCTGTTGTTCAGATTGGATAATTTCTATTGATCTTTTTTCAAATGTACTGATTCTTTTGTTATCTTCATTCTGCTATTCCGTGTATCTGAAAAAGTTTTTATTTTGGTTATTATATTTTTTAGTTCCAAATTTTCCACCTGGTTCTTTTTATGTTTTCTATTATTTGCTGAGACTTTTTATCTTTCCATTCATTTCAAGACTGTGCTTATTTTGTGGTGCATTTCTATGATATTTAAAGGCTATAATTTCAAAATTGTGTCATCTCAGTGTTGGCATCTGTTGCCTATCTTTTCTCATGGAAGTTGACATTTTCCCTGGTTCTTTGTATACTGAGCAATTTTGGATTGTATTCTTAACATTCTGAATGTTACATTATGAGACTCAGAGTCTTGTTTAAATTCTATGGAGAATTTTGGTATTTTTGTTTTAGCAGGCAACTAACCTAGCTGGGTTCAGATCAAAAGCCCAACCAGCTTCTGTGGGTTGTAGTTTTAATGACGATTCAGTTTACAAAGCCTTTGCAAGACTAACTGGATCTGTCTCACGTGTGCCACCCAATCCTATAGTTCACTTCTCATGGTGTCTAGTATTCTATCTAGGGTCAGAGGTACACAAATGCAGGTCAAGGGTGAGCCCTGGGGTTCATAAACAACTCTACGGGGTGGATTTTCTGAGCCTTTCTCTCTCCAAGATCTCCCTGATTCTCTCCAATTCACTATGGCTTCCCTTTTCAGTCTGAGTATTCAGTTACCCTACTCTTCTGTGTACTTCCCAACATATCTTGTATGCATCCCCCAACCACAAAATATGCACTCAATATGAAAGGGCCAATTTAAGTGCCTTGTCTATCCCTGGACCAAGAACAGTCAGCAGGGGGATGCCTGGAACTGACTGGCTTGCACCAATTAGGACACTCCTCAGGGGCTCAGGATGGGTTAACCATTTGACAAAATCTGGACTCTGTGAAGAACAGTGACATGACTGTTGGGTAGACAATGAGTAGGGTCTATGCATGACTCTTTTCCTCCTTTTCTTCCCTAAACCAATAAATGGCATCATCATTCTCCCAACACTTGGGCTAAAAGCCTCAGAGTTTCCTTTGTGTCTGTGCATTTCCTCCTTACTCACACACCTGTAAATATCCTGTCCAATGCTGGGCCTAAAGATACCTCCTGATCAAAGCCTCTCTCTTGATCCTGTCTGTCTAGCCAATGTTTTACTTATGCCTAGTGTTCCATTATTAGAATGCTAAACCTGTGGGAGTTATTTATATCCTACCGCTCAAAGTCATTGCCAAGGTCTGATTTTCACACACAAAAAAATCGCAACCTCCAGCATAAATGGGTTAAAGTCTGCTCTCTGATCCTTGCCCTCAGATTCTCCCTTCTCACAGTCAGCTTCCAAAGCAGAGGGCAACTGGTTATCAAGCAAATGAAAGTCCTTAGCATTATAGTCAAGGCTTCCCCGTACCTACCCCTGCTTTTCCAAAAGTTGGATCTTTCAACCCCTCACAACAACCTCTAGAAAAGAAGGGGTTACTGGAGATCAAGTTCTCTAAAAACTCTTGGACAATAAGATTTGATGAGCTGTACACATGGAGGTGCTGGGAGGGTGCATGACTGGAGAGGGCATGGAAGTTCCATGCCCCACTAAACCTTACCCTATCCATCCCTTCACCTGGAAACATGATGAACACATCTGTATCCTTTGTCATATCCTTTATAATAAACCAGTATATAATTAAGCATTTCTGGTCGGGCGCAATGGCTTACGCCTATAATCCCAGCACTTTGGAAGTCCAAGGTGGGCGGATCACCTGAGGTCAGGAGTTCGAGACCAGCCTGGCCAACATGGTGAAACCTCATCTCTACTAAAAATAAAAAATTAGCCAGGTGTGGTGGCACATGCCTGTAAACCCAGCTACTTGGGAGGCTCAGGCAGGAGAATCACTTGAACCTGGGAGGCGGAGGTTGCCATGAGCTGAGATGGTGTCACTGCACTCCAGCCTGCACAAAAGAGTGAGACTCCATCTCAATATATATATGTGTGTGTGTGTGTGTGTGTGTGTGTGTGTGTGTGTGTATTTCCCTGGGTTCTGTGAGCTGGTCTAGCAAATTATGGAACTTAAGGAGGGGGTGATGGGAACCTCAATTTGTAGCCAGTCAGTCTGAAGTAGGGGGTGGCTTGGACTTGTGTTTGGCACTTGAAGTGGGGGCAATCTTATTGGGCTCAACCCTAGATCTGTAGGATCTAACACTGTCTCCAGGTAGACAGCCTCAGAATTGAATTACAGCATACCCAGTTGGCTTCTGCTGGACAATTGCTTGGTTTTGGGAGGGGAGTGGGGAGAATCATAAATATGGTCACAGAAGTGTTCTGTGTTGACTGTGAGAGGAAAAAGGAAACAGTATGTTTTCTTTCCTCTTTTGTAAAGTCTTGTAAATAATGTTGCAGTGAACATGCTTGTAAATAACCATTGTCTAAATCTCTGATTAATACCTTAAACTGGAGCCCTAGAAGTGGAATTAGTTGATGAAAATGTATGGTAATTTTGCAGAATTTTGATAAGAACTTCAAAATTGCTTTTCAAAAAGGTTGTATTAATTTATACTCTCCTACCCTCAAGCATCCCTCTCAAAGTGTACACTTTGGAAAAGACCTTGTTAAAAGAATAAAAAGACAAGCCACATTGTATTTTAAGAGGGCAGCAAAAATATGCTGGGTTCATATCCCAGCTTTGCTATTTTAGGAAAGTTATTTAACCTTGCTAATGTCCAGTTTCCTTGTCTATAAAACAGGGGGTAGTAATAATATACAGCTCACAGGGTTCCTATGAGAATTTAATGAAACAATAATGTATAACTGTCTAGTACAGTCTGTGGCAAATAACATATATAGTCAATAAATGTTAGCGACTGTTACCAGTAACCAGTAATATCACTCTTCCCCAAATCACTCCTGGCTAGAGTAATATTTGGGTGCAAAATCCCCTAAACGCAGTTGGAAAAAGTACCAAGTTTCCCTGTTTAATAAAATGGTTTAATGGCTGAAGTCACTCAACTATTGTATCCATCCAAGAGAACTGAGTATTCTAAAAACAATAGCCTATTTGGTTACCACTGGAAGTAAAAAGAATCTTCAGGAAGATGTTTTCTGCCTTCTATATATTATTTTGACAATCGCATATATTTCCTTATTATTCCAAGAGAAACCAATTTATTTAAGGAGAAATGGCTCCAACCTGGAAAATAAGGTCTTTTAACAGAAAAAGATGAAGTCCACATAAATAACTTCCTAATTCATCATCATAAGCAGACCTCACAGGTATCAATCTGCCACAGTCTGGTCCTCAGCCCCTCCAAAAGAGATCTATGTGATAAGCCTTTTAAAAATGTCCTTGAGCAGTTTAACTAAGAAAAGCCATTCCAATTAATTTGAAAGTTTTCTGGAATTTTGTGTAGAATTCAGTCAATTTTTTGTTTGATTGTTCCCAGAATTTCCGGTTGAGATGATCCCAAGATTTAAGAAATCACTTGTGGAAAGCTGTTTGTCAGGTGGATGCCCTGAAACAATGGCACGAAATTGGTTTAGCTCTATTTAAACACAAAATAGATTATTTTCTATTGCTTTATGAGCATACATTTGCTTAATCCTTTTACAAAACTACATATTTATTAGGCGTGGGAACATTAGCATTCAGCTTCTGGAAAGAAGCCTCTCGAAACTGTTCTGGGTCCATTGTCAAAAAGAATATTACTACCAGGGGGTAAATATACAGAATCTGTTCTTCTAAACTCTTTGGAGTTTTTTGACATTGGGTAAATTTGTGTCACTAAACACTGGGGCATTTCATGATGTAAGAACAACAGAGGAAATGAAATTGTAGGATATCATAAAAGGTCCTAGCTACTGCTTTCACCTGGAGTTTCTTCTCTGGAAATCTACTAAATAAAAAGCTTCTGACATTGAAGGAAGCATTTGGGAACAGAAAGCTGACGCAATAGATTTGCGCCCTTTCTGAAATACAAACATGCCCAGTGTTTTCCTGTTCTATTTTCCTTCTCTTTACTCTAAGTTCAGTGTCATCAGAACCTGTAAATTTCCCATGCAGGTCACCAAATAAACTGAGAAATGTGATAATAAACAGTCAGGCTTAGACTGTCAACTTTTCAGCCAACTTTTTCTGCCTGAAAAGATGGGAAACTAGTCCAGTGAGATGGATTAGGGGAAAATTCTATCTTAGAGTTGCCCAGAGTCTGAATAAGGAAAAGGTACCCTCTCATTCATGCTGCAGTAAGGATCACAGTTTGACAAATAAAGCACAGGCTAGACTTTGCCCCAAACTACCTCCCTGGTCTGTACAATGCAATCCTACATTTTATTTTCACATATGTGTTGCTTAATTCCTGTAGTAACACAAGAAAAGCACCAGGGACAAGTGGTAAAATACAACTTCTGACCTAGGCTCTAATGTGCAAATCAAAACGTTTTTATGGTGAATCTCCATGTGCCTAGTTCTATGCAAGACATGCAGGGTGTACAAATGAAGAATACTTCTGTGAGTTCCTGAAAAATGCTATGGTATAAAGGCTTTTGTTTGTTTTTCATATTTCTCATTGTTTGTTATACTTGGAGGGACAGGGGAGAGAAAGATTGCATCTAGCCTTCTCAGCAATAAAAACCCGTTTGAAGGTCTACCTTTCTGCTAAGAAAATAGCTTCAAGAGTCATTCCACATGGATTCGAATCCCAGCACCGCTATTTACTAGCTATATGACTTTCAGTGACTGACTTAGATTCTCTGTTCCTCAGCTTTCTCAGCCATAAAAATGGGGATGATAATTGCAATGCCTACCCTACAGGTTTTTATTATCATTATTCTATGTTCCTCACATTCCATCTAGTACCAAGGGCAGTATATTATGTGTGAAAGGAGGATATCATCAGTTATCATAATTACTCTGAAGCCTCAACTTTGCAACTGAAACTGTGAGCAGACCCAGAACAGGCCAAGAGTTAGACAGGCAAAACAAAAAGTGGCTGCTAAGAGATTGAGAAATAAGACAGAGCTGGTGACAGTCTCATAGTGCTAGGTAAATGAACATTGACTTTCAGAGCCCACCAAAGCAGACGGGCCATGGTAAACACCTCTTGCTTCTAGCAGGAACTCATGGAATTACATCCTAAAAATAATACTGCAGAGATATAAATCAGCCTTCATAAGCATTGCAACTCAGGTTCAAATCAGCTTATTTCCTGATTGGTTTAAAGTGTTCTGCGTTATTCTGACTGCCTCACAGAAACTAACATCATTGAGCACCTATACAACTTTTCCTATGGAATGTCTAGAATTCAACTTAAAATTACAGGCATACAAAGACAGGAACAAGAGATTAAAAATATGTACATACAATAGAAACAAACACACACACACACAAACAACAACAACACACAGATTATCCAGATGCTAAAATTGTCAGATATAGAATATAAAATAACAGTGATTAGCATGTTTAAGAAAACAGATGATAAAATGGAGAATTTCACAAAAGAATTGAAATCTATGTGTTTTTTATAAAAACAAGTGAAAATTATAAAACTGTAAAATACAACAACTAAAACTTAAAATTCAATAAATAAATTTGACCACAGTTTAGACACAGGTAAAGAAAGTACTAGTGACATAGAAGATTGGTCGGTAGAAAATATCCCTATGGAAGCACCCAAATATTTTTTTTAAAAATGTAGGAAATACCATAAAAACAGGATATTTGAAAAGGTCTGACATGGGTGTAATTAGCGCTCTAAAAGGGTAGGAAAGTTAAATACAGTTGGGAGCAATAGGTGCGATATTTGAAGAGGTAATGACAAAGAATTTTCCAAAGCTGATTTAAAGGTATCAAGCTAGAGATTCAACAAATGCTGCAAACCTCAAGCAGCATAAATTAAAAAAAAAAAAAAAAAAGACGTAGAAATGTAATAAGTAAATTGTTAGAGGGGGAAAAACAGACAAAATGAAAATTCTAATGGTAGTCAGATAATTGTCTGAAACAAATCACCTTCAAAGAAGCAACCATAGGACTGAGGACTAACTTCTTGACAGAAACAATGGAAGCTAGAAGGCATCGAGATGTCATCTTTAAAGGGAGGAAAGAAAAGAACTGACTATCAAAAATATATTTCAAAAATTAAGGCAAAGTAAAAATATTTTCAGACAAACAAAGGTGAAGGAATTTGTTGCCAGCAGGCTTGTGCTTTTAAAAAGTCTAAAGGCGTTTGTTTGCTCTTGAGGTGGAAGGAGCATTATCACTGATGGAAAAGCATATATAAGTGAAATGAATGAAAAACACCGTTGGGAGGCCGAGTTGGGAAAATCATTTGAGCCCAGGAATGTGAGACCAGCCTGGGCAACATAGTGAGATCCTCCATCTACAAAAAATTTTTAAATTATCCAGGCATGGTGGCAGACACCTGTAGATCAGGAGGTGAAAGGTGGCAGGATAGCTTGAGTCCAGGCGTTCCAGGCTACTGTGAGTTATGATTACACTACTGTACTCCAGCCTGGGCAACAGAGTGAAACCTTGTCTCTAAAAAGAAAAGGAAAAGAAAAAGAAAAAAAAACATAAACACTGGAAGCTAAACATGAATCATGACTGTATAAAACAATAAAAATGGCTATTCGGGCACTAGTGCTAGCAGCCTGCCTTTCAAGTCTCATGTTGAGAAATTTCCATTCCTTAAAGAAAAAAAAATAAGACCTTGATTAGGAATATACTGTTTCCTTCCACAGGAGCCCAAATAGCATCACAGTATTACTAATACTCACCAAAGAGGGCATGGTGATGGACCCTTGAGGAATTACTTAAAGCCCTATTAGTCACTGTTTAGTGATCAATGCCATGAAAGGAAACTGGCAGCCTGCTGGGGCAATGATGCTTGTGTCACAGTGCTCTACCCTCTGTCTCACTGTGTATACAGTATCTCAATATCTCCTCCCAGCAACCCCCCCACCCGGGTGTCTTTCTCCCTATTTTATAGAGGTTTAGAAACATTAAGGAAATGACCAAGATCACACATCTAGAAAGGGATGGGAACTGGATTTTAGCCTGAACTGCAAAGCCCATAGTCTTTCCACTCTACAAGGCCACAGGCCAGAAAAATTCTAGCCAGTTAAATTACATTAGTACATATAATAGAGTTAAAATGGTATTATAAATTTAAATTGCACGGCAAATGCTTAACAGAGTGAGAAGACAAATGGGTGGGTGGGTGGATAGATGGATGAATGGATGGATGAATGGATGGATGGATAGATGGATGGATGAAAGGATGGATAAAAAGATAGATGGATATATGGAGTCAGACACAAAGCCCCTGACTTGGGAGTAGAGGGTTAATCCACTTACGGAGTCAATGTTTGATGTTCATATGGTAAATCCCGAAAGAATGCTGCTACCTAGAGGAAATTCTCCATTCAAAAGCTGTCAGAGTGGCAACAGCAGCTGTCTTAGCAGTTAAGATACAAATAAAAGCAAAACAAAAATAAATGAAGCTATAATACATTTACATGTTAAATAATTCAAAAAGTACAGAGCATAGTCAATAAAGGTCAGGTTTCCTCCTACTTCAAAGACTCAATCTACTTCTTTAAAGCCATCTATATCTACACTACACCTGTATCTATATGTGTATGTACATGAATACACTTTTTTCTCTGTACAAATAGAAGCATATTACACACTAGTGTGAACCTTGATTTTTCACGATTTTTCAAGTAATGAAGATTTTTGCTGTCACATATATAAATCTACCTCAATCTTTTTAATAGCTGCATAATAGTCCCTTGAACAGATGAGTCATGTTTTATTTAAATAGTTTCCTGTTAATGAGACATTTGAAGCATTTCAAGTTTTTTGCTACTAAAAATGATACTTTTAATAGAAATAAGAATAAGTCTTTATGCATACGTGCAAGTAGTTTTATAGGAGAAATTACTAGAAGTAGAATTGCTGAACAAGTGTATGTGCATATTTAATTTTGATAGCTATTGCCGACCAGCCCTCCAAATAGATTTCACTAGATTACACATTTCCGCATCCCTTACACACTTTCGAAACCATCAAACTTTTGGCTTTGCAAACTGTAGATTAAATATCTTATCTATTATTTTTATTTACATTTCTTCAATTATCAGTGCAGCTGAATATTTTTAATATGTTTATAAGTAATTTCTGTATCTTTTCCTCTGACCTATCTGTTCATATCATTTGCCCATTTTTGAATTGAATTATTGGCATTTTTCTTATTGATATTTGCATTTATATACTGATATTAGCTCTTGGTTTGTTACATGTTTATGTAAATTTTTTTTCTGGGTTGTGATTTCTCTTTAAAAGTTGTCTATAATAATTTTCCTAGCAGAAATGTTTGATTTTTACAGTCAAATTTATTTTTTTTCTTTATAATGTCTGGGCATCAGATGATCTTAATTATTCCTGAGACTACAATGACCAGCAGGTGTATCATATTCAGAGAACTTGTTAAACTATCTCAAGATGCAGAAAAGTTTGCAAAAGTATTCATAAAATCTTTATTCTGGAGCATCAATAAGCAGTAAATGGCACCTTTCTGGATTTGTTTTTTCTTGAAGCCCATTGTCAAGATTTTTGAAGTCTTTCAACAACAGTATAGATAGCACATGGATGCTGCCTGTAGAAACTGCTGACTCCCCTCCACCACTATTGAGAAGTTGCCACTTAATATTTCAAAGAGAGCAAAGAAGTAGTTTTGGAAGAAACTGTATGTGTATGTTTTTGTTTTTTTGTTTTTTTTGAAACAAAATATCACACTGTTACCAGGCTGGAGTGCTGTGGAGTGATCTCGGCTCGCTGCAACCTCCAACTCCCTGGTTCAAATGATTCTCCTGCCTCAGCCTCCCGAGTAGCTGGGATTACAGGCACACATTACCATGCCCAGCTAATTTTTATATTTTTAGTAGAGACGGAGTTTCACCACGTTGGCCAGGATGGTCTCGAACTCCCGACCTCAGGTGATCCACACTCCTCAGCCTCCCAAAGTGATGGGATTACAGGCATGAGCCACTGTACCTGGCCTGTGTGTGTGTGTGTCTTAATCCAAAATTAATAACCATACCTCACTATCACTATCACTCACTGTAGAATGATATCTCGTAATGATGACATTCTACCACCTGACGAAATTCTTAACTGTTCACTGTATAATTGATCTGCATGACAAAACTAGCACAACAAAATATTACTATCTCCATTTTTGCAGATATGAAAATTAGGAAAAGCAGTAGCTTTCCCAGGCTTACACAGGTAACAAGTAGCAGAAAGAGACTATAATTTAGGTCTTTTGATCATAGGCCCAAAGTTTCTCTAGAGCTGTAGCCTTTCTGGCTCCACTCACTCACTATTTCTCCCCCCTGCTGCTCAGACATTTCAGCAAAGAAGAAAGAGCTCTGCAGAACCAGCCTCTTCAGCGTGTAACACTGGGGGCTGGTGTTCAACAAGGAACACAGAACTCTGCCTCTTACCCTGACAGGCCACCTTTCAGGACTGAAGCTCAGGATTGGAGCCCAGATTGCCTGATGCCATATGGGCACCAGCTGATTTATGCTGAAGTTGAATGACATTTATGGACAAGAACTGCAGGAAAACTGATAGCAGAGACCTTGCTATTTTATGAAGGAAACTAGCATCTACAGTGCTGACCTACACATGCAAATTTAGTCTCAACTCATCACAAGCCTCTTTGGGATCTCACTTCATCTGAGGATGAGCTGCCACTCTAAATTATGGCACCAAAGATAGAGTCCCAAATCTCCTGCTCAGGGGCTTGACTCTGACCTTGTCTACCTGTCAGGAAAAATAACGACGAAGGCAGGCATATCGGCCTACCTACTCAAATCAGCCAGGGTTTCTCTTCCAGCACTGATACTTTGAATCACAAAAGTCTTTGTTGAGGGTGGGGGTGGATGGGGGCTGAGGGACTATCCTGTGTACTGCAGGATGCCCAGCAGCATTTAGCAGCATTCTTCTACCCACTAGATGCCAGTTGCAATCCCCTTCCTCCAGTTATGACAACTCAAAATGTCCCCATACATTGCCAAGTGTCCCCTGGGGAGCAAGATCATCACCAACTGAGAACCACAGAAATAGACCTTTAATTTATTCTGTCAAGTTTTCGAAAAGACCCTTGTCTCTCGGCAATGAAAGATGCCTGATTGACTCATATCTCAAACTCAGTGTGAAAGGAATAACTAACATAAAAGCTATCTGAATGTACCAATCGGCAGTTGAAGTTTGCAAACAGCTCCCTTGAGTCATCTGCTTAGAAAGGGTGTCTATTTGTCTATCTTTTGGACAAAGGACTTCAGATGAAGAGGATGGAGTGGACCATATTATTTAATACATGATATTATTTGTCCCCATCAAATACATATATATAATATATGAAAATGTATTTATATACATTCATTATCCCTATTCCTCATTCTCATTCCCCCTCACTCCCCAGTGGGATCTATCCTAATGTGTTTAACATATATTCTTGTGTTTTTGTCTTTGTATAATGTATGCTATTTTAAAGATATCATTCTCATTGAAGTCAGCAGAGTTCCACAATCACTTACTCACTATTCTTAAACTTACACAGCTCTGGACACCAAAAGTTTTCCCTTAAATTCATTTAGCAGCAAAATCTGACCAAAGCAAAATGAGGTTACTTGAAGTTATTTTGCCACTCGATGTAACTATTCCTACATTTTGCTGCAGAGTTATTGTGCTTGATCATGTGATACCACCTCTTCCTTTCCTAAATTCCAAGTATTTTGAATTCCAAAACAAATCTGGACCCCCCCCCTCATTTTTTTTCTTTTTCTTTCTTTCTTTTTTCTTTCCTTTTTCTTCTTTTCTTTTTTTTTAAATTAAGACAGGATCTCACTCTGTTCCCCAGGTTATAGTGCAGTGGTACAATCATGGCTCACTACAGCCTTGACCCCCTGGGATCAGGTGATCCTCCCACCTCAGCCTCCTTGGTAGCTGGGAGTACAGGCATGTGCCACCATGCCCGGCTAATTTTTGTATTTTTTGTAGAAAAGGGGTCTCCCTATGTTGCCCAGGCTGTTCTCAAACTCCTGGGCTCAAGCAATCCACTTGCCTTGGCCTCCCAAAGTGCTCGGATTATAGGCGTGAGCCACTGTGCCCAGACCTCCAAAGATTCTAATTGTCTACTTATCCATTATATAGAGATATCTTATTCTGTTTTTCTGTTTACCCAGTATTATATTTTCAATAGATATCCATATTACTGCATGTACATCTAGTCTATTACTTCTAACTGCAGTAGAATATTTCATGAGGTGGATCCCTACATTCCACCCACCCACTCCTCCAGTAATGGGCAGCGACATTGCCTCCAGCTCCCAATCACTACAAACAATTACTTAATGAACATCCTCATACATGTTCCTTTACGGACCTGTATGAGAATCTCCATGGGATGTACACCCAGGGTATAACAGCTGGGTCATGGGTATGAATATACTTAATCTGGCCAAGGAATGCCAGAACACCTTTCAAAACAGCCATATCAGTCTACTGGCATTGTGCGATATAATAGATCCTGTAGTCCCTTATGTTCCCAACACTTATCAGTATCAATATTCTTTTTTTTTTTTTTTTTTTTGAGACAGAGTCTCGCTCTGTTGCCCAGCTGGAGTGCAGGGGCATAATCTCGGCTCATTGCAACCTCCACATCCTGAGTTCGAGCAATTCTCCTGCCTTAGCCTCTCAAGTAGCTGGGATTACAGCCATGTGCCATCACTCCTGGCTAAATTTTTTGTATTTTTAGTAGAGATGGGGTTTTGCTATCTTGGCCAGGCTGGTCTCGAACTCCTGACCTTGTGATCCGCCTGCCTTGGCCTCCCAAAGTGCTGGGATTACAGGCATGAGCCATCGGGCCCAGCCCAGTATCCAATATTCTAAACTTGTCAGTCTAAGAAGTGTAAAGAGATATCTCACTCTTGTTTTCATTTGCATTTTCTGACGTAATATAACTGAGCATCCAGTTATGCCCATTAGCCTTTGGGGTTTCTTCTCTATAAATTGCTTATTCATGAGCTTTCCCCATTTTTTCTAGTGGTTCTGTCTTTTTCTTGCTGATTTACAGGAGTTCCTTGTTTTTAGACATTGAAAATATTGGTTTTAGACACTGAAAAATATCTTCTCCCAATCTGTCAGCCATCTGTTTATTTGGTTCATGCATAGAAGAAATGTGTACAACAGAAATCTTAATTTTTATGTACTCTAATTGATCAGTATTTTGCCTTATGGTTTGGAGTTTTAGAGGTTTTTAAAAAGTCCTTCCCACTTCTAAGTGACAAAGATAGTCCTCTATATTTTCTTCTACTACTGTAAGTCTTTAATTCTCTTCCAAATGGATTCGCCTCTGTTGTTTTAGATTGGAGTCCAGTTTTATTTTTCATCATACATTGAACTTTTTTTTTTTTTGAGATGAAGTCTTGATCTTATCCCCCAGGCTGGAGTGTAATAACGCAATCTCAGCTCACTGCAACCTCGGCCTCCCGGAGTTCAAGCCATTCTCCTGCCTCAGCCTCCTGAGGAACTGGGATGACAGGCACGTGCCCCCAGGCCCAGCTAATTTTTGCATTTTTAGTAGAGATGGGGTTTCACCGTGTTGGCCAAGCTGGTCTCAAACTACAGACTTTAGGTGATCTGCCTACCTCGGCCTCCTAAAGTGCTGGGATTAGAGGCTTGAGCCACCGTGCTGGGCCAAACGCTTTTTTTTTAACTTTTTTGTAGGGATTTTTTGCTCAGGCTGGCCTTGAACTGGCCTCAAACAATTCTCCTGCCTTGACCTCCCAAAGTGCTGGGATTATAGGTGTGAGCCACTGTGCCCAGCCCACTGAGCATTTTCTACTAAATACTGCATGTTTTCCTCATTGATCTGGGGGTCATCTGTATTATCTTATACTTAATACCCAAATATACAAATCTGTCTCTAATTTCTCTACTCTGTTTCAATGGTCCATATGCCTGATCTGTTGCCAATATCACTACTTTTATTTCCATGGCTTTAAATTATGTCTATATGCGGTAGGGTTAGTCCCCCTTTTCATTACTCCTTTAGCATTTTAACTTAAGGACAGGCACATGCCTGTAATCCCAGCACTATGGGAGTCCAAGGTGGGTGGATCACTTGAGCCCAGGAGTTTGAGGCCAGCCTAGGCAACAAAACTAGATTCTGCCTCTACAAAATATAAAAATAAAAATTAGCTGGACATGGTGGTGTTGTCCCAGCTACTCAGGAGGCTGAAGTAGGAGGATGGCTTGATCCCAGGAGGTCAAGGATGCAGTGAGTGGTAACTGTGCCACCACTACACTCCAGCCTGGGTGACACAGCAAAACCATGTCTCCCAAAAATTTTTTTAACTTAGATAGTCATAGATTTTGTTCTTACATCTATATTTTAGAGTAGATTTATTACTAAGTTTCTGAGAAAATTTATTTGTAGCTTGTATTGGAATTACATTGAGCATGTGAATTAATCATAAGAGACTTAAGCTTTCTATGTAGGGAAAGCTTCCACCCCAAGGATATAGAATTATTTAATTAAATCACACTATGTTCTTGACTGAACTTTAAAATTTTTCTCCAAAGACTGTTCTGTAGTTATCCCAGCTCATGTAGTAATGGTAGTAACTCTATATTGTAGGTACTTCTGTTATCATCCTTTAACAGATGAGGAAACTGAGCCCAGAGAGATAAATAACTCACCTAAGAACACACAGCAAGTAAGTAGCAGAACCTGGATTCACATCGTTTAGAGACCATACTCTTAGCCATTATACTGCCTCTGTAGCTACAGTCAGTTACTTCATAGTTTGGCTGCTTCTATAAATGTCATCTTGTTTTTATTATATTTTCTGATGGGTTGCTGCAGATACAAAGAAAATAGGTTGCTTTTTTTAAAGTTGATCTGCGTATTGAGTGATGTTAAATTCTCTTCTTAGTTCTAATAGTCTATGAATTTTGTTTTTTTCTTTTGTATATCAACTGTAAATAGTGACAGTATTACCTTTTCTTTTCCAATGTTTAAATGTCTAATTTCCTTTTCTTTCCTCATATCATTGGCCGAGACCTCCATGACAATGCTGCCCACTGTGAAATAGTGACTGTGGACAAAGAATGTCACTTATGGAAAAGTCTCGTACTCCTCGATGAAGGTTTCCTTTTCTCCTTAGCTAGAGTACATGGAGCACATCAGGAAACTGTTTCACAAAAAATATAGGTAAGAAAGTGTGTCTGGTGGCCAAGAATCCATTTTTAACAGTGGCCCTGTGCTAATCTAAGCAATGGAAATTACTTTTCAATAGGAGATGGCCCTTCCAGGGGAGAAACAGCTCAGATGTGATACACTTGTCTTCTTCCTGACTGTAAATACATTCAATGCCACACTAAACCCCTGTGGCCACAACACAGTTCTGCACCTGTCATTTGCTTCACACAGACTGCTAAATGCAATTGTTTCTGACAATGGATTGCTCTGTGTCCCCATGGGGGGAATTCACGGACAGCATTAGAAGGGGCCTTAGAGATCAGCCATCTCTCTTATTTTACACATGCCTAATACTCCCTATAGTGGTGCTTCATCAGCTTCGAGCAGATGAGCCACCCAAAAGGCAGCTCCAGTTATTAGGTCCTGGAGCCTGGGTGTAGTCAAGCCCTTTGGAAGCTCCAAGTCAGAGACCAAACACATTTTCCCCGCTACCCACGCCCAGGGTGACTAACGCCTGTGGGAAAAATAAGTGAACTAAAAAGTCCCACAGGAACCTCAAACGCAGCACATCCAAAATGGAACTTCTCACCATCTCCTCCAAACTCAGTCCTCTTATACAGTAATCCCTGCTGCGGGAGCTAGAACAACCTCCATTCCCCATTCTCAGGGCCTTCATCTCCCTCTCTCCTAAGGAGTTACCAAGTCTTGGCTCACAGGCCGCCTGAGAGTCCCTCCTGCCTACCCTGTGTTCTCCATACTGAATAAGGACTTGGCTGACCTTGTCAAGGGTTCCTCTGCTTCACTCCTGACCCCTGGATCCATCCTTCACATTGTGGCTGAAGGATCCTCCCATCATGAAAATTCCGCCACATCTCCCTGCCTAAAACCTGGGAAAACCAGACGGTGGCTCACACCTGTAATCCCAGCACTTTGGGAGGCTGAGGCAGGCAGAATTATGAGGTCAGGAGTTCGAGACCAGCCTGGTCACCATAGTGAAACCCTGTCTGTACTAAAAAAAAATTACAAACATTAGCCAGGTGTGGTGGCATGTGCCTGTAATCCCAGCTACTCTGGAGGCTGAGGCAGGAGAATCGCTTGAACCTGGGAGGCAGAGGTTGCAGTGAGCTGAGACCATGCCATTGCACTCCAGCCTGGATGACAGAGTGAGACTCCATCTCAAAAACAAACAAACAAAAAACCAGGACGACTCCCCACTACTCTCAGCACAGAAGGTACACTCCTTAGTATGGCATTCCCTGCCCTCATGGCAGGGCCCCATCCAGCTCTCCAGCCTCACACTCTGCAAGGACACCTAGACCCCCACCTCCCTCAACCCTCCATGACTGGGCTGTGATCCCTGCTTCCCCTGGCTAGACCCGGCATGCCATCCTGCTGGAAGCTGTCTAATGCCTGCTTGTTTTTAACACTCAGGTTGGGGCCCCTGGGAGCGTTTGCTGCCTCCTGGACCCCGTTGCTCCGGCTGAGCGTGGACTCTTTCTCTAGGTCTTTCCTCCCAGCACCCTGTGCATTTATCCACCGTTCTTTCCCACACAGCCAGCTCTCATCCCTTTTCAGGTCTCAGAAAAGACCCGTGAACAAAACGCATTGAGTCTGATTTAGTGTGACAGTGCCCTTAAGGGTCCTGTTCTCCCTGGGTGTTCTGCGCCCTGCGCAATGTCGGCCTGGCATCCAGTGGGCCATCTGAAGGAATGAATGATGAACGAATGATTTGCCCACCCCTTTCAGAACTAGGCTGGAGGTCGTGGTTAGGGCCCATCTCTACGCAGGACATGGACAGCGGGTGGCACTCCTCTCATTGCGTCAGCAGGGGGCGCTGCACGGCTGCGGGGCGGGTGGCTGAGACGAGGGGCGTCGGGCACAGGCCGGGGGACCAGGGTGGTGGGCGGGGTGTTCCGCCCGCCTGTGGACCCCCGCAGTAACTGCGAAAATTTCGCTTCCACTTTGGGTGGAGCTGGAGGTGGCGGGGCCGTCCCAAAACGGCTGCGGCCGGGCACCCCGGGAGTTAATCCGAAAGCGCCGCAAACCCCGCGGGCCGGCCAGGCTGCACGTGTCACCGAGAAGCTGATGTAGGAGAGAGAGAAAGCAAGAGACCAGAGTCCCGGGAAAGTCCTGCCGCGTCTCGAGACAGTTATAAAATTGTGGCCCCCTGGGTCAGCCTTGCAGCCACCGCCCTCACCTGCCGCGGCCACAAGTCTGCATCCAGCGGCTCGCCCAGTGTCCCTGCAGTGCCGGCCCAGCATGTGTCCAGCGCGCAGTGAGTACCCAGCCGGCCCGGGCTCCGGCTCGCTGGGTTCGGAGGGGCGGCTGCCTGGGAAGAGGGGGTAGAAACTGGGGTCTGCCTAAGGAGAGACTGGAACAGCAGCAGCCGTCCCCTGTAAAGAGGAATAAATAGGGGTCTCACCATGCGCTAAACAGGCAAGTTTCTTTTCATCTCCAAACAGCCTGATGAGCTATCATTATGCCCCCTCATAGAGGAGAAACTGAGGCCCAGCGTGGGAGATTTCCTGCCTTCCTGCCTAGGATCCCTAGCTACAAGTAGAAGGCAGATGCTAGCCAGCTCTAAAGTCAGGCTTGACCGGGTGCAATGGCTCACGCCTGTAATCTCAGCCCTTTGGGAAGCCCAGGCAGGCGAATCACCTGAGGTCAGGAGTTCAAGACTAGCCTGGCCAACATGGCAAAACCCTGTCTCTACTAAAAAAATATGAAAATTAGCCGAGTGTGGTGGTGGGTGCCTGTAATCCCATCTACTCGGGAGGCTGAGGCAGGGAGAATTACTTGAACCAGGGAAGCAGAGGTTGCAATGAGCCGAGATCATGCCACTACACTCCAGCCTGGGCCACAGAGCAAGACTCCGTCTTAAAAAAACAACAACAAAAAGTCAGGCTTTCTCACCCCTCTGTTTTTAAAACACTGGGTCCCAAGTCTGATGTAGCCGCACCTGGTCTGGGTTTCCCTGATCAAAACATGGAGGCTTTCTCTGGGTGAGCACAGGGTTCAACACCCATGTCCAAGCTCATCCCCAGACCCTCACAAGGAGCTGGCTTCTAGCCCTAGAATAGAGTGGTGCTTAGTAATAACTTGAGTCATCTCTCAGGTATTGAAGGAAAAGTGTTGGAAACCGGTGGAGGGAGGATCTTTGGATGAGGGGGTGCCAAGCAAAAATGGATGGGCAAAGGTGGCCAGAATGGAGGAAAGGTGGCGCAGGCAGCCCATCCAAGCTGAAGCTCCTCTTCCTGCTCCTTCCCTTCCCTTCCAGGCCTCCTCCTTGTGGCCACTCTGGTCCTCCTGGACCGCCTCAGTTTGGCCAGAAACCTCCCAGTGGCCACCCCAGGCCCAGGAATGTTCCCGTGCCTTCACCACTCCCAAACCCTGCTAAGGGCCGTGAAGCAACATGCTCCAGAAGGTGAGCTCTTCTCGTCCTTTTCACTGTGCACCTGCACCCTCCCTGAGGAAGGAGCCTCTGGTCCTATCCTCTGGCACCTGATGAAACTGCAGAGAAATTGTGGAAGTTCATTAGTAGCTATCAACAGCAGGAGAGGGGGAACTTTACAAATGGCCCAAGTGTTAAAGAGTCCTGGTGAAATTGTGTCTCCAGAGAAATTAAGAGTAGTAATACATTATAATGGTGGTGATTTGGGCTGTGTCTACACAGAGTAAAGTGGATATTTACAGTGTTCCTGTAGCCTGCCAACAGAGAGAATTGTGTCACATCCACATGGTTTCCCTGACACCACTGATCTATCCCAGAAATAGCATACTCTGTGTTGTGGGGGCAGGGGGTATGAAGATGAAATAGCCTTGTCCCTCCTGCTGCCCACCAGCTTCTACTTGGTGACACAGGTCCTCCTCGGAACAACACGTCGCGGGGGAGGACTGTGACAGCACACATGTAGCCCTCATTTTCTAGGGAAGCGTTACCTAATTTTATTTACAGCTCTGTTCATTTTTTTTTTTAGGTTTCATATTTTAATGCAAAAAACATTGCCTTTAAAAACTGCTCCAATAGTTATTGCTGCAAAGCCTAATGGCTAGTGTTTTAAAAGATGTCCTCTGCCTGTCTGCTCTCTAGGAAATCTTTCTTGAGTATTTTCTAGCTTGTTGCCTTATGAATATCTTAAAATAAGCTCAGTGCCACCAAGCCTTCTTAAAGGGCTCTTTTTCCCTTTAATCTTTCATAATGGGCTGTGCATTGCTCCTCACAATTCAATTAATCTTAATTAGACACGGGGCTCAGGTGAAAACTGCTTTGTTTCCTGAAGAAAGGTTCAAAGTGGGTAAATTGTACGTGCTCCAATTCATATAGATGTTTTGTGTGCAAAAGCTGTTGCCTCTACTCCCAGATACAGTCCTAAGGGTCAAAATATTATAGAAATCAATTTCATGTTTTGTGCATCATTTATTTATCAAATTTGCTGCAGTAGAAAACAAAGGAGGTAGATGCTTGTGATTCACAGACCATATCCAGGTTTGTAGAGTTTGGGCTTTACATTTATTTTTTATTTTGATGCTATTCAAAAACCAGACATTTCAATTAAGATTTCAAATTTCTAGCTTCTCTTAAAAAGACCTGAAGAATAACACTGGACTCACATCTCCAAATCTCTTTTAACCTGCTCAGAATAGTGGGGTTGTACAGGTCTGTTTAAACACCTCCAGGAATAGCGTATTCATTTCCTACTGCTGCTGTCACAAATTACTACAAATGTAGTGGGTTTAAACGACACAAATGTCTTATAGCTCTGGGCATCAGAAGTCCAAAATGGGTCCTACTGTGCTGAAATCCATGTGTCAACAGAGCTGTAGCCCTTTTCTGGAGGCTCTAGGGGAGAATCTGTTGCCTTGCTTTGTCAGGTCTAGAGGCTGCCCACATTCCTTGACTTGTGGCCCCTTCCATTGTCCATATCAGCAATGTCTGGTTGAGTCTTTCTCATGCTACTCCCTCTGGACTGACCTTCTACCTGCTTCTACTTTTGAGGACACTGCTTACAATGGATTCACCCAGATAATCCAGGATCATCTCTCTACTCTTAGATCAGCTGATTAGCAAATTGAATATCATCTGCAGCTTAATTCCTCTGTGGCAGGTCGCATAGCACATTACTAAGTTCCAGGGATTGGGAGGTGGATTTCTTTGGAGATGGGGGAATTGGTCTATCTACCACAGAAAGGGATTTTACTACTTGTGCCCAGATGTATTCTGCACTTTCAGGCCTTGCTTCTTGGCTCATGCTGTTTCATGTTTTTCATCATGTTTCACCTCTGTCTGAAATTTCCCCTCCTCCGTTGTCAACATTTTACTTTTTTTCTTTTTTTTGAGACAGAGTCTCACTCTGTTGCCCAGGCTGGAGTAAAATGGCACAATCTTGGCTCACTGTAACCTCCACCTCCCAGGTTCAAGCAATTCTCCTGCCTTAGCCTCCCAAGGAGCTGGGATTACAGGCTGTGCCACCACACCCGATTAACTTTTGTATTTTTAGTAGAGATGGGGTTTTACCACATTGGCCAGGCTGATCTCCAACTCCTGACCTCGTGATAGGCCTGCCTCGGCCTCCCGAAGTGCTGGGATTACAGGCGTGAGCCACCACGCCTGGCCAGCTTACTCCTCTTAATGTAGATGTCCCATCTCTAGGAAACTTTGCTTCCCTTCCTGCTTCTCCTCCGAAGCTTCATGCCCTTCTCAGCATATCTCGCCTGCTGATGCCTCCTGGTCATTTGGGCACTTGTCTGTCTCAGCAGCTAAACTTGGAATCCAGGAGGGTATACATGGTTCCCTTCTCTGTCATGTTCTTAGTACCTAACGGAGTGCCTGGCACCCATGAGACTGTTGAATGGAAAAATGATCATAATCTTCAATCATAAAGTCCTTTATTTCCTAAGATACATTTCATAATTTTACCCAACAGTTTCCCAACACACTTTTAAGATGACATCTCTGTGTATGTGTATGTGTATGTGTGTGTGTGCGCTGCAAATTAAGTCTCAGCTTAAGGGTTTGCATGTTTATTATATCCATCAAGCTGTGACCTTAACAGTTCCCCCTTTTAGAAGTGATATTTTAAATAGGTATTCATAGAACACAATCACTTTAGTGAAAGAAGAAACAGTTTTCACCAGAAGCAAGTGTCATAGTGTGGTATGGAGGCTGGTTAGCATAGGCTGTTGACATGATTTATTGTGTTTACATAATGAAAAAATATGTCATCCAGAGAAACATGCCCAAGCATAGGGAGAGGAGGGTGAGAGACAGAATGTAAGGAATCTATTTCCTTTTGTGTTATGAGGAAACAGAATTTCCTGCAGGTCAAAGAGACAGGTCAAGGGCAACCAGCTGGAGCCTGCCTGGCACCCTGGGGTACCAACCTTGCAGGGTGCCAGGTGCCTTATCAATGTTATAAACTGAGCTTCTTTTTCATTTCTTATAGGCCAGACAAACTCTAAAATTTTACCCTTGCACTTCTGAAGAGATTGATCATGAAGATATCACAAAAGATAAAACCAGCACAGTGGAGGCCTGTTTACCACTGGAGTTAACCAAGGTATAGGGGATTTTCCTCCCAAAGCATGTAGTGTGGTTAAAAGCTGTGCATCAAATCTCACCTGCTTCTAAAAATTCATGTTTCTGGTATCCATCATGATGAGACTTTAACTGGTCCTACTTCAGAAGTTAGGTTTGGGAGAAAATTTATAAAAACAGACTTTTTGTTTTGTTTTGTTTTGTTTTGCAACAATATGAATATACTTAACACTTAAAAATAGTTAAGATGGGCTGGGCGTGGTGGCTCACGCCTGTAGTCCTGCACTTTGGGAGGCCGAGGCGGGTGGATAACCATAGGTCAGGAGTTGGAGACCAGCCTGTCCAACATGGTGAAACTCTGTCTTTAAAAAAAAAAAAAAAATAGTTAAGATGGTAAATATTATGATACGTGTTTTTACCATAATAAAAAAGTTTTACCTGTAAAGTCAGAAAGATTTATACTAAGAATTAATACTTTGATATATGATTTTTTTTCCTCTAGAATGAGAGCTGCCTAAATTCCAGAGAGACCTCTTTTATAACTGTAAGTCAAAAAATGAAAGGTTCAGCTCATATGATGAATTCATATCATTGATGTCTGATTATTTTTTCTTCTAGAATGGGAGTTGCCTGGCCTCCGGAAAGACCTCTTTTATGATGGTAAGACACAGCTCTTTCCTCAAATGTAATGGGGGAAATGCTTTTTAGCCCATCTCAATGGATACTTCCCCATCTTGTCATGTCACCCAGGCCCTGTGCCTTAGTAGTATTTATGAAGACTTGAAGATGTACCAGGTGGAGTTCAAGGCCGTGAATGCAAAGCTTCTGATGGATCCTAAGAGGCAGATCTTTCTAGATCAAAACATGCTGGCAATTATTGACAAGCTGATGCGGGTAAGACTTCATTCTATCAGTGAGAGCACCCTTTTCATGCTTTTCAGCCAGGGTCCTCAAGGAAGAGGTGGAAAATCAGCTCTTTCTGGATTAGTAGAGGCTTGGAATCACTCCCTGCCTCCACCATTTTTTTTTTTTTTTTTGCTTTTGAGACAGAGTGTTGCTGTTGTTGCCCAGTCTGGAGTGCAGTGGCACGATCTCAGCTCACCACAACCTCCACCTCTCAGGTTCAAGTGACTCTCTTGCCTTGGCCTCCTGAGTAGCTGGGATTGCAGGCATGTGCCACCACACCTGGCTAATTCTGTATTTTTAGTAGAGATGGGGTTTCTCCATGGGGTTTCTCCAAGTTGGTCAGGCTGGTCTCGAACTCCCGACCTCAGGTGATACACCTGCCTTGGCCTCCCAAAGTGCTGGGATTACAGGCATGAGCCACTGCGCCCAGCCATCCCCCACTCTTTTAAAGGCCTAACAGACCTACATTTTCAAGGAGAGAGCCTTGAGGGTGCCCTCTATAGGGAGCACAGATGTGAGCAGATCACATTAATAAGAGCAGACTACAGATTACATTAAGAAAAGCAAACTCTAGGCCAGGCGCAGTGGCTCAAGCCTGTAATCCCAGCACTTTGGGAGGCTGAGGAGGGCAGATCACAAGGTCAAGAGATAGAGATCATCCTGGCCAACATGGTGAAACCCCGTCTCTACTAAAAATGCAAAAATTAGCCAGGCATGGTGGCGCGCGCCTGTAGTCCCAGCTACTTAGGTGGCTGAGGCAGGAAAATCACTTGAACCCAGGAGGTGGAGGTTACAGTGAGCCAAGATTGTGCCACTACACTCAAGCCTGGTGACAGAGCGAGACCCTGTCTCAAAAAAAAAAAAGAAAACCAGACTTCAAAGTGTTGATTCTGTGGTATGCCCCACACTCTGTAAATGTTTTTGTGCATTTTCTTATGTCAGCTTCAAAACAATCACATGTGGTCTGCACAAAGGAGGGAACCAAACCTTAAGAGAGTTAACCGCTTGTCTGAGGCTCTGCCTCTTAAAATCCTTCAAGAGGTTTCACTACACTTACCTTCTCACTCACCTCTTAAGGCTCCAGGATGTGCACGCAGGGGGCCAGCGTGCATATCTGCAAATATTTCTGGGAAAACAAGCAGGATTGGTGCCTGATTATGACCCATTGTGAACCAAATAAAAGAATGACCTATCATCTGGGGCAACTATAATGTTATTCATAGGCACAGCTTGCTTTGTAATGTTCTGAATCACCATAATACGATGCGAATATAAAACAGACATATTCACATAAGAGAGGGTGATTGCCTTGGTGACTAGGACATGGAATAAAAATATAGTGGCAGAAATCATTGTCTGGAAAGTCACTGATTTACTTTATTCTTTTCTTGTATATGCTTGTGTGTGTGTGTGTGTGTGTGTGTGTGTGTGCCAGATTGTTTGAAAGGCAATGAGCTTTATGCAAGTATCAAAGAATGTTACCATCTAGAGAGCTGCAGTGGCTCTTTTATTTTTAAGACCAAGAGTTGGGGGATTTGGGTGCTAGAATCAGTTCTACCAGTAACCAGACAACTATGCCCAAGTCACTTAACCCCCCTGTGCCTCAATTTCCTCCTATATAAAATGGGGTGACTTTATTCTAGCTTTCTTTCAGACTTTTTGTGAGGAACATATGAAAGTATTTATTCATCAAGGGTGCAAATATAAAGTTTTATATTGTGTTGTCAAATCAAAGTGCTAAACTTGGGAAATTCATTGCCAGGTTTATTTATCTGACACAAATGGCGTGTCTTCAGTAAACAGGCCTGTTACTGAGTTCTGATCGGTAGCAATCCATCACCTCCCTGTGCTAAACAGAAGTGGCTTTTTAATGTAACATATATAAATTTAATTAGATATTGCAACAGATGTCATTTTAAAGGAACTTTTCCTTTCTAAAACACAACTCCCACTGATGATTTTTTCTAAACAGTTTTAAGGGTCTTTTCAGAGCTCATTGAAGATGTATGTGCTTGGAAAAGAAGTATTTCTTTTCTCAGGTTCTGCCTGGTGACCTGGCTGACAGTAGATTTGGGCTGGGTTTAGGAGTGGAATGAGGGACTGAGCTGCAGGCTTTGAGACATGTACTGGCTTCACACATTTTTATAAATGAATATTTTAATTTTGGAATACTATGTAGGTCACACTTACTGTTCATTCTCCTAGGCCCTGAATTTCAACAGTGAGACTGTGCCACAAAAATCTTCCCTTGAAGAACCGGATTTTTATAGAACTAAAACCAAGCTCTGCATACTTCTTCATGCTTTCAGAATTCGGGCAGTGACCATTGATAGAGTGATGAGCTACCTGAATGCTTCCTAAAAAGTGAGGTCCCTCCAGACCATTGCCATTTTTATAAGAATTTGAAATGAAGACATTTTGATAAGCATGTGGATTAAGAACTAGGGAGGGGGAGTCTTGACTTGGCCCTACGTAATCTCCTATAGGAATTCTCATGCTTATATTTACAATAGTGTACCACCAAAATTTGAAGGATGGGACTATTACATTCACATGATACCTCTGATCAAGTATTTTTCACATTTACTGTGGATAAATTGTTTTAAGTTTTCATAAACAAATTGCTAAGGAGGGGAAAACGTCCATCCTGAAAATGTTTTTCATTCACTTTAATAGAAGAGCAAGAATTTATAAGCTATTTCTGTATCAAAGTGTTTGTAGAAACAAACATGTAAGCATAATTTATTGTAAAATATTTATTTATATAACTTTGTGATCATGAATGCATCTGAACTAACTTATATTTATTTATGTTATATTTATTAAATTATTTATCAAGTAGATTTGAAAAATATTAAGTGTTCTGAAAATAAAATTATTGAATTAAAGTGATTCTTCTATTTTTTTAATGTACTTTTAAGTGTTAAAATACACATTGTGGGAAAACTGAAAACTCTGATGAGACTTCAACACAATTACTTTAGAAAGAATGCCACAATATTCTTACTCCTTTCCTAGTTCCTTTCATCTCATTTTTAAAGGGACCCTAGTAAGACAAGATATGCTTTACTAAGGCAGCCAAGTGAGTAATGGGAGTCTAAAAGTATGCTGTGCATTTAAACAAATACATCGTAATATTCTTCAACCAGAAAAAAAAGTCACTAAGAGGCCTTCTAGCCTAATTATTCTAATTTTCTTGACCCTTTGGGCTCTGAGAGAAAAATTGTCTCTAATTTACAACCAGAAAACTCTCTCCATTTACCTAAAATTGTATAGAACTTTTGGCTGAACCACATGGATAATTGCTTTACTTTGGCTTAGAGATGTGCTCTTAATGAGCTAAATGTTAAATTCCGTCTTTTTAATTCTCTAAACCAAGGGTCCCCAACTTCCAGGCCACTGACTGGTACTGGTCCATGGCCTGTTAGGGAGTGGGCCCCACAGCAGGAGGTGAGTGGCAGGTGAGCAAGCATTACTGCCTGAGGCCTCCAGTCAGATCAGCGGCAGCATTAGATTCTCATAGGAGTGAGAACCCTATTGTGAACTGCACATGCAAGGGATCTAGGCTGCATGCTCCTTATAAGAATCTAAGTAGGCTGGACACGATGGCCCGTGCCTATAATCCCAACACTTTGGGAGGCCAAGGCGAGCAGATCACAAGGTCAGGAGTTCAAGGCAAGCCTGGCCAATATAGTGAAACCCCGTTTCTACTGAAAATACAAAAATTAGCTGGGTGTGGTGGTAGGCACCTGTAATTCCAGCTACTCGGGAGGCTGAGGCAGGAGAATTGCTTGAACCCAGGAGGAGGAGGTTGCAGTGAGCCAAGATTGTGCCACTGCACTCCAGCCTGGGCAATAGAGCGAGACTCTATCTCAAAAAAGAAAAAAAAAAAAAAAAAACGAATCTAAGTAATGCCTGATAATCCAAGGTGGAATAGTTTCATCCTGAAACTATCCTTGCCCCCTGCACCGCCCCACCACCGCCGGGTCTGTGGAAAAATTGTCTTCCACAAAACCAGCCCCTGCTACCAAAAAGGTTGTACTGCTGTAACAGAATATCAGAGACTGGGTCATTTGTAAAAAACAGGGATTAATTTTTTTAATACTCTAGAGGTCGGGAAGTCCAAGAACAAGGAGCCAGCATCTGATGAGGGCCTCTGTGCCACATCATCATATGGTGGAAGGTGAGAGAGAGAGCAAGGGGGTGCTGAACGTGTCCCTTTCTAAGGAACCCACTCCCATGATAAGAGCATTAATCCATTCAGGAGGGCAGAGTCCTCACTGCCTAATCAACTTGTAAATCAACATCTTTATACTGTTACAATGGCAATTAAATTTCAGTGTGAGGCCAGGCTCAGTGGCTCACACCTGTAATCCCAGCACTTTGGGAGGCCAAGGCAGGTGGATCACCTGAGGTTGGGAGTTCGAGACCAGCCTGGCCAACATGGTGAAACCTCATCTCTACTAAAAATACAAAAATGTCCGGCACGGTAGCTCATGCCTGTAATCCCAGCACTTTGGGAGGCCAAGGCAGGAGGATCACAAGGTCAGGAGATCGAGACCATCTTGGCCAACATGGTGTAACCCTGTCAAAAAAAAAAAAATTAGCTGGGCATGGTGGTACATGTCTGTAATCACAACTACTCGGGGAGGCTGAGGCAGGAGAATCACTTGAAACTGGGAGGCAGAGGTTGCAGTGAGCAGAGATCCCACCACTGCACTCCATCCTGGGTGACAGAGCAAGACTCAATCTCAAAAAAAAAAAAAAAATTCAATGTGAGTTTGGGAGAGGACACACCATATTCAAACCACAGCAATTCACCTGACAGAATACAATGTAATATTAAGGCTTTTATAATCCATTCCTCCTTAATAGAAAAAGGACCTGAAACACACTATTTAGAATGACTCCTTTCCTCAGTTACTCCTCCCCACTGAATCCCAATCTTTATCCCTGTGAATTGGGAGGAGAATGCATTATCTCTTTCCCAGGTCCCCCTGCATGACAAACTTTCTTGTTTTTCAGATTCTTGCCCTATTAGACATTCAATAAAATAGGAATCATCAGAAGCTAGATCCCATCACCTATCTCCTTTTCTTGAGTGATTCCTCCACAATCTTGAGTGCTCTGCAAGTGCTTCACAGACATGGGTTTCTTTCAAGTGTCAAATCTGGGGTCTCAGCAGCTTTGATGGTGAGGAGAGACGAACACAGCTGTAGAGTTGCAGCCACTCCTCACTGGGAATGGTGATTACTGGTTGTCTGGGCCCAGAAATAAGGAGGGACAATGAGATTGTGTCTTCCATGGACTGGCTTTATACACAGGAACATGTGTTTCTTCTGTTCTAGAAATTAACATGAGATACGTTTCAAAAACATGACTGGCCACAGAAACACCTTCATGATGAAGTCTATTTTTTTTTTTTTTTTTTTTTGAGACGGAGTCTCGCTCTGTCACCCAGGCTGCACCCAGGCTTGAGTGCTGTGGCGCGATCTTGTCTCACTGCAACCTCTGCCTCCCAGGTTCAAGCGATTCTCCTGCCTCAGCCTCTCGAGTAGCTGGGACTACAGGCACGCACCATCACACCTGGCTAACTTTTGTATTTTTAGTAAAGACGGGGTTTCACTGTGTTAGCCAGGATGGTCTTAATCTCTTGACCTCATGATCCGCCTGCCTTGGCCTCCCAAAGTGCTGGGATTACAGGTATGAGCCACCGCAACCGGCCCATTCTTTATTACATGGTGATTTTTCACTTTTTTTTTTAAAGGCTGGGTCTGCAGTTTACAAGTTGTGTAGCATGCTTGCAACCAAATCATTCCAACGCTCCCCACTGGTTTCCTTTTCTGAAAAAGGAAGGTAGTACTATAACCTACCTCAAAGGATCAGAGAAAGGGTAAAATGGAACAACTCATGCAAAGGACCAGCATTGCACCTGGCACACAGTAAGTGCACAATAAATGTAAGCAAATTTTTAAATGTGTGATTGGTCTTTGGGCTTGGCACCTGCACCGAATTGCTTACAACCTCTTTGCTGCTATTTCCTCATTGATGAAATTCAGAAAACTGTGGGACCTAATTAACTGTGTTACTGTGAAGATTAAATAACACAATGCAGGGCCAGCACCTAGTTATTACTCAGCATAAATTTGTTAAAGCTCCCACAGCGCTTCAGAACACCTCGCTGATGTACTGTGCCCCCATGGCACCCCGCATATTACAAGTGGTTGGCACAAGCAGCTGCCTGGTGTGAGGTATGAGGGTAAAAGGCAGGATCCCTGTCTTCTAAGAACAAAGGATGGGGAGCAAAGGAACTTTCTTATTTTTTTTGAGATGGAGTTTCACTCTTGTCACCCAGGCCAGAGTGCAATGGTGCGATCTCGGCTTACTGCAATCTCCATCCCCCGGTTCAAGCAATTCTCCTGCCTCAGCCTCCCGAGTAGCTGGGATTACAGAAGCCCGCCACCATCCCTGGATAATTTTTGTGTTTTTAGAGATGGAGTTTTGCCATGTTGGCCAGGCTGGCCTCAAACTCCTGACCTCAGGTGATCCGCCAGCCTTGGCCTCCCAAAGTGCTGGGATTACAGGCGTGAGCCACTAAGCCCAGCCGGGAGCAAAGTAACATCAAAACCAAGGACTGCCCCCACCTAAAAATACTGCCCAGTCAATTGGAGATTCACTTGATTAACAAACTACTTTATTCAAAAGAAACTAAACCTTGAAAGTATATCTCACACTAAGAATGACTAAATTAGAGAATTAACATGAAAAATATCTGGCTGTCAGCTGCCTCCATTGAAAGTCCGGGACTTTGGGGAGACAGAACAGTTCTAGGACATGGTCTGGCCAGACATCCAAAGGTGGGTATTGGAAAACTCAAGAGATGTAAAAGTCCTTAGACACCCAAAGGAAGATAAGAAACTACAGACAAAGAGAAAAGAACGCCAGCTTTGTCAGGGGCCAGCACCAACAGCCATCATAAGTCCTCTTCCCTGTGTCACGCTGGCCATTCAGTTATTATCCTTATTTGAGGAGTAAAAATTTGGTTCTGGCTAGCAGAATTTGGCTTCCTAGCTTAAAGCAAACTACATTACAGTATGTTAAGTAAGAAAAAAATCCAGCCGCATTTCCCAACAATTGAATTCTACGTACTTGAAATATTTTATTTAAAAAAGTGAAATAGGATGTGTATAAGCTTTTTGAAATGTATTTGGTGAGAACAAGCACAAAAGCCTTAGTTATATTTATGTATCTTTCAATTTTGCATTAAAAATATGAGTATGAATTAGATCTATATAATATCAAAAACAGTATATTTATGGAATCTATTTTAGACAAAAAAAGTAATAGCAACTGTTCAATTGTGATTCCTAAATGCCAGGCATGTTCCTAAGAGTTTACCACAAATAAACATAATCATCTTAATAACCCTTTTTATGGATGTGGAAAGTGAAGATTATTTACGTTGGCTGGGCGTGGTGGCTCATGCCTGTAATCCCAGCACTTTGGAAGGCCAAGATGGAGGATTGCTTGAGCCCAGGAGTTCAAGACTAGCCTGGCCAACATGGCAAAATCCCCATCTCTACAAAAAATAAAAATAAAAAATAAGATTATGTAAGCTCACATCATTAACATCTTAAGTTGCCTGGTCTCAGCCGATACCAGAAGCTACGCTTATGTTAAAGTCACTGTAAGTGAAGGGAACACTTTCCCCATAACCATATAAATATCATCCCAATTATTTATGTGTCTCCCTTCTCTCTCTTGCTAAACTGTGAGGAGCTCAAATATAGGCAATGTAGTATTACCCATTCATTTGTGTTCCACGATTCTCATTCTTTTTCTAATCTAGATAGAAATAATCAAAACAGCATGGTACTGGTACCAAAACAGAGATATAGACCAATGGAACAGAACAGAGGCCTCCGAGGCAACACAACACATCTACAGTGATCCGATCTTTGACAAACCTGACAAAAACAAGCAATGGGGAAAGGATTCCCTGTTTAATAAATGGTGTTGGGAAAACTGGCTAGCCATGTGCAGAAAGCAAAAACTGGACCCCTTCCTGACACCTTACACTAAAATTAACTCCAGATGGATTAAAGACTTAAACATAAGACCTAACACCATAAAAACCCTAGAAGAAAATCTAGGCAAAACCTTTCAGGACATAGGCGTAGGCAAGGACTTCATGACCAAAACACCAAAAGCATTGGCAACAAAAGCCAAAATAGACAAATGGGACCTAATGAAACTCCACAGCTTCTGCACAGCAAAGGAAACAGTCATTAGAATGAATCGGCAACCAACAGAATGGGAAAAAATTTTTGCAGTCTACCCATCTGACAAAGGGCTGATATCCAGAATCTACAAAGAACTAAAACAGATTTACAAGAAAAAAACAAACAAGCCCATTCAAAAGTGGGAGAAGGGTATGAACAGACACTTTACAAAAGAAGACATACATGAGGCCAACAAACATATGAAAAAATGCTCATCATCACTGGTCATTAGAGAAATGCAAATCAAAACTACATTGAGATACCATCTCACGCCAGTTAGAATGGCGATCATTAAAAAATCTCTCCACCTGGCATGGTGGCTCACGCCTGTAATCCCAGTACTTTGGGAGGCCGAGGCAGGCAGATCACCTGAGGTCAGGAGTTCCAGACCAGCCTGGCTAACATGGTGAAACCCCATCTCTACTAAAAATACAAAAAAATTAGCCAGGTATGGTGGGGGACACCTGTAATCCCAGCTATTCAGAAGGCTGAGGCAGGATAATTGCTTGAACCAAGGAGGCAGAGGTTGCAGAGAGCTGAGATCGTGCCATTGCCCTCCAACTTGGGCAAAAAGAGTGAAACTGTCTCAAAAAAAAAAAAAAAAAAAAAAGGCAGGGCATGGTAGCTCATGCCTGTAATCCCAGCACTTTGGGAGGCCGAGGCAGGTGGATCACCTGAGGTCATGAGTTTGAGATCATCCTGGCCAACATGATAAAACCCCGTCTCTACTAAAAATACAAATATTAGCTGGGTGTGATGGCACGTACCTGTAGTCCCAGCTACTAAGGAGGCTGAGGCAGGAGAATCGCTTGAACCCAGGAGGTAGAGGTTGCAGTGAGCCAAGATCGCGCCACTGCACTCCAGCCTGGATGACAGAGGGCACGATTACAAAAATGAAGAGTTAAGGTGGGCTTCTTGTCTCACACCTGTAATCCCAGCACTTTGGGAGTCTGAGGAGGGTGGATTACCAGGTCAGGAGATCGAGACCATCCTGGTTAACACAGTGAAACCCCATCTCTACTAAAAAAAAAAATACAACAACAAAAAATTAGCCAAGCATGGTGGCATGCGCCTGTAGTCCCAGCTACTCGGGAGGCTCAGGCAGGAGAATCGCTTGAAACCAGGAGGCAGAGGTTGCGGTGAACCAAGAGCATGCCACTGCACTCCAGTATGGGCAACAGAGCGAATCTCTGTCTCAAAAAAAAAAAAAAAAAAAAGTTAAAAAAGCTAACCAGAGGCTGAGGCAGGGGAATTGCTTGAACCCAGGAGGCGGAGGTTGCAGTGAGCCGAGATCATGCCACTCCATTCCAGCCTGGCAACAGAGTAAGACTCTGTCTCAAAAAAAAAAAAAAAAAAAAAATTGAAAATGCATATGCTTACTTGGTTCAAAATAATTATATATGTTCATAATGGGGAAAAATCCAAATTCATAAACATTTTGATTTAGTTAACATAATTTAAATACCTACGGTCTGGGTATATATCTATGCTTCAGAAACAATGCCAATAAATATATCGCACTTATGGATGGGAAAGTATTTTACTTACCATTAGGGTGCAGGTGTCTCAGAAACACACTCCTGGATCACAGCTTCAAGAAATCCAAATAATGGCCAGGCGTGGTAACTCACGCCTATAATCTCAGCACTTTGGGAGGCCGAGGCAAGCGGATCACCTGAGGTAGGGAGATCGAGACCAGCCTGACCAACATGGAGAAACCCCATCTCTACTAAAAATTCTAAATTAGCCGGGCGTGGTTGCGCATGCCTGTAATCTCAGCTACTCAGGAGGCTGAGGCAGGAGAATCGCTTGAACCTGGGCGGCGGAGGTTGCAGTGAGCTGAGATTGACAGAGTGAGACGCTGTCTCAAAAACAAACAAACAAAAAAACCGAAACCCAAATAATGACCTCATCTGCTGGTTTCCAAGCAGCCCTGCCAGGAGCAAGTCAGAGGCCCTGCAGGGCTCCTCAGTAAGCCCTCGAAATCCCTTTCCCTCAATGACCCACCACAGCAGCTCCACTTTTGAATAGTTTACCAGTGCATGTTCCAGGTAAGATTTCCTTTCACAAAAGGTTTTTGTGGGTAAGGAAAAGTGAAAACTTGCTGAATAACTCTAAGCCCCTTGCCGCAGTTGTTTTTATAACAGAACCACCTGTTGATTTCCAAGCTTGCTCGAAAAGAAAACACTGCTATAAAAGCATAGAGCATCCTCCCTTCTGAAAAGGAAACTTGTGCTAGGAGGTTAGAACAAATAGCAAGAATGGGATTGCAAAGAATAAAGGTGGCTGACTCACTCTAGGCTTCCTAACTGAGGACTTACACCAGGATTGGAACCAATTAGGTCTAAATCTACGGTGAACTCCAGGGTGGAACTGGAGATCTCAGCTAAGAGGCAGGAGGAACCGGCTGGGTGTGGTGGCTCACACCTGTAATCCCAGCACTTTGGGAAGCTGAGGTGGGTACATCACGAGGCCAGGAGCTCAAGACCAGCCTGACCAACATGGTGAAACCCCATCTCTACTAAAAATACAAAACTTAGCCAGTGCCATGGTGTCACACGCCTGTAATCCCAGCTACTCAGGAGGCGGAGGCAGGAGAATTACTTGAACCTGGGAGGCAGAGGTTACAGTGAGCCGACATCCTGCCGCCACTGCACTCCAGCCTGTGTGACGTGTCAAAAAAAAAAAAAAAAAGAATCAGGAGGAACCTCAAAACTCAGAGCATGGAATTCAACCCCAGGGCCTGTGTTTGCATCACCGGCTGCAGAGCCATTATCAGGACTTCTCAAACCCTGACATGTAGGCAGGAGGCTGAGAACACCTGTCACCTGAAAACATGATTCCAGCAGTGAATCCCTGGGATCAAGCTCTTCAGCAAGCAGTGTGCTGCTTCACCCCAAGAAGGACTTCCAGAAAACCAGCCATGAACTAGGCTGACTGCTGGAAAGCACCATTCTCTTGGGAATACATGAAAAATTCAGCAGCTGTGGTGTTCTCTTCAGAGAATGGAGAGAAGTGTGCTTTCTCATGAAAAAGCAGGAAGAGGAAACTTTTCCCCTAAAGGAATACAGCAAAAGGACCAAATGAGAGCCATTATGTGCAGAAAAATCCCTTGTCAAGACAAATGCACAGATGAGGAGGTAATAGGAATCTCCCTGGTTTTGAATAAAAACATACCTTCTCATCCTTGGAGGGGAGAGAAAACCATGATTATTCCTGTGACAAAAGGGCTGTGGGGACAATGCAGTTGTCCTGAAGCTGTGTGAACACCTGGTGAACAATTTACCCTGGCGGACACTCATTTAGCCTTGGCCCAGGAGCCAGAGAGCCGAGATCAAAACCACTGTTGCCAAAAAGCCAAAGGAATGACAATCAAGGAATGGGATGCTTTAAATAGGACTTGCAAGTAAATAATACAAAGAACAGTGTCAAAAAGCAGATTTCATTTTCCTCCCATCATCCATGATTTATGAATTTATGGATCAAATAATGTAAAATATATCCAGAATATTAATCACCACACTCGTGATGCTGAGGTAGTGCCAATGTCTACACAGACCAAAAAAACCATTTCACCAATTAACAAGAGCCAATGAGACCCATTACTTCCTGAGGCAAGTGTTTTTCAAGAAAAGAAGACAGTTTCCCCTGGTTCTGTGAAAGCTGTCTCTGAGTAGTAGCCTTCCTCCTGAATAGTAAATGATCCCACCGTAGAAAGTACAAGAAAAGCAGTGTTTGGCCAATTGAATTTCTCCAGCGGGATGAGGAGCTCACCTTTGAGCTTGCATCCTAGATTGCCAGGTGGGAGAGAACTGCATTTGTTTCTAATCTCTTGAGGCTTCAGCGTCCCAAGACTAGAGAGTAGAAAACCTCAGTGGTCCTCAAGGCAAAGGGGGCCCGGGGGTTCAGAACTCTTGCCCGCCATGTCTGAAAAGCATGCAGACACATCATAACGCTTTGACTTCCGATATAACCTTTTGGGGTGTTGACATACTTTTACATGTCCTAAGGAACAAAAAAATCTAAATACAATTTTAAATAAAACCTCTCTCTGAATTACTGAGGATTCTTAGAAAAAACACTACGTTAGTTAACCATGGTAACAACATATAATAATCAAAGTCTTGACTTGCTTTGAGCTCACTTATAGCAACGTGCTACATCCATACACACACACACACAAAGAGAAGTACTTGAAAACCAAGACAAGGAACCCTGTGGTTTTCTGGATGAAGACCAAGAACAACCCACTCCAACTCTCCCTGGGCTCTGCTTTCTCCCTTCCCATCTTAGGCGGTTGAACAACCCTGGCGCCACCCAGTGGCCCCCATGACCCCTGCTTCGGTGCCACAGAAGGCCCAGAAGAAGGCTCGATGCTACCAGCCCTGTCTCAAGTACCAGAGTGACATGACCGCTCCCTTACTGAGCCAGACTACCTGCCTGGATCTTGATGTGCATGGTCTCCTTGCATTCTCACCACAGCCCAGGTCGTGGGGGGGGGTTGCATACATTTCACAAATGGGAACAGAGAGGCATCAGTTAGGTTAAGACTTTGCTTACACTCCCAAAGCTAGGGCAGCACTGGGGCTGGGGTTCAACCTTTCCTCTGACTCAGCTGCACACGCCATCCTTACTAAGAGGATGGCAGCCCCTTGCTTGCTGTTGCATTTGCATTAACTCTCTGAACTCAAGCTTATAATAACCAAGCAACTCGTTCTGTAGCTATTCCCAAAGATACTGGATTTCAAACAAATAATTAAGATAATTTTCTGCTCACCTTCCAGCATATCTTGGACTTCAAGAGACATGATATCTTTCAAGCACTTACATGAATTCTGGGCTGTGGCAAGGCTCTGGTCCTTTTCTTGCCATTTCTTCAGGCATCCTAAACTTGCAGATGGTAACATGTTCTGCCCTCTCCCAGATAGCATCAGTTTTGATAACCTCCAACTCCAGATTGGCAGTGGCAGTTTTTATCCTCTCTTTCCTCAAGTTGCCAGCAAGGGTAATCAACTGAGTAACTGTTAAGGGGGGTTAGTCTTTGCTTCATCTAAAAACAGATGATGAATTCAGTAGTTCCTCTGAACATTTCAATCATTAATAGATACTTACAATGAAAATATGCTCTCCTTATTTTAAAAAAGTGTAGCATTGCTATTTTAATCGTTTTTAAAATACATTTAAATGCCCCCCCAAAATCACTGGTTTCCAACCAATTTTAAGGACTAAACGGTACTGTTTCATTCATATTACACTGTTAGAGTGTAATGTTCATTCACAGTGATAATTCCAATAATAAGACTGTTTTGAAGGCAGCACAAATTAGGTTGGAATTTTAAGAAATTCAGACACCAAAAATAATTCAAGTGGCTTAAAAAAGAAAAACTTACAGCTTTGGTCTTACCCACCTGCCTTTATCTAAATGTTAGCGGCACACTGGACACTTAGTGACCTCAGTAACCGATAAAGAGAAAAGCAAGAGATTTGAACTCTCATCTCCATTATGCCATTTCCTGGTTTTAGGGGGAAATGTACATTTCAAAAGAAAAAAACCTCATGGGATGGGAATATCTGTTTTTTATCTGATTTGTAATATCTGCTCATTGCTAATTTCATAAAAAGTGTCATAGACTTAGAAGGTGTGATTTTGTGAAATATACGTTTGGTCTTCCTTATCTTTTCCTGGTATAAAACTAAAATTCTTGGAATCTAAGGAGCATTTAGAGTGTACATGCTAATTATATAGCATAGTAATACATTAGCATACAAAGGATTATATGCTAATTATAGTACTAGATAACATATATAATATAGCATATAATTACAGATATAATTATATATTATTATAATTATATGACATAATAATATATGCTATATAATTCACATATACTCCTTTATATGTTAATGAAGTGACTGGTAGCTGAGGGCCCCTGGTTTGCTTCAGGATGGGAGCGGGTCACAGTAAAAACCAAGGCTGGATTAGAAGGTTAGGATTTCCAGCTCCACCCCATAACCAGCAGAGAGGGAGGAGGGGCTGCAAATCAGGTTGATCACCAATGACCAATGATGTAATCAATCATGCCTACAAATTAAAGCTTCCATAAAACCAAAAGGACTGGGTCCAGAGAAGTTCCAGGTTTGCAAATACATCCACATGCTAGGAGTGTGTGCACCCTCACTCCACAGGGACAGGAGCTCCAGTGCTGGGACCGTTCCAGACAGCTCCCTGGGTATCTTGTCATCTGGCTGTTCATCTGTATCCTTTATTAAACCTCTAATTAATAAATCAGTAAATATAAGTAAAGCGTTGCCCTGAGCTCTGTGAGCCACTCTAACAAATTAAACTCCTTGGGGAAGTCTTGGGAGCCCCAGTTTGTAGCCTGTGAATTGGAAGTTCTGGCAGTTCAGTCTTATAACTGGCCTCTGAAGTGGGGGACAGTCTTATAGGACTGAGCCCTTACCCTGTGGGATCTGACACTATCGAGTTGAAGTAGAGGACCCCCAGCTGGTGTGCACTGCAGAATCTGCAGAGAAATTGCTTGCTTGCTGGGCATGTGAGTAGTGTGTGGTGAGTGAGGGTAGGAAAAAACACTTAGCTTTGTTTTTTGCACTCTATCTCCTATATCATGTAGGAGGGCATATATGTCTACCAATTCAAATCATTGGCCCCATAAAAATATTAGCCCTCTCATTGAGCTAGTTTTCCTACTTCCACCTTTTAAAGTGGTTGTGCTATGGCACAGCACATTTGACTAGCGCAGAGTTTCAGTTAAGGATCCTCCAGGCATTTCAAATACTGCAGGTGAAGCTAGAAGGGGACAAGAAGTAACAGGAATCCTTCCTTCTCCCCGTAGGACCCAATACTTCAGCTCACCTGCACCATCCACTTATTAATGTGCATTTAACATGTGTACTTGGACTCTTCCCACTCCACAGGTTTCCTCTCTGACCACTTTCTAGATTGCAGAATGGGCTCCAAGGGATGGCCCCGCCATCTAGTGGTTTCCCAATGCCTGGCAGATTGCTCCTAGCTTTCTAAACTGCCGCATGAAAAACCTAAGTTTTGGGGCCATCTCAAAACCTGTATCAGACTCTGAACCAAACTTTTTAACAAGATCTCAAAGTGACTCTGTTAGGGTTGAGACCTGACCATTTTTTTTTTAAAGCAGTACAGTGAAACACTGAATAAGAAACTACCAGGAAAGTGACTTGATATCTCACAGGACGTTGCAAAAATACACAAAGGAAGTAAATCTATTAATTTGTTTATTTTGATAACATATTGTCATCTCCCAAAAGGCTGGAAGTGCTTCATCTTTGTAAGCCGGATGTGGCTCCAGGAAGGCTGATCCAGCAGCACGGGCACTGGATGAATGTCAATGGGGGAGGTCAGGGAAAATGAGAATTCACCAGAGGGAAGGAGCAAAAGAGGGCGCTCAAACTTAGTTATTGTCTGGTTACTGGCAGTCACCACTTGCGCTTTTTGAAATGATTCAGTTCTGATCATATTGAACTCAGTCACCATCATTGATGGTAAGAACCATCAAATTTCTAATTGATGGTTCTTACCATCAATGATGGTGACTGAAATTTGAACTAACAAAATCAATTTGTGAGAACATGCAAAACTCTAGGGTCTTGGCAATCTTTCTAAATTTCAAATGTAAGTTTGAGGCCAGGCTTGGTGGCTCACACCTGTAATCTCAGCACTTTGGGAGGCCGAGGTGGGCCAATTACTTGAGATCAAGAGTTCGAGACCAGCCTGGCCAATGTGGTCAAACACCGTCTCTGCTAAAAATACAAAACAGGTATGCTGGTGCACGCCTGTAATCCCAGCTACTCAGGAGGCTAAGGCAGGAGAATCACTTGAACCTGGGAGGCGGAGGTTACAGTGAGGCGTGATCACACCACTGCACTCCAGCCTGGGTGACAGAGCGAAACCGTCTCTAAATAAATAAATAAAGTGGTTAAAGTACCCAATCATGGTGTACTTTTTTATTTTGTTGATTGATTGATTGATTGATTAATTGAGACAGAGCCTTGCTTTTGTTGCCCAGGCTGCAGTCCAGTGAGATGATCTTGGCTCACTACAACCCCCCACCTCCCAGGTTCAAGTGATTCTTGTGCCTCAGCCTCCTGAGTAGTTGGGATTTCAGGTGCCCACCACCATGCTCATGCACTCCAGCCTGGGTGACAGAGTGAGATTCCATCTCAAAAAGAATAAAAGTTCCAGGCAGGTGGTCTGGCTCAGTAAGAGAGACCAGTCATGTCACTCTGGTACTTGAGACAGGGCTGGTGACATTGAGCCTTCTGGGCCTTCTGAGGCACTGAAGCATGGGTCATGGGGATGGAGGTCACACCAGCAATGCTCAACCAACAAAGAGGGGAAGGGAGAAAGCAGAGCCCAGGGAGGGCTGGAGGGGGTTGTTCCTGGTCTTGATCCAGGAAACCACAGGGTACCTGTCTTGGTGTTCAAGCACTTCTTTTCTGTGTGTGTGTGTGTGGATGGATGTAGCACATTGTTATAACCAAGCTCAAAACAATGCAAAACTTTGATTATGTATGTTGTTACCATGGTTAACAAATGTAGTGTTCCTTCTGAGAATCCTCAGTAATACAGAGAGAGGTTTTGCATTTAGAATTCTATCTAGACTTTTTATTCCTTAAAGCATGTAAAAGTACATAAACACCCCAAAATGTTGTATCAGAAGTCAAAGCATTATGATCTCTCTGGATGCTTTTCAGACGTGGTGGGAGAGCATTCTGAACACCCCAGCCGGCTTTATCTGGAGAGCTGCTGAAGTTTCCTACCATCTAGTCTTGCAATGCTGAAGCCTCAAGAGATTAGAAATGAATGCAATTCTCACCCGCCTGGCAATGTTGGTATGTGAGCTCAAGGGTGGTCTCATCCCATTGGAGACATTCTTTTCTTGTCTTTCACCATGGAATCATTTACTCTCAGGGTGGGGGAAGAATGCCACTCAGAAGTAGCTTAAACTTCCTTCTCTTCTTCTTTTTTTTTTTTTTTTTTTTTTGGTAGAGACAGGATTTTTGTCCTCCAGGTTGCAGCACAATGACAAATTATAGCTCATTGTACCCTGGAACTGCTGGGCTAAAGGAGTCCTCAAGCCTCCCAAGCAGCTAGGAGTACAGTTGCATGCCACTTCTTAAAGGAGACTTGCCACAGAGAACAATGGGCCACATTGGCTTTTGTTACTACAGACCAACAAAACCATTTCACTAATTAAATTAGCCACCCGCATCATGAATGTGGTGATTAACAACTTGGATATATTTTGTTTAAGCTATTTTGAAGAATCCCTAAAGTATGGATGAAGGGAAGAAAAATAAACCTTCCTTTTGACACTGCTCCTGTGTCTTCTTTGTGTCATTATTTACTCACAAGTCATTTTTTTTTGGGAGGGGGAGACAGTCTTGCCCTATCCCCCAGGCTGGAGTGCAGTGGCATAATCTCAGCTCACTGCAACCTCCACCTCCTAGGTTGAAGCGATTCTCCTGCCTCAGCCTTCCTAGTAGCTGGGATTACAGGTGCCTGCCAGCACGCCCAGCTAATTTTTGTACATAAAAACTATTGCCTGCCTCAGCCTCCTGAGCATCTGGGATTACAAGCACCCACCACCATGCCCAGCTAATTTTTGTATTTTTAGTAGAGACAGGGTTTCACCATGTTGGACAGGATGGTCTTGAGATCCTGACCTCTGTTGATCTCCCCGCCTCAGCCTCCCAAAAGGCTGGGATTACAGGCATAAGCCACCGTGCCCAGCCACAAGTCATATTTTAAAGCATCCTTGGTCAGGTGCTGTGGCTCATGCCTGTAATCCCAGCACTTTGGGAGGCCAAGGCCGGCAGATCACAAGGTCAGGAGATAGAGACCATCCTGGCCAACATGGTGAAACCCCGTTTGTACTAAAAATACAAAAATTGGCTGGGTGTGATGTAATCTCAGCTACTCTGGAGGCTGAGACAGGAAAATTGATTGATCCCAGGAGCTGGGGATTGCAGTGAGCGTGCCACTGCACCCCCCACCCCGCCCCCCCGGTGACAGACTGAGAATCTGTCTCAAAAAAAAAAAGCATCCTATTCCTTAGTTGTTATTCCATTGGTTTTGACCCCAGCTCCCTGGAGCTTGAACCTCCAGCTTCACCCTGGAGCCCACAGGCGGATTTACGTCTAATATGCTACAATCCTGATGTAAATCCCCAGGGAGGAAAGCCTGGAGTTAGCCACCCTTACTCTGCGCAATGTCATTCTTGCTGTTGCTTTCACCTCTGGCGGGAGTTTCCTTTTCACAAGGGAGAAGGGTCTACGCATTTATAGCAGTGTTTTATTTTCCAGGAAGCTTAGAAATCTACAAAATGCTTCTTATAAAAACTGCTGCAGAGAGGGGCTTGGGTTCGTTCTAGAGTGTTTAATTTTTCCTTAACCATGGAAGTCACTTGTGAAAGGAAATCTTACCTGGAACCTGCACTGGAAAAGCATTCAAAAGTAGGGATGCTCTGGTGGGGTCATTGATGGGAGAGGCTTTCGAGGGGTTAATGAGGAGCTCTGCGGAGCCTCTGACCTGCTGCTGGCAGGACAGCTTGGAAACCAGCAGATGAAGTGATTGCTTGGATCTCTTGAAGCTGTGGTCCAGGAGTGTGTTTCTAAGACATTTGCAACCTAATGGGAAGTAAACCACTTTCCCGTCAGCTGTGGCATGTTTTGTTGGCACGATCTTTCTGAAGGATAATAACCACATAATCCCAGGTCAAAGATATATAAATTATTTTAAATCAAGGGGCTTGTGAATTTTGGATTTCCCCTACTAAAAGCATGTATAATTATTTTGAGCCAAACAAACATGTGATATTTAACTTTTTAACTTTTTTTTTTTGTATTTGAGAAAAATTGAGAATAATTATCTTTTCAAAGACTAAGGACTTTCTTGTTTATTCCTAGATTAGAAGTAGAGCCGGGGATGAGGGGTACTGAAAGGACATAGCCTGTCCTGTTGGCGGGACTTCGGACCCAGGAGCCCTCTCTTCTCCAAGTCTCCCCAGCCAGGAGGCTGCGCTCACCTGCTCCCCGCGACCTCTGCGGAGCGGGGGCTCTTAGCTCTGTTGCTGCAGGCTGGTGCCTGCGCTGAGAACAGCCGCTGGAGGGGCGTGCGTGCCCAGCGCTGCACAGCAAGGCGACCAACCGCTGACAGGTGGGGTGGCTGGGTCAGCAAGGAGACTCGGTGCGCTTTTGTAGCCGTGGGTGGGGGCAGCCTGGGATCCCCAAACCAAGCACGCCCGGGCAGTCACCCTGCCCCTGTGCCCCGACCCGCCAGCGTGCAGCCTGGTGAGCGCACTTGTGCACTTTGAGATCAACTGGGCTGCTTCTTGGCACTCTGCCTAGGGGGCATTGGCTTGGTGACAACAGGGCCAGAGCTTCTATGAAGTCCAAGGGTGCAATGCTTTGAATGAGTCTCCCTCGAAACAATTCAGTATGTATTAGAGGTGGGGGCTCAGCACTTGTCAATGTCTCAGTGTTCTTGTAAAAGAGCTTGAGGAAGGGAGGAAGGGAGTTTGGTCTCTTTTGTGCTTCTGTAAAAAATACATTCCTGGGTTTTTTGTTATTGTTTTGTCTTTTACAAATTACCCAGTCTTGGGTATTTTATTATTACAGCACATAAAGACTGACACAAATGACCAGCACCATTCTGGACAGGACAGAGAGCTCCTGTCACCCTGATTGGAGGTGGACACTCCTGCAGCTGGACTTTTCTCACTTGATAAGACCCACGGGCATTCCCTTATTCTCTTCTTGGGATCTGTAAATCTCTTGAAATTCTATGCCATGTTTTACATCTAAATGCAAGTGCCTGGAATGAGAGACAAAAGCTTTTATCCAATTCAACATCTGTGACCCCCCCCATCCCCCACCCCACACCTCCAACCCCCACCAAACCTGCAAAAATGATGGATTAAACCAGTAGTACCCAAACTTGGCTGCACATTAATCACCCAGGGAGCTTTGTTTTGTTTTGTTCTGTTTTTTTTTGAGATAGAGTCTTGCTCTGTTGCCCAGTCTGGAGTGTAGTGGCATGGTCTTGGCTCACTGCAACTTCTGCCTCCCAGGTCCAAGTAATTCTCCTGCCTCAGCCTCCTGAGTAGCTGGGATTACAGGCACACGCCACCACATCTGACTGATACTTGTATTTTTAGTAGAGACGGGATTTCACCGTGTTGGTCAGACTGGTCTCCAACACCTGACTTCACGATACACTTGCCTCAGCCTCCCAAAGAGCGGGGATTACAGGCATGAGCCACCGCACCCAGCCAATCCAGGGAGTTTTTAAAAGCTGGAAGCCCTGAGTGGAATCCCAGGTCACTTAACTCAGTGGGATGGGACTCCAACCATTAGTGTTTTGAAAGATTCGGAGGTGATTCTAGTGCATAGGGAAGTGTGGGCACCACTGCCGTCACTGAACACTACATGCTTTTCCATTTTTTCAGCTAGACAGTTTGCTTCTCTGCTTTTTTCATGAGGTGGTGGGTGTCACAGTATCTAGCCCAGCTCTGAGATGCACCACGTGTTTTCTGCATGAAGGAGGCAAAGGCAGAGCACAGGATAGGGCATGTAACTTGCAGGCCCCTCTTTGCTGTATCCGCAATTCTCCCTGGGCTAAAATATCACTGACCTCATGGAAATGGCTTCATGTAATGTCTGAAGCCAAGGAAGAAAATGAGTCATTACTCCTTGATGGGACATCTGTCTTTTAGCCTCTCCAGAATGCACCTACCTGTGTCACTGCAGCTCAGAGGTCTGCGATGGCATTTGGGTATGCACCATTAGAGTCATGACCCCTGTGGTTCCAACACCTGTGAGTCCAGCACTGGGATGGATACCTTATATTCCGAAATAGATCTGGCCTGGTGCTATCCTGGGCCATGTTCTCTTACTGAACATGAACGTGAACAATTTTCCATAACACCATTAGACAAGACTTCTCTGTGACCAGGATGGATCTAGACCAGAATAAGACCACTCCAGCACCACATCTGAAAACAGACAAAGCACAAACATTGTTCAACCCACAAATACAGCAGTTGTTTTGACTAATAGAACTGGCTGCTACTTCATTGCCAATTGCAGCTTTCATTTTGAGACAGAGTCTCACTCTGTCACCCAGACTGGAGTACAGTGGCACAATGACTCAGCAACCTTCACCTCCTGGGCTCAAGCAATCCTCCTACCCCAGCCTTCTGAATATCTGGGATCACAGCACATGCCATGACACCTGGCTGATTTAAAAAAAAAAAAAATTTGTGATGGCTAGGTGCAGGGGCTCACACCTGAAATCCCAGCACTTTGGGAGGCTGAGGGGGCGGATCATGAGGTCAGAAGGTCGAGACCATCCTGGCTAACACAGTGAAACGCTGTCTCTGCTAAAAATACAAAAAAATAGCCAGGCGTGGTGGCATTCATCTGTAATCCCAGCTGCTCGGAGGCCGAGGCAGGAGAATTGCTTGAACTCGAGAGGCAGAGGTTGCAGTGGGCCGAGATTGCACCACTACACTCCAGTTCAGGAAACAGAGTGAGACTCCATAAAAAAAAAAAATGCTTTTTCTGGAGACAGGGTCTTGCTACATTGCCCAGGCTGGTCTCAAACTCCTGGGCTCAAGCAATTCTCCCACCTCAACCTCCCAAAGTCCTGGGATTACAGGCATGGGCCACCACACCCAGCCTAATTACAGCTTGGTGTAGTCTGCTTGCCATGTAGGTAAGATTTATGAGGATACACATTCATAGAATTACCAGTTTCCTGATCCTATCCAACTCAGAAAAAAACTGTACTTTCTTAAACTTCTCCCAAGGCAGCTAACAAAAGCCCAAATCCTTTAATAATATTTTCTAACATCCTGTCACTGAGACACCCCCAGAGTTTCCCATTGTTTGCATTTTCCCTCTTTTCAATGAGAATTAAACTCAACTTTCTTAACTATAGGTGTGTTCCTAGTGGTTTCTGGCTGGAAAGCATTGACAAATTATCTTATTTACACATCCCAACAACAGTGCAAGAAAAATATTACACCCCCTTCCCACATGAGCTAACTGAGTTTCTTTGAGATTACACAGCTCACACAGGGCTGCTGGGCTTTAAATTAAAAGCTAGGGTTCATTTTCACATAGTTTTGTTGGAAGACAAGCTGGCATGTTGCTTACTTACATTAACTTTGGCTTCTAGACCAGCTGAGTTCCAACCCAGCACTGCCCTTTCTGGCTGTAGGAGACTTGAGGAAGTCATGTAACATTTCTCAACTTCCTTACCTAAAAAGAGTGTTACCAAGATGCCAGGAGTTTGATCTGGGTACAATTGCTCACCTCACGGAAAGCCAATCACTGAGCAATGAGTATTGCAAGGGAAGAAGCTTAATCAGATGCTGCAGCTGAGGAGACGGGCGATCAGTCTCAAATCCACCTCCCTGACCAACTAAAATCAGGGGTTTATATAGCAGGGAAGAAATGTAACTACTAGGAAAACAAGAATTAAAGAAGGGTAAAGAAGAGGAGTTGCTTAAGAGGAAGCAGGTGGTCGGTTAGGCAATCATGACAGGTGGGGGGTCTGGCTTCTCATTGGTGTCAATTCCTTGCTATTGTTCCTGCACTGGAAGTGAAGTGGAAATTTTGCCCAGGATTTTGTCAGCATGGTGTCAGCAACCATCCCTGTTTTTGAAACTGACCCTATTTTTGTTAGTAACTGCCTCTTTCTGCTTCTTTGCCTCAGCTTATTGCTTACTAACTGGAAAGCCTTCAGAAAACTGCCACGTCGTCTAAAACCTGCTGTGTTGTCTAAAGTCCTGAGTTACTTCCCCTACCCCTTCACCTATAAAAACTGTGTAGTTTTCTTAGCCGGGGTTCAGACTTTTGGGTGTGAGCCCTTCTGGACCTGCTGGCATAATAAAGTGTGTTCCTCCATTCCCCTGAGTGCCGCCTGGGTTTCTTGTCAGGTAGGATTTTCCATAACATTTGGTTCCCTGACCAGGAAACCCAACCGCGCTGGCCCCTTGAGCCACCAGTCTGGGGTCAGAAAGGATGGACAGCTTGCCTGTTCCCCCGCTGAGGAACGAGGCAGGCCCCCCATGCTGTAAGCTTCTACAGAGCCTCCTTCCCTGGAAGGGGAACTGCTGCTGCTCTGATATTGCTGCTTGCCGGACTCTCAGGGGAGATGCACTGAACTGAAGGGAACTCCGGATAAGGTAAGGTTCCGGGACCCTACCCTAGGCAGGCCCATCTACAGATGGAAGGGGAGCTTGATCACCTCCCCAGGGTCTCCATTTGGAGACAGCAGACAATTTCCGGGTTAGGGCGGGAATGGGATAACCTCTGAGTGAGTGTGTGAGTGCATGGGGAGCTCAAGGGCCTGCCCTTGAACCTCCAGTCTATGGCTCTACAGTGCAAACTACAGAGTCCAAGAGGGCCCGAGCCTGCAGTTCCATGGCGACCTTATAAGGCTTATTGCAGTATCGAGCTGAACACAAGCTGAGCTCAATCCAAGTCAGGGGATTATACCAACCTGCTGATGCTGAGGTGCCTAAGTTCCTGCAAGGGACACGGCCAGATGGGTACCTGAGTGGTCCATCATGGGATACCTCCTCCTTTGTCTGTCTTGCACCACTGGTCATAAGAGGACACATATCATGGGGAAAAGTCAGTCTAAGCCCACAGTCCTAGATTGTATTGTCAAAAACTTCAGGAAGGGCTTTTCTGGAGATTATGGGGTTAAAATGACCCAGGAAGATATCCAGATCAGTTCCCATATACTGATTCCTGGTTGGAGATAGCTCAGACCCTTCCCCCATGGATTCAATTCTGCACTGGCAAGAAGGGACAGTGTAATGTCCTCATGGCCCAAGCAGCTAAGGGACCCAAGCAACCCATTCATCAGGGTGAAACCCAGGAGGAGCTGCCACCAGCTTATGTCATTCTGGCACCAGCCCACCAGCCTTGCCTGACACACCCCCTCACACCAAGGGGGGAGATCTGAGTGCCCCCACCCTTTGTGGCTAGATCAGCGTGCATACTGCAAAGAGGTGGGACATTGGAAGAACGAGTGCCCCAAGCAGATGGTCCCAGGTGGGGCATCCCCCACGGAGGGAGGGGCAGAATACCAGCCAGAGCCTAGCTAGGCCCACCTGATCAGCTTGGCCAGTATGGACTCAGACTAGGATGGGTCAGGCTCTATGAAACTTGGCCCCTGAGAGCCCATGGTCAGGATGAAGGTCAGGGGCCACCCAATGACTTTTATGGTAGACACCGGAGTGGAGTACTTGGTGGTCACCACTCCGGTTGCCCTGTTTAGCAACTGGAAGGTAACTGTTGTGGGAGCAACAGGCAGCCAGGTAGAGCCCTGGCTGTTCTGCCAAGTTTGGATATGCCAGTTAGGGGGGCACCAGGTACACCATGAGTTCCTCTACCTTCCAGAATGTCCTGTCCCCCTTTTGGGAAGAGACTTGTTAAGCAAACTGGGGGTGCAAATCACCTTTGAACCAGGGGGCCCATCCAGTCTGACTTTGAGTGAGCCAAAGTGGGGCCTGGTCCTGACAGTCACACTTCCATGTGAGGAAGAATGGAAACTGCACACTGCCAAGAGGTCAGAGAAAAACCCACCAGAATTCCTGGTTGCCTCCCCCTACAGTCTGGGAAGAGACAAACACCCCAGGGATGGCTAAGGCCCAAATCTGCAAACAACAGGTGAGGAACCTGGAGTTCCTCATCACCAAAGGACACCGGTCCTTGGGACCAAAGAGAAAAAGGGTGATTTGCTCCACGCCCACTCCCAACACCAAGCAGAAGCTCCCGGAGTTTCTCGGGGCAGCATGCTTCTGCCACATATGGCTTCCCGGCTTCTCGGACATAGCAAGGCCCCTCTATGGGGCCCTAACTGGGCCAGAAGATAGACCCCTTGAGTGGGGTGGTAGCCGAGACATGGCTTTCCAGGAAATCAAGGCACTGCTCCAAAGTGCCCCAGCACTAGGACTTCCAGATGTCACCTGAGAATTCGATCTATTTGTTCAGGAGAGAAACAAAACAGCACATGGGGTCCTCACTCAGACCACTGGGCCTTGGCAGAGACCAGTAGCATATCTGTCTAAACAGTTGGATGCAGTGGCATCGGGATGGCCCCCTTGTCTCCGAGCCTTAGCCACAGCAGTCATCCTGATGAAGGAAGCTGACAAGCTAACCTTGGGCCAGACACTCCATATCAAAGTGCCCCACTCAGTGACCACCCTTATGAGCAGTGAGGGGCACTGGTGGCTCTCAAATGCCTGTGTAACCCACTACCAAGCGCTGCTCTGTGAAAACCCACGGATCACCGTTGAGACCGTGGGTGGCCTCAACTCGGCCACATTTCTACCCACGGAGGAGGGAGCCCCAGACCACGACTGTGAGGAAGTGGTAGATGAGGTCTTTGTTAGTTGGCCAGACCTCAAGGACTGTCCCCCTCCCAAAGGCAGACTTAAACCTGTTCACTGATGGAAGCAGCTATGTCCAAAATGGGGGAGAAGTATTCAGGGTATGCAGTCACCACTGCCACTGAAGTGGTTGAGACAGCCCCCTTGACCAGAGGCTGGTCAGCACAATAGGTGGAATTATATGCCCTCATTCAGGCCCTGTGCCACGCAGAAGGTAAAGCGGCCAATATTTACACTGACTCCAAGTACACCTTTGCAACTGTCCACATACATGGGGCGATATAGAAGGAAAAAGGGCTGTTAACAGCAGGAGGAAAAGAAATTAAAAATAAGGAAGAAATTCTCAGACTGCTAGAAGCAGTTTGGAATTGCAAAGAGGTAGCTGTCATACATTGCAAGGGCCACCAAAGAGGGACTGATCTTATCTCTACAGGAAACTGGATGGCTGAGAAGCTAAGGCAGCCGCACTGCAAAAGAGCCTGTGCAGGCCCCTGCTCACTTGTTCACAGTCACCCCTTGGCTCTGAGAGGATGTGGGAAAGCCGGAGCACTCTAAGGAAGAAAACAGTGGGCACAGCAGGAGGGGGCAGAGCAGAGTGCTGGGGGATGGTGGCTACTCCCTGACAACCGACCGGTGGTGCCTAGAAACTTGGCTCATAGTGTCGTTACTCAGTGCCATGGTCTCACCCACCTAGGTAAAACTGCTCTGGAGACCTTATCAACAGGTATTACTGTATTGCCACCCTCCCTAAACTCTGTGCTGTAGTAAGGAATCAGTGCCTTACCTGTGCTAAAAACAACTCCCCACAGTGGCTGAAACCTGCCCCAGGAGTGCTACGGGTGGGGGCTACCCCTTTGAGGACATAGAGGTGGACTTCACTGAAGTCAAGCCCAGTAAAGCGTACATATACCTACTGGTCCTTGTATGTACATACTCAGGCTGGGCTGAGGCACCCCAACTAAGATGGAAAGAGCCTGAGAAGTTGTGAAAGTCCTACTTTGTGAAATTGTTCCCTGATACAGGATTCCACTCATCATTCACAGTGACAGTGGACCAGCATTTGTGGCAGAGATCATCCAAGCCCTCACCAGTGTGCTCAAGATTAAGTGGAAACTTCACACAGCCTACAGGCTACAAAGTTCAGGGAAAGTGGAGGACATGAATCAAACCCTGCAGGTTACACTAGCAAAGCTCTGTCGGGGAAACCCAGGCTTCCTGGGTAGATATGCTTCTCCTAGCCCTGTTGCGGTCACGGTGTACACCAGGACCCACTGGCTACTCACCCTTTGAAATCCTATTGGGAGGACCCCCTCTCTGGTTAACAAAGTGAGGGGGAGACCTCAGACAGCTAGGGGAAACAAGCATGACATCCCAGCTGCAGGCATTGGCAAAGGTGCTGTCCCAGGTCAGTCAGTTTGTAATAGAAAGAGCACCTATCTCCCTAGCCAATCCAGTACAACCCTTCCAACCTGGGGACCAGGTCTGGGTGAAAGATTGGAAAAGGAGCCCCTCCAACCTGTCTGGACAGGGCCCCATACTGTAATCCTTGTCACCGCAACTGCTCTCAGAGTTGCAGGAGTTGTTCCATGGGTACACTATTCCAGAGCCAAGAGGGTCCACCGGAACATATCGCCAGACAGTGGACTGTGCATCCAGACCCTCGGCACCCCCACAAAAATCATACTCGGATGAGCTGCATCCTGAGAACTTGTCAAGCCCTGCTCTAGTCATACAACCGGAAGCTGACTAGTCAATGCATGGCCGAAGCTTGAGGAGCCTCTGCTGAATCAGCAAATGTAGACTGAAATCCTAATACTTGGAACTATTCTGACAGCATTTGTTCTTCTACTGTTGTGCTGTCATCATTGTCGTCCCTTGAGGGACATTCCTTGTCCATGTCTGGCGTAAAACATCACTACCTGTTTTGCTATTAATAATCTTCTTGGCCCTTGCCTAATTAACATACTCCGGCGCTTTGTTGAAGCCACGGTAATTAGAAAAACACATGCTCAGTTACTAGCCCTCCGTGGGTACAAGCAGCTAAGTACAGACACCAAGGTGTAAAAGGTGATGCTCCCTGATATCCACAAGGGAGCATCAAAGGGGGGAGTGAAGTGGAAATTTTGCCCAGGATTTTGTCAGCACGGTGTCAGCAACCATCCCTGTTTTTGAAACCGACCCTATTTTTGTTAGTAACTGCCTCTTTCTGCTTCTGTGCCTCAACTTATTGCTTACTAACTGGAAAGCCTTCAGAAAACTGCCACGTCATCTAAAACCTGCTGCATTGTCTAAAGTCCTGAGTTACTTCCCCTACCCCTTCACCTATAAAAACTGTGTAGTTTTCTTAGCCGGGGTTCAGACTTTTTGGTGTGAGCCCTCCTGGGCCTGCCGGCATAATAAAGTGTGTTCCTCTGTTCCCATGAGTGCCGCTTGGGTTTCTCCTCAGGTAGGATTTTCCAGAACAAAACTACTGCTACATCCAAGGTCACGAAGGTTTAACTGCTTGTTTTCTTATAGAGTTTTTGGTTTTGCCATATTTAGGTCTTTGATCCATTTTAAGTTAATTTTTTTAATGTGGTAATAGGTAAGGTGGATAACAAGTTGCTTTACATAACTTGCTGAGGACAGCATTTTCCCCCCCAATTTAATGGATATAGATCTTGTCTAAAATCAGTTGAGCATGGAGGTGTTGTTTTACGTTTGGACTCCCAATTCAGTTCAATTGATCTTTCTGTTTATTCTTGTGCCAGTGTCATGCTGTTTTTGATTACTACTGCTTTGCAATAAGATTTGAAATGGGGGATGTGCGAATCTCCAGATTTGGAGTTATTTTTCTGGATTGGTCTGGCTTTTCAGGTTTCCTTGAAATGCCATATAAACTTTAGGATCAGCTTTCTCATTTCTGTCCCAAGGCCTTTGGGATTTTCATAGGAATAACATTGAATCTGTAGATTGCTTTGTGTAGTTTGGCAAACTTAACAAATATGGTTTTCAAATCCATGAATGTGACATGTTTTTACATTTATTTGGGCTTTCATTTCCTTAAGCAATGTCTTATAATTTTCCCCTTCTAAGTCTTATCCTTTGATTACATTTATTCCTAAGCATATTATTGCTATTGGTATTATTTGCAGTGGAATTTTTGTAATTTTGTTTTCAGAGTATTCATTGCTAGTGTATATGTATAAAATGGATTTTTTGGCCAGGCATGGTGGCTCATGCCATAATCCCAGCACTTTGGGAGGCTGAGGCAGGCAGATCTGAGGTCAGGAGCTCAAGACCAGCCAGGTCAACATGGTGAAAATCTGTCTCTACTAAAAAGACAAAATTAGCTGGGTATGGTAGCATACGCCTGTAATTCCAGCTTTGTTGAAAGCCCTTTCTGCAACAACTGAGAAAATTATGGGGTGTTTCCCATTCATTCTAACAATACTGTGTGTTACATGAATGGCATTATTGTGTGGAACCACGGTTGATTTATTGGGATAAAAACTCATGTTCATGGTGTTTGATCCTCTCACAATGCTGTTGGTTTAAATTTGCTATTATTTTGTTGAGGATTATTAAGTCTACATTTCTGAGGTTATAGATCAGTCCTTGAAGTGGCATGACACTGAGTAGAATAGATCAGGATGAGATTGTGTATAGACTGCAGTTAGTATTTAGAGTTAGTGTGTCAGGGTATTGCAGAATCAGGAGATAATGGTTGAAGGGTTCAGAATTTACCAGTTAAAGATTATGGTATAAGGGCTTCAAGATAGGAGGTTCAGGTTGGTGGTTGGGGAGCTGCATAGCAGAGATTAGAGGGAGAGATCAGGTGAATAACAGGGTTAGGTTGAGAGGTCAGGATTATGGTGAAGGGTTAGGGTGAAAGGGTTATTAGGGTTACAGTAAAGGTTAGAGTAGGTTTAGATTAAGGGAGTCACAAATTTGTGTGGTTACAAATTCTTTTCACATTCTTTCTTTCTTTGAATATTTTTGAATACATTCACTTGTGTTTTAATAGCTCATTTGTCTCACAGCATTAAAGTAGTTGAAATAGATAGGAAATATTTAACAGTAGGCATATGATAACTAGAAATGTTAAGTTTAAATATATTGCTTATACCTCCCCAAACAAAATAACATGTACCAAGTACTAATATATAGATATATAAAGATTGTGAGCTGAACAAAGTGCAGATTTAGCTTGAGCATCTGGGGAGGGGATATGATGGCTTCGAACCTTTCCTACACCTGCCAGAGTTGTTCACTGTTACATCCCTGTCCAGGACATTCTTATGTCGGCATTGCATGTTTCCAACTTAATAATTCCCCAAGCTAGACTGTCTCCATTATTCTTTCCTTTCAACAAAGGCAATACAGCTTTCTCCCATTGGTTTGACAGTATATTTAACATGAACATACCTTATGATATGATACATTTGTTCATGATGGGCTACTTCTATTATATAATCAAATATATTTTGATTCTGACACTCTCAATTAAATTTAAGTCGAATGTATTTTCCTAGGAGCATTAATCATTCATTGCATATTTTATTTCATAAATAAGGCACAGATCCTTTTTTATGATTAATTTCATGACTAGCTATATTGACATTATAATTACTTACAAGTTTAACTAAATTTGGGAACAGTTCAGAGTTTGGGCTTCCAATAATTATCTGTGATCCTCTAAAAGGTAAATTATTTTTTCCCATAAAACATGGCAACATCCAAAATCACTCAGAATATTCTACCATTTTTGTTTCTCTAGTTTCATCACTTTCTGTGAAGTATCATTGAGGAAACTGACTTTGAATATTCTTAAACTCTTCTGTTTTAGAAAGCATCACAATGAAACATTAAATTATTGTGGTTAAGAATTCTTTTCCCGTTCTTTCTTTCTTTGAGTATTTTTTCCCAGTGGCCAATATTGCATTCTGTTATATAATTGCTGAAAAGCATGCATGGAAAACAAAGACAGGGATATTTTGGAATAAGTGATCCAGTCACAGGGAATCGATTTGCCATTGAAACATTTTCTTTTCTAAATTTTGGATAGTAAAACAACAAGAACAACAACAAAAAGTCTTGGATACTAAGGAAATTTTTTTTTTTTTTAAGATTGAGTTTCGCTCTTGTTGCCCAGGCTGGAGTGCAATAGCGTGATCTTGGCTCACCACAACCTCCGACTCCCGGGTTCAAGCCATTCTCCTGCCTCAGCCTCCCAAGTAGCTGGGATTGCAGTCACGTGCCAACATGCCCAGCTAGTTTTGTATTTTCAGTAGAGACAGGATTTTACTATGTTGGTCAGGATGGTCTCAAAAGGATCTTTTTTTTTACAGTCATTCTTTTGACAGTGTTCAACCATGAACTGAAAGTCTCTAAAAGGAATTTTTTCTTGGTTCTCTGAAAGAGGACCACCATTTTAGAGAGAGAACCCAAGGCACAATCACAATAGCAGAAAAAATTACGTTAAGTAAGTTTATACATATGTTATTACTTTAACTTAAAACATGTAAAGAGGCATTTATTTGGAATTATATGTTAGTCCGTATGATTTAATTTTTGTGTCATAAATGTTCTTATTAAGAGACAGGAATAGTTAACAGGGTCAATTACTAGTAATTAACAGTACAAATTATTAAGCAGGTGTTTGAAAAAATATAACACTGTTTAAATTAAGTTTCATTTTAGAGTTGTTTTAGATTTACACAGACATAGCAAAGAAAACACAGATTTTCCGTGTAGCTACAACCCAGCATCCTCTCTTATTAACATCTTCTGTCAGGATATCTCATTTCATTTGTCACAGCGAATGAACAAATATTGATATACTATTATAAACTGAAGCCCACATTTTATTTGGATTTCCTTAGTTCTATCTTTCCCTCCTTCAGGGATGAGGAGTTCTATCTTCCCCATGCCCCCCACCCCCAGGATCCCACATAACATTTGTTGTCAAGAATCCTTTGGTTCTTCTTGGCTGTGATGGTTTCTCAGACTTTCCTCTTTCCAATGACCTTGACAGTGTTAAGGAGGATTGGTCAGGCATTTTGTAGAATATCTCACGTTGTTATTTACCTGGTGCTTTTCTGATAAGTTGACTGGGGTTATGGGTTTGGGGGAAGCAGACCACAAAGCTGAAGTGCTATTTTTGTCACTTCACACGAGCCCAGGAATTTCAAGGCTGCAGTGAGCTATGATTGTGCCACTGCACTCCAGCCCGGGTGACAGAGCAAGACTCTGTCCAAAAAAAAAAAAAAAGTTCATTTCATTTGGCTCATGATTTTGGTGGCAGGAACATCGAAGATTGAGCAGCTTGCATTTGGTGGGGCTTAATAGTGCTTCAAAACAAGGTGGAAAGCAGAAGAGGGGCAGTGTGCACCAGAGAGCACATGGCAGAAGAGAAAGTAAGAGAGAAACCAAGAAAGCTAGACCTGCTCTTGTCTAGGCAACAGAGTGAGACACTGTCTCAAAAATAATAATAACAATAATTTAAAAAACAAAATGTTAGCCACAAATTAGGCATAAATACCGTGATGGTTAATTTTAGGTGTCCCCTTGACAGGATTAAGGGATACTCACATACCTGGTAAAGCACTATTTCTGGGTGTATTTGTGAAGGCATTTCTGGAAGTCCCTTGATAAGAACCTCTGTTGATTTAGTCATCATTCTCTTCCTGTTACTGAGAGGGAGACTCTGGTTAAAATGGGGATTTTCTGAGAGATGTAAATTTCCCTCATAAAAGGTTAACTTCTACTCTATTTTCAGAACTTCCCTGTATCTGGAACTCCTGGCTTGAGGTGATCCTCCTGCCTGGGATTACAAGCCTGGCCAGCCTGTCTTTTTTATTTTTTGTACAAAATCTTTCACAGAGTATAAACTTTTCTTATTCATATACTAAATGAGTGCCGGAGTCGGGGGCTGGGGGTGGAATATTCATGAGTTTTCTGGGAAAGGGTTGGGCAATTCCCAGAACTCAGGGTTTCTCCCATTTTTAAACCATATAGGGTAACTTCTGGACATCACCATGGCATCTGTAAACTGTCATGTCACTGGTGGAAGTGTATTTTAGCATGCTACTCAAACCATCTTTGCAAAATTATGACTGAGACAGTGAAAGAAATCTAACTTCACTGCCTCCAACTTGCTTATAATCTTCAAGCTGTCCTTGTTCATTCCTGGGGGATAGGCTGAACTAACTTTGGGAGAAACTTACTTTATAGTTAAACAAAGATGGTAACAGCCCTTTCCCAAAGCAGACCTCTTTCTTGCCTGGCGACTAGATTGCCTTTGTAGGACTAGCATTAACCACAAGATTAGAAATTACGGTTTAGAGCCGGGCACGGTGGCTCATGCCTGTAATCCTTGTGCTTTGGGAGGCTGAGGTGGGTGGACCACCTGAGGTCAGGAGTTCAAGACCAACCTGGTCATCATGGTGAAACCCCATCTTTAAAAAGAAAAAAAAATGTTTATTGTTTTTTTAATTTAAAAAAAAGAAAAAAGAAATTATGGTTTAGGAGTCATGCAGCTGGAGGCTACAAGATTCCGACCCTCTAAACTGCTCCTAAGGTCAGTACTTGAGATGTTTTGTAGACCCTGCACTTGGTGGATCAGCTGACACCACCCAGATTAATAAACTGGCTCATCTGAACTTGTGGTCCCTACACCAGAACTGACTCAGCTCAGGAAGACAGTTCAGATTCCCTGTGATTTCATCTCTGACCAATCAGCACTCTTGGCTCACTGGCTTCCCCCAAACCACCAAGTTATCCTTAAAACCTCTGCTCCCTGGGTGGGCAAGGTGGCTCACACCTGTAATCCCAGCACTTTGGGAGGCTGAGGCAGGTGGATAACCTGAGGAGTTGGAGACCAGCCTGGACAACATAGTAAAACCCCGTCTCTATTAAAAATACAAAAATTAGCTGGGTGTGGTAGTGTACTCCTATAATCCCAGCTACTTAGGAGGCTGAGGCAGGAGAAGAGTTTGAACCCAGGACACGGAAGTTTCAGTAGCCAAAATCATGCCATTGCACTCCAGTCTGGGTGACAAGAGCAAGCCCCTGTCTTAAAAAAAAAAAAAAAAAAAAATTCTGCTCCCTGAATGCCTGGGGGAGACTGATTTGAATAATAACAAAACTCTGGTCTCCATCATAGCCGGCTCTGCATGAATTACTCTTTCTGTATTGCAATTCTCCTGTCTTGATCAGTAAGCTCTATCTAGGTAGAGGGCAAGGTGAACCACTTGGGCGGTTACAGTAATGCATTATAATTAGTGTATAGCAAGCAGTGAGGACGACTAGAAGTCACTTTCATTACCATCTTGATTTGGCCTGTTTTTGTTTGTTTGTTTTTCCATATTCTGTTTTATCAGTAGGGTCTTTGTGACCTATATCTTGTGCTGACCTCCTATCTCATCCTGTAATTGAGAACACTTAACCTACTGGGAATGCAACCCAGCAGGTCTCAACCTTATTTTACCCAACACCTATTCAAGATAGAGTCGCTGTGGTTCAAATGTCTCTGACAGTGCCATATATGAAAACTCATGACCAAATCCAAGGTCACATAGCTTTCTTTCTATGTTTTGTTCTAGAATTTGTATACTTTTATGGGCCAGATGTGGTGGCTCATGCCTGTAATCCTAGCACTTTTGGAGGCCGAGGTGGGTGGATATCCAGATGTCAGGAGTTCAAGACCAGCCTGGCCTACATGGCAAAACCCCATCTCTACTAAAAATACAAAAATTATCCACGCATGGTGGTGGGCACCTGCAATCCCAGCTACTTGGGAGGCTGAGGCAGGAGAATCGCTTCAACAAGGGTACAGAGGTTGTAGTGAGCCGAGATCGCACCACTGCACTCTAGCCTGGGCAAAGAGCAAGACTTTGTCTAAAAGAGAAAAAAAAAAGTAAATAAGAGAAAAAAAAAGAATTTGCATAGTTTTGTCACCAGAAAGGGGTCTGGCCCAGACCCCAAGAACAGGTTTTTGGATCTCACACGAGAAAGAATTTCTGGTGAGTCACAGAGTCTAGTGATGTTAAGAGAGTTGATTAGCAACTACTCAGTTACAGAGCAGGGTGTCCTCAGAAAGCAAGAGGAGGAACACACCCTTTTTAAAACAAAAAAAAATGTTTTTGAGACTTTTATTCTTGTTACAATGGCATGATCTTGGCTCACTTCAACCTCTGCTTCCTGCGTTCAAGGATTCTCCTGCCTCAGCCTCCCAAGTAGCTGGGATTACAGGTGTGTGCCACCATGGCTGGCTAACTTTTTGTATTTTTAGTAGAGACTGGATTTTACCATGGTGGCCAGACTGGTCTCCAACTCCTGGCCTCAAGTGATCTGCCCTCCGCCTCCCAAAGAGCTGGGATTACAGGTGAGAGCCATTGCACCTGGCCTTAGTGTTTGTTTATATAGGTTACTAAGAATAGTATTGTCTCTTATAAAGGCTTGTGATCAGTTTGTGACAACCTATTAGTATTGTTACTTTTCTACGTCACTGTTGATTTTAACAAGAATTTATGAGTGTAATATCTTTAAAGAAAAACTTATTTTTAAACTAAGAATTATTTTTGTTCTTAAAGTACTGGCACATTTTTTAGTTTTGGGTCTTTATTTAGTTATTAACTTGTTCCTGCAACCATAAATATTTTGTAAACAAAAGTGCTCAACCCCCTAAATATATAATGTAACAAATTAAATACGCACACGTGTGTGTGTGTGTGTTGTGTGTGTGTGTGTGTGTGTGTGTGAGAGAGAGAGAGAGAGACAGGGTCTCATTCTGTCACCCTGCACCCTGGCTGGAATGCAGTGGTGTGATCATGGCTGGCTGACTGTGGCCTCAAACTCCTGGGTTCTAGTTATCCTCCTGCCTCAGCCTCCCGAGTAGCTGGGACCACAGGTACTTGGCACCACATCAGCTAATTTTTATATTTCTTGTAGACATTGCCGGGTGGGGGGGGGGGGTCTCACTATTTTCCCAGGCTGGTCTTGAACTTCTGATCAAGTGATCCTCCCGCCTTGGCCTTCCAAGGTGCTAGGATTACAAACGTGAGCCACTGCACCCTGCCTGGTTTTAACTTGTTTTTAAAGCTTTTATTTAAAATAAAGTCACTGTGGTTGAGACACCTGTAACAGTTTTGCATTTCAAGTCTGAAGACCATGTTGAGTGAATTTTTGCATAAGCTGTAAAATGTGCACCCATGTTTATTTCATTTCCTATGGTTTCCAATTAATTGTCCCTTCTTCCTTTTTAGAAACACATGGGCTAGTGGGTCCATGTCAGTTTGCATTTCCAGAACGATGGCGCTGAATACTCTGTGCTCCGACTTTCAGTGGGACAGCCAACAGAGGGCGTGCCTCCGCCGCCCATCTGCCGAGAGCCCAAGAGCCTTGCAGTGGCCCCGGCTGCCAGCAGAGGGCGTGCCAGCCCAGCTTTTCTTATCCCGGAGGCCGCCGTGTCCCGCCCACTTCCTCAGCTCAGGCGCCCTGCCAGGGCGAGAGCTGCGTTCTTCTTAGCTGCCTACTGGAGGGACGCACCTCACTTTTGGACACCTGGAGCCTGCGTCCGCGGTGAGTAAAATACCTTCCTGTTCGCCACCCTGACTGCTGAGGGGCAGAGACCCTTCATGTGGAAAATTAGAAACCAAAAACCCTGGTGAACCCAGCACAACCGAGAGAGCAAATAGGGCACGCGCCACACTGATAATAACCCCCCATAATACCATTAACGCTCTGTCTTTGCCACTGGTGTTAGCACCCATTATACAGATGTCACACCCATCAGGGGAACGCAGCAGCCGCCGCGCAGATCTGACCCCGGAAATGCAGATGTGTCCTTCAGAGCGCACGGAACACCTGGAACGTTCATGACACCGTCACACTCAGAGCGCGCACATATCACCCGGAATGCTCGTGACACTGTCAGACTAGCCCAACACCCTACACATTCGTATAACCCCTGGAACATGCGTGTATACCTCAAAACACACACGTAACGCCAGAACACCCGTGACACAGTCAGACTCAGAGTGCACATATCACCCCAGAATGCACAAGTGACACCATCAGATTAACTCAACACCCATCACACTCATAACCCCCGGGACACGCATGTGTCCCTCAGAACCCGTAATGCCCGGAACGCCTGTGACAGTGTCAGACTCAGAGTGCATATATCACTCAGAATGCACCAGTGACACCATCAGATTAACCCAACACCTGTCACAGTCATATAACCCCCGGAAAATGCATATGTCCCTCAGAACAAACATGTAATGCCTGGAATGCCTGTGACACCATCAGACTAACACAACACCCGTCACACTTACATAAACCCCGGAACATGCATGTGTCTCTCAGACGCACATAACACCCGGAACACCCATGACACCGTCAGACTAACACAGCACCCATCACACTCATATAACCTCTGGAACACACGTGTCCCTTGGAACACACATATTGCGCGGGACACAGACATGGCCTTTGGAGCCCACTCAGAGCACCTGCAGCACTAAAGATGGGACCCTCCAGCTCTTGCCAGGGCTCCGGGTTCACAGCCTATTCTGCGCTGGGTATGGGCTGGATTTGACCTGTTACGAAGTGTGGTGTTGTTTTTTCTGCCTTTCTGATGTGGTATTGACACGGTTGTTTTAAAAAAGTAGTTGACTTCCCAGTAATGTCATACTTCTGAGAAACTTGGAATTGCAGTTAGTGTGCCTTCTCCTTTCTCTCCGATTCTCCAGCAGTTATTGCTGTGCCAGATTTGCAGCTTCACACAAAATAACCCCATGTGTTTCACCAAAAGCAGGAACACTCCTCCAAGTGACCCCCATATAACCCCCAAATCTGGAAATACACAGTTTCTTTTTTCTTTGTTTGGAGATGGAGTCTTGCTCTGTTGCCAGGCTGGAATGAAGTTGTGTGATCTCGGCTCACTGCAACCTCCACCTCCCAGGTTCAAGGGATTCTCCTGCCTCAGGCTCCCCAGTAGCTGGGATTACAGGTGTGTGCCACTACACCCAGCTAATTTTTTATATTTCTTTTTTTTTTTTTTTTTGAGACAGAGTCTTGCTCTAACACCAGGCTGGAGTGCAGTGGCACAATCTCGGCTCACTACAACCTCTGTCTCCCTGTTCAAGTGATTCTTCTGCCTCAGCCTCCCGAGTAGCTGGGACTACAGGCACGCACCACCATGCCAACCTAATTTTTGTATTTTTTTAGTAGAGATGGGGTTTCACCATGTTGGTCAGTACGGTCTCGATCTCTTGACCTTGTGATTTGCCCGCCTCAGCCTCCCAAAGTGCTGAGATTACAGGCATGAGCCACTGCGCCCAGCTGAAAATACATGGTTTCTATGTGAAAGTCCAGTCTACAGACCTACTTCACTTCACTGCCTGCCCCATCTGGGACAAAAGTGTCTCTTTCCATGGGGACCCAATTTTCCTTTTTGGGAACTGTTTCTGAGACTCTCAATTTTTTTTTTGAGATGAAATTTCACTCTTGTGCAGGCTGTAGTGTAATGGTGCAATCTAAGCTCACTGCAGCCTCCAACCCCTGGGTTCAAGAGATTCTCCTGCCTCAGCCTCCCGAGTAGCTGAAATTACAGGCATCCACCACCACATCTGGCTAATTTAGTGTATTTTTAGTAGAGACAGGGTTTCACTGTGTTGGCCAGGCTGGTCTCGAACTCCTGACCTCAGGTGATCCACCTGCCTTGGTCAACCAGAGTTCTGGGATTACAGGCATGAGTTACCACGCCCAGCTGACTCTCTTAGTTTTCAAAGCCTTGAGAGATGTAAAGAGCAGAGATGACTCCAAGCCGGGTCTGCCCAGCGTTTCCTCCTGAACAGGTGCAGACCCTGCATTCCCAGCAGGAACACCCTGGCCTGGCGCTGCACTCTCCTCAGTGCAGCCCACCTGGAGGAGCTTTCATCCATCCCACCACCACTGTCAATCTCACTGGCAAATATTTATTTACAATCACAAATTTCACCCTGTCAAGCTCCGGATTTAACTTTGCCAATGGTTTCCCAATGGAAACCTTAGAACCATGGTCTCTGGATCTCAAGTGCTCCAGCCTACTGCTCTCTCCCATCCAGTCCACTACCGCTGCCTGCAGTCCCATTCATAGGTACATGGGCTCCCGGGTGTCTCGGGGATTTTATGTGTGTTACCTCAACCCATTCACCCAGTGCCCACCCTAATTTTTTAAGGCTTTTTCTAGATAAGTCAATAAAGTCACAGCAGTTATGTTATCTAAAAGTAGAAAAGTTAATGTGATTTTTCTAAAGACAAGGAAATAATTCATTATTTATAAGATCATCTGTGAGATGACCTTTAAGTTATTTTATTGGAGATGGAGTCTCCCTGTGTTGCCCAGGCTGGAGTTCAGTGACACAATCTCTGCTCACCATAGCCTCCACCACCCAGGTTCAAATGATTCTCATGCGTCAGTCTCCTGAGTAGCTGGGATTACAGGTAGCCACCACCACACTCAGCTAATTTTTGTATTTTTAGTAGAGATGGGATTTCACTATGTTGACCAGGCTGATCTCAAACTCCTGACTTCGTGATCCACCCACCTCATCCTTCCAAAGAGCTGGGGTTACCAGTGCGAGCCACCGTGCTCAGCCACCCTCAATTTATAAATCAAGGAAATACTAGTTCCCTGGAACCAAAGTTTATGTTTGAGATAATTAGGAAAGAAAAACAAAAGCTCAGTGCTGAAGGAAAGGCAAATGGCACAGTTGATTATTGAAATTTCAGATGAAGGCTGGGTGCAGTGGCTTATGCCCATAATCCCAGCACTTTGGGAGGCCAAGACAGGCAGATCACTTGAGGTCAGGAGTTTGAGACCAGCCTGGACAAGATGGTGAAACCTCGTCTCTTCTAAAAATATAAAAATTAACCAGGTGTGGTTGCACACGCCTATAGTCCCAGCTACTCAGGAGGCTGGGCAGGAGAATCACTGAACCCGGGAGGTGGAGGTTGCAGTGAGCCGAGATCATACCACTGCACTCCAGCATGGGTAACAGAGGGAGACTCTGTCTCCAAAAAAAAGAAAGAAAAGAAATTTTAGAAGAATTTAGTGGACAGATTATTACCTGGCTATATTTTGTAGCCTTGTGTTAGCAGTTGCAAGGTAGTTTATATTTTAACTTTTATATTTTATATAGTCAATCAAACTATCAAAAAGTCCTGTCCACATCATGATAAACTAATTGTCATCATTTTATATCTTGATATTGTATATTGTCAATTAATACAACTTTTTAATTTAAAAAGTTATCTTAAAGGAAATTGATACTTATTAATTAATCACTTTTAAAATTACAAAGTTTGCCAGGTGCAGTGGCTCACACCTGTAATCCTAGCATTTTGGGAGACAGAGACAGCAGGATGGCTTCAGACCAAGATTCAAAAACAGCCTGGGTCACTAGCAAGACCTCCATCTCTACAAAAAATAAAAATTGGCTGGGGACTGTGGCTCACGCCTGTAATCTCAACACTTTGGGAGGCTGAGGCAGGTGGATCACTGGTATTATAGGTGCATGCCACCATGCCCGGCTAATTTTTGTGTTTTTAGTAGAGACGGGTTTTCGCCATGTTGGCAAAGCCAGTCTTGAACTCCTGACCTCAAGTGATCCATCTGCCTTGGCCTCCCAAAGTGCTGGGATTACAGGTGTGAGCCACCATGCCCAGCCTTTTCTTTTGGAGACAGGGTTTTGTGTTGTCACCCAGGCTGGAGTGCCGTGGTGCGACCTCGGCTTACTGCACCCTCCATATTCTGGGCTCAAGCAATCCTCCCGCCTCAAGCCTCCCAAGTAGCCGGGACTACAGGTGCGTGCCACCACGCCTGGCTAATTTTTGTATTTTTGGTAGTGATGGGTGTTCTTCATGTTGGTCAGGCTGGTCTCCAGGTAGCAGGCTTCAGAGAGTATAGATTGTAAATGTTTCTTACCAGATTTAAGGTCTGTGTTGATGTTAAATGCTGATTGGCTTTTCCTGAATTCCAAAAGGAGGAAGGGCATAATGAAGAATGTCTGACCACCTCTTTCCCATCGTGGCCTGAACCAGTCTTCCAGGTTAACTTTGGTGTCCCCTGGTGGAGAGGAGGGAGTCTATACAGATAACTGGGGGAAGGGCCTTTGAATTTTCTTTTTGGTTTGCAAGTGCTATTCTAATCACTTCATGCTCTCAAGATGTGTTATCACCATTAATGTTCACTTTGATCACCTGGCTCAAATAGTATTTTCAGGTTTCTCACTGTGAAGTTACTTTTTTTCCCACGTCTATATTGTATGTATTCTTTTGGAGGAAGTCACCACACAGAGCCCACACGTAAGGAGTGGGGGAGTTAGCCGTATGTCCTTAGTGACTGAATGTCTGTATCAGGTATTTGGAATTCTTCTGTATAAGAAAATTCTATTCAGCTCATCTGTGTATCTGTTTAATCATTTGTGTATACCGGTATGGACACTCAGATAGTTACTTTAATATTTTGGTTGTTATCCATTCTACAGTATTTTGTTTTTCTTTGTTTATACCCATGGCCACTGGGGAGCTCTTTCCACTGGCTCCCCTGACGTAATTTAATGTTGTTGTTGTTGTTTTTAAACAATTTCTTTCAGTTATTTCAAAAGTATCCTGGCTCATATATTTTCTATTCTAGGGTTAATTTCAGCCATTTCTTCAAAGAGCCCTGATTTCCTTTGTTAGAGAATGGTATTAAAAACATATCCAGCCACTAAATGTGGTCACTGCATCATGACCCTAGCAGCTGACAGTGCAAAGAAATATATGTGTGTATTTTAACTTATATGTACCCACTTAATTCTAAAGGTTTCTGCGTGGAACCATCTGTGTATATATTAAGCTAGATGTGAGTTTATACTTATGTCTCCAATCAATAGACTCTCATCCACTGTCACAGAGATCATTTTATATCTGTAACATCTCACTCAACAGTGAGGAACCTGGCTCCCACTGTCTGCGATTTATTGCATCCCCCTGTTCGATTGGGAACAAGGAATTCACTCTTGATCCAGATTCCAGGTTGTGACTTAATAAAAGATATGTTTGGTCTCTGTCTCCAGTTCCTGGCACAGAGCTCCTAAAACTTCTATAATTTCCTGAACAATAGTGGTACTAGGTGCATCTTATGTTCTAATATCTGGTCTCTGGCCCTGGTTCTTGATGCAGAGCTCCTAAATCCCTTGGAATCTCCTGGGTAGTAGGAATGTCCTCTGTTCTAATAAGGACCCTAATAAGGTTCTAATAAGTTGTTGTTACCATAGAATTGGACAACCATTTCCATGACGATCTAGAACCACAGGGCCTATCTGCTTTGATGGCAGGTGTCACCAACAAAATCAGCACTTGATCACAAGTACCGTGGCTTAGAACCAGGAGAGCTCTCCTCCTGCACTTGGTTTCCCAAAGTGCTGGGATTACAGGCATGAGTCGCTACACCTGGCCTGATCCCCAAAAAATGGGTTGGTGCCTGGCAGAGGGCACCCCCAGATGGCTAACATTTGAAATTGTTTTGTATAATGTGTGGACCTCTTCACAAACACCCTCAGAATGTGCAGGCTTATCCATCTGTCCAGCGATTCCACATACAAGCAATCATGTCAGTTCCCTTTTTCATACAAAGAAATTTTGTTTCCCTTCTTTTGCTATCTCTAGTCCTTTCAGCATGATGAAAACAAGAAATGGTGGCATACCTGAGCCATCTCTATGTTTCTTATTTTTATTTATTTCATTTGTTATTTATTTATTTATTTATGAGAAAGCGTCTCACTCTGTCACCCAGGCTGTAGTGCAATGGTGCCATCTTGGCTCACTGCAACCTCCACCTCCTGGGTTCAGGTGATTCGCCTGCATCAGCCTCCCAAGTAGCTAGGACTGCAGGCATGCACAACCATGCCCAGCTAATTTTTTTGAATTTTTATTAGAGGTGAGGTTTCACCATGTTGGCCAGGATGGTCTTGAACTGCTGACCTCAGGTGATCTGCCCACCTTGGCCTCCCAAAATGCTGAGATTACAGACATGAGCCGCCATGCTCAGATTTATTGATTGAGATAGGGTCTCACTCTGTCACCCAGGCTGGAGTGCAGTGGCGTGAACTCAGCCTACTGCATCCTCAAACCCCTGGACTCAAATGATCCTCCCAGCCTCCTGAGTAGCTGGGACTACAGGCATGGGCCACCACATCAGGCTAATTTTTAATTTTTTTGTAGAGACAAGAGTCTTGCTGTGTTGCCCAGGTCTTGAACTCCTTGCCTGAAGTGATTCTCCTGCACTTGGCTTCCCATACTTCCCAAAGTGCTGGAATTACACGCATGAGCCACTGCACCTGGCCTAATCTCTGTTTTTTTTTTTTTTTTTTTGGTTTTTTTTTTTGAGGTGAAGTCTTGCTCTTGTCACTCAAGGTAGAGTGCAGTGGTGCCATCTTGTTCACTGCAACCTCTGCCTGCTGGGTTCAAGCAATTCTCCTGCTTCAGCCTTCTGAGTAGCTGGAATTACAGGTGCCCACCACCATGCCTGACTAATTTTTGTATTTTTAGTAGAGACGGGATTTCACCATGTTGGCCAGGCTGGTCTCAAACTCCTGACCTCAGGCGATCCGCCCGCCTCGGCCTCCCAAAGTGTTGGGATTACAGGTGTGAGCCACTGCACCCAGCCCCTAATCTCTGTTTTAAGGACTGGTCTCTTTCTTCCCCAAAGATAGGTTTGTGACTGGGAGAGGGCCCCCCCAGGTGGACAACATTTGAAATTGTTCCATATAATGGCTTGATAACCTTATTGAAAAAGCCACCGTCCTTTTCCCAGATCTTGTCTGTGGGATGGCAGCTGATTGGTAGGAGCGCGGAGGTGGGAGATTGCCACCATCAAGCTCACCACTCGGGTGCATTGTTTCCCATGAACTGGAAAGCTTTGTCCCCACGCCTTGCACGTGCAGAACTTGGTAGACAGAGAGCTGTTGGCACACATCTTGAGACATCGAAACCCAAAGCCTGAGTTCTTGCTCTTCTGGCTGGGTGACTTGGGGCTTTGGTTTCCCTAGGCCCTGGTGTCCTTTGACCGTCTGGTCGCCTTCTTCTGCCTGGAAGAAGTTGAGCCTGGTGCAGTGGACTCAGTCCCTCTGGATGCTGTGAGTGCTGAGTCTGGCAGGAGGTGTGTGGGAGGGATGGGGGTTTGGGGGCCCCCCTGGCCTATAATGGCAAGCCATCATCAGCGCTGGGGGCAGATGGGGGCTGCAGGCAATGGACTGGCACGTGCAAATCATGCCATCTGCGTGTCACTTGGAAACAGACGTCGTGTTGCTGTTTCTGTTAGCCGTTTAGCAACCACTCACTAAGCATCTACTTTGTGCCATCCTGGGCGTACAGCAGGGAACATGCTAACACAGTGGTCCGCAAGCTTTTTGGCACCAGGAACTGGTTTTGTGAAAGGCAGTTTTTCTATGGATGGGGGTGGGGTGCCTGGTTTTGGGATGATTCAAACACATTACATTTATTGTACATTTATTATTATTACAGTAATATGTAATGAAATAATGATTTCAGATTGTCTTCCTGCAACTGGATGGTCTCATCTGGGGGTGATGGGAGACAGTGACAGATCATCAGACATTCGATTCTCATAAGGAGCATGCTGCCCAGATCCCTCGCATGCACAGTTCACAATAGGGTTCATGCTCCTATGAGAATCTAATGCCGCTGCTGGTCTGACAGGAGGTGGAGCTCAAGTGGTGATGCGGGTGATGGGGAGTGGCTATAAACACAGGTGACACAATGCTTGCCTGTCCTCCACTCACCTCCTGCTGTATGGTCCAGTTCCTGAGAGGCTGCAGGCTGGTACCAGTCTGTGAGCTGGGGTTTGGGGACTCCTGCTCTAACAGACCAGGTCCTTGTCCTCATTCAGAAAGTCCAAGATGATAAGCATGGCAATATTTTGGTCAAGCTAGAAAATAGCACCATTGCAAGCCAGGCACGGTGGCTCATGCCTGTAATCTCAGCACTTTGGGAGGCAGAGGTGGGCAGATCATGAGGTCAGGAGTTCAAGACCAGCCTGGCCAACATGGTGAAACCCTGTCTCTACTAGAATACAAGTATTAGCCAGGGGTGGTAGCGTGTGCCTGTAATCCCAGCTACTGAGGCTGAAGCAGGAGAATCACTTGAACCCAAGAGGCGGAGGTTGCAGTAAGCCAAGATCATGCCACTGCACTCCAGCCTGGGCAACAGAGTGAGATTCCATCTCAGAAAAAAAAAAAAAAGAAAGAAAGAAAAAGAAAGGAAAAAAGAAAATAGCATCATTGCAAGCATCATTGCACGACGAGACCCCCCAAACCCAAGTTACCTGGGCTTGTCCCTCCACCCCATCCTTTTGTCACCCCACGGACCAAGACACCTTCCCCCTTGTTGTGCTGAAGAACCTGGGCAAACTGTGTACCTGAAAAACACCACCTAGTGGTAAAAAGCCTAGCCTATGGCATTGCACTGCCCAGGCCCAAATCCCAGCCCCAGCACTGACTAGCTGGCTGATCCTGACAAGTAGATCATCTCTCTCAACCTCCATGTTTCCATCTGCAAAATGGGCATATCAATCATCACAGCAGCTGATTGTGAGAATGGATTTAACGGATCTGGGCTGAGCCATGAGAGCTTTGATTTTTAGAAAATCTTTCAGGAGTTTCTATGTGTTAAGGATCAAGAACCACTAATCTAATTACACTTGTCACAGTGAAATATTTATTATTGATTATAACGGTTATAATAATTATTATAGTTATATCATTAAAAGTAAATATATAATATGTATTCTAAAAAACATTTACTATTATTTGAGACGGAGTCTCACTCTGTCATCCAGGCTGGAGTGCAGTGAGTGTCGCAATCTTGGCTCACTGCAACCTCCTAGGTTCAAGCAATTCTCCTGCCTTAGCCTCTCGAGTAGCTGTGATGACAGGCGCATGCCACCACATCTGGCTAATTTTCATACTTTTTGGTAGAAATGGGGTTTTGCCATGTTGGCCAGGCTGGTCTGAAACTCCTGACCTCAAGTGATCCACCCACCTTGGCTTCCCAAAGTGCTGGGATTACAAGCGTGAGACACCGTGCCCAGCCACAGTGAAATTAATGACACCCACTTCATTCTCTGGGAAGACTGGGATTAGATGATAATTTATATCAGAAGTTCATTAACTTTTTCACAAATAACCAGATTGTGCATATTTTAGGTTAGTGGGTCAGACAGTTTCTGTTACAACTACTCAAAACATGAAATATAGAAAAGAATGGATTTGGCTGTGTTCCAATAAAACTTTATTGATAAGAGTAGGCAGTAGGCAGGATTTGGCTCTCTGGGTCATGGTTTGCCTTCCCCTGGATTATTAGCCATGGGACATGGAACGAACAAGACCCCTGCAGGGTCACACACAAGCCAGTGAGCAGCTGTACGGTTTGTTCAGTGGGAGAGATTTCCTGCTGCAGCTTCTGCCCCTGGTCTCTCCCATGCACAGGCTGCACAGGTCAGGGGTCTCCTGTAACTGGCCTCTTGTGCCCCATAGCTTCCAGGAAGGATTGTATCATGATACACAGTGCCACCTTTGCCTAGTTCCAGGAAAGCCCTCCCTGCCTCCACAGGTACAGAATGACACCCATGGAAACCAGCCTCATGTTTTTAGGGAGAAGCTGCGTGGGGCTCCTGCCGCCTTCCACCTGGGAGGTGGTGCAGGTTTCCAGCCTGGGATGGAAGGGTGGGTTAGGTTGTGCCAGGGCTCTTCAAGGAAGGTTCCCATAGACCTGCATCTCCTGCAGATGGGGGACCAGAGCATCTGAGCCTCCCCCCATCAAGGGGAGACACTCCTCTGCTCCCAGGCTGGCCAAGACATTGCCAAGGTGGGACTGGCTGAGGAGCCCCATGATTCAGCCTCGTCAGCTTTGCTCATTTCTGTGCCACCTATGTCAGTCCCCAGATCATTATCATCTACAGCCCCCAATTCCATGGCTTGGTCTTTGTGGCCAAAAAAATCTCAGCCAGCCCTGAAACTCCACAAGAAGGGAGAGAATATGTCCTGGGCAGTATTTGTATTGTTTGTCATTCACTCACTTCACTGATGGAGCACTAGCTATGGGCTATGCTCTGTCCTAGGTACTGGGGGATCGGGTGAAAGAAACAGACAAGGGCCCAGCTCTCTTGGGGTGATGTGCTGATAGAAGTGAGGCCCAAACAGGAAGCCAGGGCAGGGGGACAGAGCACGATGGCATGCCTAGTGAGGGAAGGCTTGGCATTCAAGCCGAGATCATAAGGAAAGAGAGTGAGCCATGCAGGTGTCTGGGAGAAGAGCTTTTTTTTTTTTGAAACAGAGTCTCGCTCTGTCGCCCAGATTGGGGTGCAATGGCACGATCTCAGCTCACTGCAACTTCCACCTCCTGGGTTCAAGTGATTCTCCTGCCTCAGCCTCCCGAGTAGCTAGGATTACAGGTGCATGCCACCACACCTGGCTAATTTTTGTATTTTTAGTAGAGACGGGGTTTCACTATGTTGGCCATGCTGGTCTCCAACTCCTGACCTCAGGTGATCCACCCACCTCAGCTCCCAAAGGACTGGGATTACAGGCATGAGCCACTATGCCTGGCCTGGGAGAAGAGCCTTCTAGGCAGTGGCAATGGCATATGCAAAGGTCCTGGGTCAGAAGTATGCCTGGACTTGGATTTTCCAACCTCAGCATGGTTGATATTTTGAGCTGAAACTTCATTGTTGGGTTCTGTCCTGTGCATTGTGGGATGTTTAGGGACCCCCCAGTCTCTACCCACTAGATGCCAGCAGCACCCCCTACCAGTTGTGACATCCAAAAATATCTCTAGATCTTGCCAAATGACTCTTGGGGGATGCAGTCACCCCCAGTTGAGAACCACTGACTTATTGTGTTCAAGAAACAGCAAGGAGGTCAGCGTGGCCAGGAAAGAGCAGCTGAGGCACAGAGTGGAAGGAGCCGGGACGTCGTTCATGATCAGTGGGACTTTAGCTTTAACGCTGAGTGAAATGGGAGTGCTGACAGGTTTAGCTGGGAAGTGTTAGGAGCTGACTTGGGTTTTTTGTTTGTTTGTTTGTTTTTTGAGATGGAGTCTCGCTCTGTTGCCAGGCTGGAGTGAAGTGGTGTGATCTCAGCTCACTGCAACCTCCACCTCCCAGTTCAAGCAATTCTCCTGCCTCAGCCTCCCAAGTAGCTGGGCCTACAGGCATGCACCACCACACCCAGCTAATTTTTGTATTTTTAGTAGAGACGAGTTTCTCCACATTGGTCAGGCTGGTCTCGGACTCCCAACCTTAGGTGATCTGCCCACCATGGCCTCCCAAAGTACTGGGATGACAGGCATGAACCACTGCTGACGGGTTTTAACAAATCCCTCTGGTTACGGGGTGGAGGATGGGCTGTGGGACATGGACAGGAGTGGGGAGGGACCAAGAGCAGGGGCAGGGAGGGGGAGGAAAGAGCCTATTTTTTTGTAAGAGCCAAGGCAGGAGGCCAGGCTGGTGAAACCCTCAGGCTACTGCCAACTCTGTGGGTGCACGTGGGTGGACGTGCATGCATGTGTGCATGGTGTGCGTGTGTGCACACATGTATGCGTGTGAGCATGGATTGCTTGGGTATGCACATGCACTTATGTGTGTGGATGTGTGCCCACATTGTGTATGTTGCTGTGCACGCTAGCATGCTTTATGAGCGTGCAAATGTGCATGCATGTGTGCATACTTTGTGTGTATGCCTGCACACATGCGCAGATGTGTAGAGGATGGTTGCTCAAATAGCTAGACAAGGACTGGGAAAAGAACAGCCCCACAGGTGCTCTTAGACTCCCACAGCAGGGAAGCTCGGCTCTATCTGGGGCTCATCGTTCCTCAAGATGGGGGCTGGGCCCTAACCAAGGTCATGTCTCCTTTCTTGCATTGAAAGAATAAACCTCACCATACCCCAGGGTTGTTTCCTGGCTGTAGTCAGTCCAGTGGGGACAGGGAAGTCCTCCCTGCTCTCCGTCCTCTTTGGGGAGCTGTCAAAGGTGGAGGCATTCATGAGCATCAAGTGAGGCCACCCCCTGCCTGTCTGCTAAGATGTCCCCATCATCCTGAAAGTCCTCCTTCCTCGATGCCTTTCCACCCCTCCCCATCCCAGCCAAGCTCGCTTTCATTCATTCTCTCTACCACCCACCCACCACTGAGAGCCCAGCTCCCACTGCTCCTCAAAACCTGTTATACCTCTGTCCCCATCATCCTTCTGTGACCAAAGTAAGTTGTGTTTTAGTGTTCAGTGGGCTACATGCTCCAGGAGGCCTGGGTGCAGAACACCTCTGTGGTGGAGAAAGTGCCTCAGGCAGGAGCTGGACCCAGCCTGGCTGGAGAGAGTCCTAGAGGTCTGCACCCCACAGCCAGATGTGGACAGCTTCCCTGCGGGAGTCCACACTTCAATCAGGGATCAGGTGAGAATGTCAGGGTCTTTTGGGTCAGGGAGGCATTGCAATTGGGGGTCATTTGGGTCCCTAACTCATCATGGGCAGTATGATGGAGAAATGCAGGGAGTCGTCAGGGAAGTGGGGGGAGAAGAAGGGCTCAGCTCAGGGTCAAGCACATACTAGATGCTCAAGAAATAATCATTAATCAATAAATAGAAACGGACATAAAGAGAGAAGCAAGCAGTTCTGGTAGAGATTGGCGGTGAGGGGCTCTGACAACTGAGAGTGAGAAGACTAGACTCCTGTCTTACTCTGCCCTGCCTTGCTGGGTGATGTTGACCTAATTGCTTCCCCCTCTCTGGGCCTCACCAAAGGGTCTGGAGCTATGGATTGTGTAGGAGCTAGCAAACTGTGACCCCCAGGCCAAATCCAGCCCTCCACGTGTGTGTGTGTGTGTGTGTGTGTGTGTGTGTGTGTGTGTTTCAAATGGAGTGTCACTCTGTTGCACAGGCTGGAGTGCAGTAGTGCAATCTTGGCTCACTGCAACCTCCCCCTCCCACATTCAAGAAATTCTCCTGCCTCAGCCTCCTGAGTAGCTGGGATTATAGGCGCATGCTACCACACCTGGCTAATTTTTTTTATTTTTATTAGAGACAGTGTTTCACCATGTTGGCCAGGCCGGTCTCGAACTCCTGACCTCAGGTGATCTCCCTATTTCCCTCAGAGTCAAATCCCAAGTTGTGACAATCCCTGGCAAGGTCCCTGTCACCTTGCTGTAGTATCCATCATCCCCATCTCCCATCATCATCTCCTGGCTTCACTCCAGCCTCCTGAGTCTCTATAATGTTCCCTGATCTCCTGCAGCATACTCTGGCCCCAGGGCCTTTGCACCTGCTGTTCCCGCTGTTGGAAATCTCTCCCCAGGAGTCCTCAGGGCTCATCCCTCACTTCTATCACATTCACAGAGAAGGCTTCCCTGATTACCTTATCCACCATCACCACCACACCCTGCTCATGCTAGTGCACCTTACACCCACACCTGCTTTTCCTTTCCTTTCATTTTCTTTCCTTTCTCCTTTCCTTTTCCGTTCCTTTCCTTTTCTTTTTCCTTTCCTTTTTTTTTCTTGAGACAGAGTCTTGCTGTGTTCCCCAGGCTGGAGTGCAGTTGTGCAATCTCAGCTCACTGCAACCTCTACCTCCCAAGTTCAAGCAGTCCTCCCACCTCAGCCTCCTGAGTAGCTAGGATTACAGGCAGGTGCCACCATACCTGGCTCATTTTTTTTTTGTACTTTTAGTAAAGATGGGGTTTCATCATGTTGGCCAGGCTAAACTCCTAACCTCAAGTGATCCACTCCCCTCGGCCTCCCAAAGTGCTGAGATTACAGGTGTTAGCCACCACACCTGGCTGCACCTGCTTCAGTATTTATTATTCATAGTGCTTTCCACTTGATGTGCTGTCTGTGTTACTGGTTTGTTTATGGATTGCCTGTCTCTCTCCCCCTCATTAGAATGACGGATCCATTCAGAAAGCAGAAACTTTGTTTTGTTCATTGCTGTCTCCCCAAAGCCTAGAACCCTGCGGGGGATATGATAACTATGCAGTAGTTATTAGTGGAATGAATGAATGTAAGAATGAATGAATGGCTGGGTGTGATGGCTCATGCCTGTAGTCCCAGCACTTTGGGAGGCCGAGGCGGGCAGATTGCTTGAAGTCAGGAGTTCGAGACCAGCCTGGCCAACATGGTGAAACTCTATGTCTACTAAAAATACAAAGTACAAAAATTAGCCAGGCATGGTGGCACACCTGTAATCCCAGCCACACCGGAGGCTGAGGTAGGAGAATCCATTGAACCCAGGAGGTGGAGGTTGGAGTGAGTCAAGATCATGCCACTGCACTCCTGAGTAGCTAGGACTACAGGTGCACACCACCAAGCCTGGCTAATTTTTGTATTTTTAGTAGAGATAGTGTTTCACCATGTCAGACTAGTCTCGAACTCCTGACTTCAGGTGATCCTCCTGCCTCAGCCTCCCAAAGTTCTGGGATTACAGGCATAAGCCACCATGCCTGGCCTCTTTTAGCTATTTTAAAATATACAATAAGTTATTGTTTACCGTTGTCACTCTGTTGTACTACCAAGTACTACATCTTATTCATTCTAACTGTATTTTTGTACCTATTAATTATTCCCGTGCACTGCCTCCAGCCCACTACCCTCCCCAGCCTCTGGTAACCATCACTCTACTCTCTATTTCCATGAGTTCAATTGTTTTCATTTTTAGCATCCACAAATGACTGGGAGCATGCAAAATTTGTCTTTCTGTATCGGGCTTATTTTAGTTAACATAATCATCTCCAGTTCTACCCATGTTGTTGCAAATAACAGGATTCTGTTCTTTTTCATGGCTGAATAATATTCTATTGTGTATATGTACCACATTTTCTTTATCCATTCACCTGTTAATGGACACTTAGATTGCTTCCGAATCTTGGCTACTGTGAATAGTGTTGAAATAAATACAGAGGAGAGAGATCCAAGATGGCCAATTAGCAGCAGCTCAGGATTGTAGCTCCCATTGAAAGTGCAGAGAGTGAGTGGACGCCACATTTTCAGACGAATTTTTATTGCCCATGGACCAAGAGATTCCCAGCGGAGGAGCCCCACGGGTCACCAGCGCGACTCTTTGGCCGGCGCGGCCGTTTTGCAGGCGCCCCGGCGCGGCGGTTCTCAGACCGTAGTATATGGGACTGAGTGCCCTTTTAGTTGGCGTTGGAGCTCCGGGAAGACAGTCTCCCATTCAGCTGATTGAAAAGCGGACTGAAGTGGGGAACCAGACTGGGAGATTCCCAGGGGAGAAAAGTGCCACGAATCTTAACGCCGCTGTTTCAGCTGGCGTAGTGGGTCACTGCAGGGGAAGGCTTGTCCCCCCCCCCCCCACACACACACAAAAAACAGCAGCTGGGACTGCTGAGGATTGAGAGTTTCACAGCAAGTACAGCTGCACCTGGGAAGGTTTGGCTCTGTGGTGGAGGGGCGTCCTCTGAAGGAAAACTAAGAAACAGAAAAAGCTTTACCACCAGCAAGCTGGACGTCCACTCAGAGACCTAATCTGAAAGTCAGCAATTACACAGACGACAGGTGGATAAATCCACAAAGATGGGAAGAAACCAGCGCAAAATGGCTGAAAACACCCAAAATCAGAATGCCTTTCCTCCTACAGAGGATTGCAGTGCCTCATCACCAATTGAACAAGGCCTGATCGAAAATGAATGTGAGGAATCAACAGAATCAGGCTTCAGAAGGTGGATAATGAGAAACTTCTGTGAGCTAAAAGAACATGTTCTAGCCCAATGCAAGGAAACTAAGAACCTTGAAAAAGGTTTGACGAAATGTTAAAGAGAATGGACAATTTAGAGAGGAATATAAGTGAATTAATGGAGTTGAAAAACACAATACAAGAACTTCACGAAGCATGCACAAGTTTCAACAGTCGAATTGATCAAGCAGAAGAAAGGATTTCAGAGGTCGAAGACCAACTTAATGAAATAAAACGAGAAGACAAGATTAGAGAAAAAAGGGTAAAAAGGAATGAGCACAGTCTCCAAGAAATATGGGACTATGTGAAAAGACCTAATCTACGTTTGATAGGTGTACCTGAATGTGACGAAGAGAATGAATCCAAGCTGGAAAATATTATTCAGGATATTATCCAGGAAAACTTTCCTAACTTAGCAAGGCAGGAAAATACTCAACTCCAGGAAATACAGAGAACACCACAAAGATATTCCTCAAAAAGAGCAACCCCAAAGCACATAATCATTAGATTCACCAGGGTTGAAATGAAGGAGAAAATACTAAGAGCAGCCAGAGAGAAAGGTCAGGTTACCCATAAGGGGAGCCTATCAGACTCACAGCAGATCTCTCAGCAGAAACCCTACAAGCCAGAAGAGAGTGGGGGCCAATACTCAACATCCTTAAAGAAAAGAACTTTCAACCCAGAATTTCATATCCAGCCAAACTAAGTTTCATAACTGAAGGAAAAATAAAGTTTTTTACGAACAAGCAAGCACTCAGAGATTTCATCACCACCAGGCCTGCTTTACAAGAGCTTCTGAAAGAAGAACTACATACAGAAAGGAACAACCAGTATCAGCCATTCCAAAAAACCCATTGGTAATCTGCATCCAGACCCATCTCACATGCAAGGATATGAGATTCAAAACAAAGGGATGGAGGAAGATTTGCCAACCAAATGGAGAGCAAAAAAAAAAAAAAAAAAAGCAGGAGTTGCAATTCTCGTCTCTGATAAAATAGACTTTAAAGTAATAGAAACCAAAAGAGATAAGAAGGACATTGTATAATGGTAGAGGAATCAATGTAATGGGAAGAGCTAACAATCCTAAATCTATGCACATCCAATATAGGAGCACCCAGATACATAGGGCAACTTCTTGGTGACTTATAAAGACACTTGGACTCCCACACAATAATAGTGGGAGACTTTAACACTACATTGTCAATATTGGACAAATCAATGAGACGGAAGGTTAACAAGGATACCCGGGACTTGAACTTAGACCTCGAACAAGTAAACTAATAAACATCTACAGAACTCTCTACTCCAAATCCACAAAACATACATTTTCTTCAGTAACACATCACATCTATTCTAAAAGTGACCACATGGTTGGGAGTAAATCACTCCCCAGCAATTGCACAGCATTTCATAGGTTTAAATGAAATATTGGTTGGCTGTTTATTTGTTATTTTCCTCCTTTATTCCTTCCTGTCTCCATTGTATAACACAATTATTAGTATAAAAGAGCTTTTCAATACCCATTTTTAGACTGCATTCTAGCCTGGGCAATAGAGCAAGATTCCCGTTCTCTCTACCTCTTTTCTTCTTCTTTTTCCCTTTCTTTCATTCTCTTTTTTCCTTATTTCTCTCTTTCTTTCTTTTTTCTTTTCTTTCTTTTTCTTTCTTTAAAAAAAATTTAAAAAAAATAAGAGATGAGGAATTCTCACTAAAAGTATATTTTATTTGAGCAAATATAGTGTGCAAGAACTATTTGATGAAAAATAATAAATCCAAAGTCAGTTATAATATTGTTATCACATAGGCCTAATAAAAAAAAAAAGAAAGAAATATAGAAATGTAGGTATTTCTTTCTACACTGATTTTCTTTCTTTTGGGTATATACCCAGCAGTAGAATTACTGTGTCATAAAGTAGCACTCTTTTTAGTTTTTTGAGGACCCTCCAAACCGTTCTCCATAGTGGTTGCACTAATTTACATTCCTACCAATAGTGTGCCAGTGTTCCCTTTTCTCCACATCCTCATTAATATCTGTTACTGCCTGACTTTTGGATATAAGCCATTTAAACCGTGGTGGGATGATAGCTCATTGTAGTTTTAATTTGCATTTCTCTGATAATCAGTGATTTTGATCTTTTTGAGAAATGTCTATTCTGATCTATTGTCCATTTAAATCAGATTATTAGAGCTTTTTTTTCTATTAGTTTTGTTTCCCCTGAGCTCCTTATATCCTCAAGGGTTATTAATCCCTTGTCAGTTGGATTCAGGATTGGGTTTTGTCTTTATTTCATACTCAATTCTAAACCATTAAATGCTGTCATGTGGAAAAGTGACATAATATTTATATTGGAAGATGACTTTGTGTATTTGCCACCTATTGCTATGTAACATACCAGCCGGGCATGGTGGCTCACGCCTGTAATCCCAGCAGTTGGGAGGCCAAGGCAGGTGGATCATGAGGTCAGGAGTTAGAGACCAGCCTGGCCAACACGATGAAACCTCGTCTTTACTCAAAATACAAAAAAGCCAGGTGTGGTAGCACATGCCTGTAATCCTGCTACTCAGGAGGCTGAGACAGGAGAATCACTTGAACTCTGGAGGCAGAGGTTGCAGTGAGCTGAGATCACACCACTGCACTCCAGCGTAAGGGACAGAGTGAGACTCCATCTCAGAAAACAAACTAACAAACATACACACACACACACACACACACACACAACAAACAACAAAAAACCACCCCAAGGTATAAAGTTAAAATGATGCTTATTAGTCTTCTCACAATTCTGGAGGCTGACTAGACTCAGCTAGGCAGTTCTGGGATCAGGATGTGGTCGTCTTCAAACAGTATGGTGTTAGAATAGTCTTGAAGATTTCCTTGCTCAGGTATCTCCTGGTTAATGTGGGCTGTCAGCTAGGGCCTCAGCTGGGGCTATCTGGTGGAGACACCCACACGTAACCTCCCTACATGGTCTGGGCTTTTGCACAAAATGGTGAATGGGTTCTAAGTGCACCCATCCCAGGAAGGAAAGCCAAGTGGAAACACTATCATCTTTTATGACCTAACTTTGGCAGGTCATGAGCAACACTTCCACTGTATTCTACTTACAGAAGCAGGGCACTGAGTTCATATTCAAGGGAAGTAACTAGCTTGCTTTTGATTTTACAGCTTCATAGGTGGAAGGGACTTGCCTTTTCACAGATCAGACTATGGACTGTGGAATTTTGAGTTAATGTTGAAATAAGACTTGTGGGACTGTTGGGAAGGCATGATTGGTTTTGAAATATGAGGACATAAGATTTGAGGGGTCAAAGTTGAATCATAGGAATGTAGCTAAACGTACGAAAATTTTGCAAACCTGTAATTTTTATGATGAAACAAATACATTTTCTCATCTTTCATGTATAATATGTTTTAATGTTTTTTTAACCAAATGAAATGTGAGTTTTGTGATTTTGATCTTACTATAGCAATGGTTTTATAAATAAAGAAAAAATGAATAATTCAGGATTACAGAGATGGTAAACTATTCAAAGTAGTTTGGGTATTAAATTATTATGAAATAATTGTGTATTAAATAATTCTAAATGCAACAGTTGTGGTTGAACAGATCTGTAGGCATATGTAAGTGTTGGGGTGAAAGTGACAAGGAAAGCAGTTATGTTGAACATTTATGTCTGGAGGTAATCTACAGAGGAACTGGCTGTGGACCTTCACCTCTGCATCACGTTTGTTTTGTGCTGTAGCTATCAAAAACAAAACAAAACAAAACAGAAACAAAATCACCACTTATTTCTCAAAGAGAGAGAAAGAATATTTCCTTCAATTTAAGCATTCCTAAATTGCCACCTGATGGCCCCTGCACTCTTGGAGGAGGCCAAGGCAGAGCAGACCCTCAGGTGGGTGGGCAATGCCCTTGACCCTGAGGACATCAGGTACCCAGCCCCCCCCATCCACTGCTGGCGCCCAAGTCACCCCTGCAGCCTAGACGTGGCATGGGAGCAGCAAGTGGCTGGACACCCCAGACCAGGCCCACACCCCCAGCAGCAGGAGTCCCAAGTCTGGGCGCCCAGGCGGCAAAGTCAGGTGGTCAGTCCACCAGCAGCCGCTCATTATCATCGGTGTGGATGCAGAGTGCCCAGCGCAGGGGTGGATGCAGAGTGCCCAGCATCCGGACAGGTGTCCAAGAGGAGCGGACCCTCAGGCCGGATGGGCTGTGCACTCGGCGACCGTGATGCCACCCAAGGGAAGCTCCACCATCCCACACCAGTACCAGAGCTGCACCTGCAAACTGCGCATCCGACATGGGCAGCAGTGGGGGCCGGTGGGGGAAGGAGCAACCCCTGACTTTTCATGCATCTCCCCGCTCCATGACACCTGCCAGACAGACACCGGGGCCAGAGTTTCAGCGCTGAAGCCAGGCCATCCGCGAAGCTGCTTCAGTGCCACGGAGTGCCCATGCCAGACCCGATCTCCCTTTGAGGAGTGGGGCGGCCGCAGGGTCAGACAGGACTCCCCCCTCCTCCCTTATATGAGATATATGTAAGGATTGATAATGTTCCATCAGGAACTCATGTTTGTGATATAAAAAGTGCGCCTGAGATCCTGCACCTGTGGTCCTCGGGCAGCCCGGGCCAGCACAAGAGAACCCGAGGCCCAGCTGTGCCTGCCCAGAGCTGCAGCCCCACCTGCCAGCGCATGTCTGGGAGCGGCTTCCGGGAGCCGGGCGGCCACCGTGGCGCGGGCGCGCGCCTAAGGGCTTTGCGGGGCTCCCTCAGTCGGAGAGGTCAGAGGCTGCGAGTGTTGCTGCTGAAGGCTGTAGTGGACCCAGCTGGATCGCGGATTCTGGGCTAGAAAGCAGATTTGGGATCGCAGATTGGGGGTTGGCGCCAGGTGGGGGTGGGAGGAGCCATGGCTCAGCAGCTGGTTGTTGGGGATCTGAGAAGAAGTCACCACCTTGTAGAAGTTCCTCGGCGGGAACCACGGACCAAGGCAGAGCAGAACCTCAGGTCCTGGGCTCCATAGACCCCGTCTACACCGCTTCTGGGCACCGAATCCGGGACGCGGAACCGCGGAAGATCCACAGGGCGGCTGTCAGAGGCGACGCCGCGGAGGTGGAGCTGCCCGGCGCGCAGGAGCAGAGACCTGGACGCCTGGGACAAGCCGCACAGGTAGCGGGGCTCAGCCCGGGGTGGGAGGGTTCCCTACGCCTGGCTTTCCCCCTGGGATGGGGCCTTGGAGGGCGCCGGGCACCCTCGGAGCAGCGGAGCCGAATGAGCCGAATGAGCCTCAGCTGCTTTATCCCTCCTAATTCTCCGGCTGGAGCACTTGGTGGAGAATGTAAGTGATTTAACTCACTAAGTTAGGCATATACAGTGTTGTTATTTATAACGTTCACGTTTAAAACATGGTGTTTTATACATTACAGGAGGTCCCTACTGAGAGAACTCATTCCCCTATCAAAAATACCGGGAGTCATTTTCAGTAGGCGAAAATTTCTCAGATAAAACTGCTCGTTTTACAGCCGTTCTATCAAATGTCTCAGATAGAACTGCTCGGTTCTTTACTGAAGGGTCTTAGAGGGAAACTTGGAAGTGGGAGGTGGGTTTTGTGTTCTTGAATGAGAAGACACATTTTTCTCAAAATGTGAGCTCTTTCTCTATGTATCAATTTTACATAAACCGAATGAAAATATCAAGGTTTTAACATTTGCACGACGCCTGCCGTCTTTTACTATTGTGATGACATTTCAAATAATTTTATAAGGGACTGAAAAAATACTGGCTTCTCTAGATATTAAAATGTGCTATTAATTTCTATAATTGTTTACTAACAGCTGAAAATGCAGATAAATGTATAGAACAGAACAGGAAATCCAGAAACACTGAAATGATATAAGATATATGTAAGGATTGATAATGTTAACAGATATGAATAGGAAAGGATGAATTATTAACGAAAAAAATGCCTGCTCTTTGAAGAAAACTAATGAAATTTTATATTACAAACATGAGTGCCTGATGGAACACAGACTGAAACTTTTACATATGCAAGTGAGAAAAGTATCAGAAGAAAACACAAATGCTTATTTTACAGGTTATTTTATGTTGACAAAGGCCTTCCTCAGAATGACCTCAGAGGCAGGCATTCTGAAGGTTGATTTAGCAAACTAAAAATTAAAACTGCCTATGTGTCAGAAAAAAAAAGAAGAAATGAAAGGAAACATACTTGAAAAGTATTTACTATATTATATATATATATATATATTCAGATGAGAAGTGTGTTTTCATTTTACAGGGAATTCATTATATATCATGTGATATGTATAGTACTGGTATGTATAGCATATATATTACATATATAATGTTATATGTATATCAGTTATATATACAAACTAGATGAAAAGTTACATATATACACATTAGATGAAAAGTGCATCTTCATTTTATAGAAAATTCTTTCAAATCAAATAAAAACTAATAAAAGTGGGCAAATAACTTGCAGATTTCCAAGTTACTTACGTACATAGGAAAAAATCCTTTGCGTTTCTGGTATAAGAATTTAAATTAAAAGAGGAATGAAACTGTTTTCTGTCCCCCAATGTGTGTGAGGATGTTTTGTACTGCTGCTTAAAGTTTAAGCTGCTGATAACTTTTTAAATAGACAGTTTGGTGGTAAGTACTACATTTAAAAAATGTGTATACTCTTTACCCATCAATTCCATTATACTAAAATGCCCTTAGGAAGTAGAGATACATGCACTTTGTTTTTTGCAGCACTTATTTTAAAAAGAACAGATAGAATGAATTCTGCAAGTAAATTTCTGTTGCAGCCATAGGATGGAATAATATGTGACCATTGAATGTGACAATAGATACAGAAGTATGTTGATGTGCGAAGATGTATTTTGTTACAGCCAGCAGGGAAAAAAGAATCAGTTTGATTATACATACATGCAAACATACTATAGTCTTGCGTTAACAAAAAAATGTGCACAAAATATAATAACATTTCTAATTTCTGGGCATTTACATTTTAAGCAAAGTTTTTCTTATCTGTGATTGCTGCAGTGAGCTTGTACAACACTTCTAGTAAAAGTTTATTATTAATGGAATAATTCTTGGGAAAAGGAATATGAATCCTGCCCAGATAAAAATAACTTCTCACTTTCTATTTTTTATCATTATTATTATTATTGTGCGTTATTATCTTTGAACTTTTAGCCTCTTCAGAAATAAAAGGGAATGTTTTTATCTGTCTCCAGATTTTATGTATATATTTTATTATGCACATATATTTTTCTTACATGTAGATTTATCTCATATATGCAAAAAATGATAGATGAATCATTTCATTTTACTTGTATTCTTTGAAAATAAAAATAAATATAAATGATTAATATTGCAAAAATACTGCTTTATAGGAGTTTATTTAAAAATATTGAACTCCCCATCTGTATTTATCTATTCTTTCATTCAATTTATTCATCAAACATAACCTGAGTACCTATTATGTAGCAGACAAATCTATCTCTCAGGACCCTTCCATACTTAGAAACTTCGTGTTTACCTGCTGTGTCTGCACAAGCTGAGAGATTTGAAACAGGGATATTAGGACTTAATCTCATTTAAACTTTTATCTCCCATCTTTCAAACAAAAGAATTTCCGAAGTTAAAAAATAGTAGAAGATAACCTTTAACTGCCCTTTCAAAAGTTTATCAGTCTTAAACACTAATATTAATCATTGGAAAGTCGGATTTGCATATATTCTCTAAATATAAGTATTGAATTGAATGATCCATACCTATTCGTTTGAATCATGAGTTTCCTTTGGCTTCAAGTTGTTTGAAAAAATCCAAGAATTAATTTGTTTAAAAAATGTGTTACTGTTATTTCAGTGTTTTTTCCTCATAGTACCTTTAAGAACTGAAATGTATTTAAGTGCCAGTTATATCCCTAGAACTGCCCTAGACTTGCTGAGTATACCATATGCTACTTAATGTAAGGACTTATGGATTGTGTGATGCCCCATTATTATATATTTCAATAAAATAATTTTTAAAATGCTACCAATTATAGTTGTAATAAATCATGAATTATAAGTGGCATTCAAATATCAGAGGTGTTAAAATGTGACCTACTCTTTAAGTCATCCTACAAAGTAGGTATAATTGTATTATTTTACTTAATAAAAATTTTTTTGTTAAGTAGTAGTAACAGAAATACTCCTAGAACTCTGGGAGGCTGAGGTGGGAGGATCGCTTGATGCCAAGAGTTTGAGACCAGCCTGAACAACAAAATGAGATACTTGCTCTGCATAAAATTTTAAATTATTAGTAGCTGGGCATGCTGGTGCACATCTGTAGTCCCAGCTACTGAGGAGGCTGTGTATGGAGGATCGCTTGAGCCCAGGAGTTCCATGCTGCAGTGAGGTATGATTACACCATTGCACTCCAGCCTGGGCAAAAGAGTGAGACCTTGTCTCAAAAAACAAAAGCCTAACAATTTTGAGTTGTTGCTGTGGGAACTATTTTAAATACTTTACATAGTTTCTCATTTAAGCATCATGATGTCCTATGAGATAGCTATTATTGTTGTTTTTATTAATGAGGAAGTTGAGGCACAGAAAGGCTAGGTAATAGCTGGTAAATGACAGAGTTTAAAGTAGGACTGAAACCCTAGTTGAACTGAATCCAAAGACTGAGCTCTTTCTATTCAAATAGGCTGCTGTTTTCATTAAGGTAGTGAGCAATAAGAGCTAACAAGTATTGTACTTTCTTCAAGAAAAAGAAGGAAGAGGAAAGACATGCTATTAATGTTTACAATTATGCAATGACTGTATGTTCTGAGATATTGCGCTGCACTTTCCTCAAAGGTCCTCTTACTCTTGTACTACTGCTCTACATTTGGCCTGTGCCAGTGGCTGTGTGGAAGTGGTCACTCTCCTGGTGAACAGAAAATGCCAGGCTGACATTTGTGACCAAAACAGAACACCTTTAATATAGGTATATAGTAGTCAACTCTTTCAGCATGATGTGGGTTTGATTTATATATATAAAATTAAAATTAATTTGTCTTATTTAAATATAACTAGTTGGTGAAACCTGTGGAATGTATATTTTGAATTCTTAGAATTTACAATCTATTTCTTGATCTAATATGGACAGGCTGTACATTGCCAGGAAGAGACTTGTGCCATCATTCTGCTGAAATATGGCACCAACCCACATCTTAAGGATATCTATGGCGTCACTGCTCTCCATTATGCTGGGTATAATGAGAGTATGTTACTGGCAGAAAAACTGCTTTCTCGTGATGCAAATATTGAAACAATGGACAAGGTGTCGATCAATCAACTTTCTTTTCAAAATGTTTGTTTTAACCTTGACATAGGTAAGGTTCAATTTTTTATATTTGGAAGCTCAAGCATTTGCTTAATGCAGGCAAATTAAGTTATTTTGAAATAACTTAATTGTCTAAAATTGTATTTTAAATAATGATACTTTGAAAGAAGCATTAAAGGGCACAACTTTTAAAAATACACTTTGGAAAATATTTGTGAATTTCTTAAAGGTAAAGCCTTTTCAATTTTTTTTTAATGTGGGGGTTCCCCCCCCCCAATTAATATAAAACAACACAGGAAAGAAAATATGCCCTGAAGATAAGCTTTGTCTTAAAACTCAAACAAAACTAAAGCAACTTAGAATAAATAGACATCTTGCTGCTGTTGACAATTTTCTAAAAACCTGATGTATCATCTCTCAGTGGCGAGACTTAAGAGGGAAAATGGGAAGGGAAAAGGAGAGCCATCAGGAATACGCAGGTCACTTGGAAATTAGGTAATAAGGGAAAATGCCAAGAAGAGGTTTTTTTTAGTTTGTTGTTCTTCCAGTTTATGTGTTGAGACAAGATGCTCTTTAGCTTTGGGGCTAATAAATTTTGGTTTGAAAAGAGAGTGAGTTGAAACTTGCCTAGAGATGAATTTTAGGAGGACTCGGAGGAAACCATATTGGCAGTGAATATGTGGTGACAAAATGAGAAACACTTCAACAGAAGATGAAACAAATTATTAACTGACTTACTGCCCATCCAGGCAGAAACAGCCACTTAGATCTAAGAGTCTAAACTTTCCTCTCAAACCTAGAACGTCTGGATGGAAAGGTGGGAGATAAGGAGCTTATTAATAGCAAAATAAAGTTGGATTTTGAGTTTATTTGTCCTTGTTCTACTCATACCCATGAAAATTAAATGTAGATTTAATAAATTACTCTATCTCTTACTCTTTTCCTTTTTTGGCCACATCTACAGCTGATAAAGGGAATCAGCCGTGTGGGTGAGGGATGAGACAGAAGTGATTGCCTGCTGCACGAATTCTCAGAATTGTGCATTATAGTGACCTGAGCAAATTTTGTTAAAAATCTAAAATTTTAGGCTTTCCCCTGCAGCTTTGGATGTAATAGATCTAATAAGGCCTGAATGTGTCTGTTTAAAAATGTTTTCTTGAAACTGGGCACAGTGGCATGTTCCGTTAGTCCCAGCTTAAGCCTAAGAGTTTGAGTCCAGCTTGAGCAACATAGTGAGACTCTTATCTCTAACCACAATAACAGCAAACAAACAAACAAACAAAACCTCCAGGTTTGGATACACTCCTGTTTAAGAGCCCCAGAATAGATAAGCCCCAGAATAAGATACATTTCTGTATCTCAAAAAATGTAAAAAATCTCTAGAAGAGTTGGCATATGCTAGGTGCTACTTTCTTCAAAGTTCTCCTTTTCAATAAGATTAGCCTGACTTACCTGTCTTTCTCTGTCTGTGACTGGGAAGTGAAAGGAAATATTATTGGCAGTATCTCTCAGCTAACAGAATAACACCATTTTTTTCCCACCATTAATCATTCACTGCCATTCAGAGAGTTTTTAAAAATTTGCTTATGGGTAATCTTTCAATAAGTGGAAGCTGACTCTTTAATGATTTCATGTCCCTTTGTCACCATACAGGTGATTATGTGTCAACAAATATTCATTACGTTGGATATTCTCAATTAAATAATTGCCAATCCTAAATTTTTTTTTTTTAGTTGTTGTATTATGAACTGTCTCAGTATGTCCGTTAAGTTTATAGATCTTTGGCATAACAGGATGTGAGCTTTACACACTGAAATCCATGAAGTTGATATAAATTTGATATAAATCAAAATTCTTTTGATTAAAAGAATTTCCATAGAAATTATTTTAATAATTTAGTGTTGGCAGTCATATAAACTATTTGGCTAGCAATCTGGGAAAATTATATACAAATAAATTGTAAATGAATACATGTTGGAAAAATTCTTGTAGTGGGTATTACGATTCTTAATAGCAATTTTTATTATATATGAGGGCCTGATTTTTTTTTGGTAAAACATATGATACTAGAGAAAGAAAATATTTTACATGCAAATACTTGGATTATACACAACCATTTAGTTACACATTCGTAGCAAATATAAAAACAAAAGGGCTATATTCTAAATGTGCACAGATTTGTTTGCCTCTATAAATTGAGTCAACATGTAAAATTTAGAAGACTTATGCAGAAATCTGGACTTCAGACTTGTCTTGAAAAATAAAATATGGTGTCCCCTGAGTTTCTATCACTGTTGGCCTGCTGTACAGAGGATGCCCTTTTATAAAAGGCATATATTCTCCAGTTTACTACTGTGCCCACATCAGTACTTTCCTTACTCAGATAACCTTCCTTTGTCCGTGTAAGTATTTGAGCTTACAACTCTTATGGTGTAGTATATTTTGATAAAGATTTCAAGGCTTTTTAGTCAATGTGTATTTGTTTATAATATATAGTCTATAGATCATATAAATCCCTCAGTTATGGGGTTGAATTTTAGAATTTAGTTTAAAACTCTTTATTCCACAAATAATCATCTTCCCTTATGAATGCCTAGAAGTTTTTCTTAGGTTATTCCTGGTTATAGTTGGATAGTTTATGAATATTGCAGACATTATATCTTTCTCCTCAGCAGTCTTCCTTAAAAATGCAAGTGACTTACTGACTTTCATTATGCTAGAAATAACCCATATGGATCAGTATGAGAACTTTTATGATAAGCCATTATAGTTGTATTTGCTTTGTATTTCACCTAAAATAAAAAATAGCTTTAAATACCCATTTAAATGGAAACCAATAAAAATTGATTTAAAAGGTAGAGTTGCATTAGGGTCCCAGCATTATCATTACAATTGAAAATAGAGTTTCTTACTGAGCTTTGGGTTTTTTTAATATTTGTTTTTAAGTTGCTTAAACCTCTCTCTCTTATACAGAACATACTGAGCTTTGTAACAGTTAAGATAAAAATCTGTTCTCTTGTATTAAAAGAAACCCATGGACTATTTAATAATATGGAAAATATGTACATTGGAAGCCAATCACTCTTAATTCAGAGCTCATTTCCTTAGTGACCCGTTTGGAGCAGGAGTGCCTGACACTGGCATCTGAGATCCTAACATCATTGATAGAAGTGAATCAAGCAAGCTTGTACCACCCAGAGGAAACCTCCAACTGTATTGGGAAGCTCTGGAAACTGTATCTCTGAAACTCTTAATTCCTTAAATGTTAATATTTGCCACAAAAAGTATTGTCAAATGGGCATTAGGTAAAGTTTAAGAGATTTCTTGATTATTGGATATAAAATACAGTTTTGTAATACTTCTCATATGCAGATTGTCATGGAGTCTTTCTCTTGGGTTACAATAAGCAAATATTCTTTAGAATATAGTTTAAGAAACACTGCTCTAGAGATAACAATTTAGATCATTAATTTATGTAAAAAGTTTAAAGTATTTACTACTATGTTTTAGGTTTTGGGGGCTATAGAGATAAAAGATACAGGCCTTACCCTCAAGAAGCTCTTGGTTTCCGTGGGAAACAATGAAGTGATTACAATATACCATGCTAAGTGCTGTGATCAAAGCAAGGATTCCTGGGACTGGTATGTTTGAAGGGAGATTTGGCAATGACCACAGTTAATGTGGGGGAGGCAGAAGCGGGGTGCTTGCAAGGCAAAGAGCAGCGTATCAGAAAGCACAGAGGAGTGAGAAGGAAGGGGACTGGTTTTCATTTACTTCTTTCTATATTGTATGTTGAAGTTCAAACATCTTAGAGAAGATTTTTAGTTCATTTGAGAAATTTCGAATTTTTTGATTTTTTTTTTTTTTTGTGCTGTTTTACAGGATGGAAACACACCACTTTTTATTTGCTTTAATTTGCAAGAGACAGCAAATGGTGGAATTTTTAGTGACAAAACAAGCAAATGTACATGCTGTTGATAGGCTGAGACAGTACAGTCGTTCTTGTTTAAAATAAAAACCTGAGTGTTCTAGAGTGGACTCACTCAAGTCAGAAGTATTAATAAGATTAACATAATTATTGGCATATAGTGAAAAATATCAACACAAATAATCAGGTAGAAAAGCAGGTATTTGGACTAAGCAACATAAAGAACATATAGTAGGATTCATTTTCTCTTTACAGAGTCTTTGTTATTTGTAATCTGATTTTTTTGGTCTTGTAATCTTATATTAGCTAAAGGTTTTTGTATTTTATTTTTGAAGTGTGGACTTTTAGTTTATGACTACTAGTATTGCCATTATTGTTATTGTTATTATTTATTGTTTTCAGGCTGTAGATAACTCTTATCTGACTCCTAGCTGATAGGAATTACAATATATCGGACTAGAAAAGCAATGGGGAAATCTTCATTTAAATCTTTGCCTACTTTAGATAAATGACCTCAGCACAGTTTCTTGGCCATCAAGGGACTATAAGTTAGCAACTTGTATTATGTCATACCCCAGTGGAACAAGAGACTTCCTTGTCATCCCTTTCTTTAGCCTTGGTGATAATTTACAAAGATCAACACTTGAGCACCCAAGATGCTTATTTACTTCCTTCTCCTTTCCCCTCTTTCCTCCTCCTCCCTCCTCCTCTTTTCCTCTTTTTCTTCCCTTTCTTCTTCTTCCTTTCTTCTTCTTTCTTCTTCTTCCTTCTTCTTCTTCTTCTTCCTTTCTTTCTTCTTCTTCTTCTCCTTCCTTTTTTCCTCTCTTCTTTTGAGCAGGGTCTCACTATGTTGCCGAGGCTGGTCTTGAACTCCTGAGCATAAGTAATCCTCCTGCCTCGGCCTCTCAAAGTGCTAGCTACCATGCCTGGCCTGACTTTTCTAATGAGTTATTGGGTCTTGAAATGTTCAATTTGGCAGAAAATCTTCTATTGTCCCTGGGGCTATCTCCTGTGTCTTCCTTCTTTAAATTTTGCAAAAAGCTAAGGTGTTTTCTAAGTCCAAGGAAGGCAATCTTTCTTTACAAATCAGAAGGGGGAAAATAGGCCATTCTAATTATTCTGTTGTTTTCATGGATTCACTTGCTGTATTGTTGCCATTGTAACTGCTCCTGAAATCTGATAATGATTGACCTTTGCCAGCCAGGATGCATTCACTGATTCAGACCCCTCAATTTTCATGGTGATTCATACATAGAGTTCAAAGCTATGGTGTTTATTAGTTTATGTACTTATGCTCAGCCATTGTTCCCAGCACCCTGCTCTGGGGAGCCAGGCCTCCTAGCATTACCCACACAAATGGTGAGCAAGTTGATGCTTTCCCTACACTAAAAACATTATTTGGAGCCCACATCGTAGCTACACTTAGCCTAGGCCTTCATGGTAAGTTATCCTTTGAGACCCTGTTGGTCTTTACTCTAATAAATATTAGTTGAGATTAGCCCCACCAAGTCGGCGATGTTCAAATAATGTTGCAGGAAGAGATTAGAGTTCCCTTTCCCTTTTGCTATCAGATTTGTATCTTGAGGCTATTTTGTATCCTGTGCAGCAGCTTTGGTTAGATAGCAGAAGGTGCCATGTTATCTTTCCACAGAGCAGTGGGAACCCCAACTTGCAGTTGGCTCCTCAACTAATCCCTTTCTACAATAAAAAAAATCTCCCAGGCTACTTGCATATCTACCTCAAGTTTCAAATATATTTTAAAGTTCCACTTCACAGGAAGCCATTCGATAAAGTTCTCTGACTCTCAAGTAGATGAGTTGGATTGAACAGAGCTAAGCTTCATCTATGACTCATGCGTATCCATGTATAAAACAGGGTTTTGTACTTGTTTCAGTAGCATATCGATGGCTGCTGCCTAAGGATGGCTCACAAATTCATAAAGCATTCCATATTTTGCGTTGCTCCTGGAAAGTCATTTGACTATTTCTTGATCAGCTCCAAGGAAGCAGTGTGAGTCAAACCAAAACAGGAAGTACCTGATATTAAAATTGTGATTATCACTATAAAACTATTGATGTACGGCGATGTATGAAATGAGAACAGAGCTGAGTAACATATGGGTGTGTACATGCAAATATGTTGTTAGTACATGTCTTGGAAATGGGAAATTGGCAACCTGCATTTCCTTCATAAACCTGAAAAACAATAAAAGCAGGGTTTTTTTCTTGTATGTTAGTTGGAGAGAACCATGGAGATCCAGCATCCTGGCACAGATGTGCTGGCTCAGAGCTTGAGGAGGTAGAGAAGGAGTGGTGGTTGTCCAAGCCAGATTTTGACATCTGTTAATTTTCTGCTCTTGGTGTGATTGATGAGCTCGATCAGTAGGGACAATTTATGTTATCTATTTTAATGAGATAATATATATAAATTTAGTTATAAGTTATGAATTAGCTAAAATGCCCTGAATTACAAGTCACAATAAATACAACTAATAAACAAAATTAGCACTTAATAACATTTTATGAAAACTGCAACATTTGAATATTAGAACCTATGGAAAAACACACATCAAGCTTCATTTGGGACTCCAGAATAGTTTCAGCCATAAAGTTCGAGAATAAGTTATTCCATTGCTTTGCTATTTCTCTGAACATTTAAGCATGTAATCTCATTACATCTTCCTAACAACCTAGTGAAGTAAGGTAGCAAAATCCTTATTTTTTAGAAGAAACCATGGAGCCTAAGAGAAGCAACTTGTCTGAACACAAATACCTATTGGTTACAGAGCAAGGACTTGTTCTGAGTGCAGGACACTTTACATGATGTCCAGCTAACTATAGTTAATTTACTGAGCTGTGCTCCCTCCATTTATGAGTACTTCACTTTTTTTTTCTTTAATGAAAAGGTTAATAAACTTGTAAAGCTTAAAATTTTGAAGTGTATGGGACAGAAATTAAATTCTGGTATTAGCGCTGATATTGCCTGAAATGGTTTAAGAATTTAATATGTTTGGTAAATATTTTTTATTTTAGTATTAAAATGGAAATTTTATTTATTACTTTTTTTATACGTAGAATTTGACACCAAATTTTGGAACATAAAAAGAAGATACTTCAAGGCAAGTAAGACTTCTGATAGTAAATTTCTCATTTATCTTGTTGGTCCTAATCTTGATAAAAAAGAAAGTAAAATGTAAGATTAAGGTAGTTTTAATGGAAAATGATCAGTTTAAAAATATGTGTAAATTGCAAGTATATATATGTATATACATATATGTAAATTAATTTTCAAAATTTAACTGCTTTAGTTTGGAATTCAGAGTTGTTTGAGAAGGTAGTTGTATCTAATTTATAATCTAAAACAGTATTGTCTGAAAAAAAATCATTTACTTAATTACAATCCCTAAAATTCTGTATACTATTTTTTGCATAAATAATAAAAAAGATTAAGGTAGTATGTTGCATGTTTTCTCTATAGTCTATAACAAATTGAAGTTGTTATACATAGGGATCTTCTATTTCATTTTTATAATAAATTGTATTTATTAATAAAAATTTTTTTTTTTTTAGAAGAGTTTGCTCTGTTGCCAGGTGCTAGGCTGGAGTGCAGTGGCACAATCTCGGCTCACTGCAACCTCTGCCTCCCGGGTTCAAGCAATTCTCCTGCCTCAGCCTCCCGAGTAGCTGGGACTACAGGCGTGCACCACCACACCCAGCTAATTTTTGTATTTTTTTTTAGTAGAGACAGGGTTTCACATGTTGGCCAGTATGGTTTGATCTCTTGACCTCGTGATCCACTCGCCTCGGCCTCCCAAAGTGCTGGGGTCACAGGCGTGGGCCACCGCGCCCAGCTGGTAAATAAATAATTATAGTTGACCCATGAATAATGTGGGGGGTTAGGGACTCTAATCTCTGTGCAGTTGAAAATCTGAGTATAACTTTTAATTTCCCCATCTTAGCTACTGGTGACCCACCATTGACTGGAAGCCTTCCTGATAACATAAACCGTCCATTAAACCTATTTTATGCGTGCTGCATTATTACATACTGTGTTCTCTACAACAAAGTAAGCTAGAGAAATGAAGCTGTTAGAAAGAAAATCATCAGAAAAAATATATTGACTTTTCATAAAACATAAGTGGATCCTCACAAAGGTCTTCATCTGTCTATGGATTTCAGAGGCAGAAGAAAATCTGCATATAAGTAAACCCCTGCGGTTCGAACCCTTGCTGTTCAAGGGTGAAATGTATTACATCTTAATTTGTGTCACTAAGAAAGTAACTATCTTTAGAACTGGGAACTCAACAGTCCCTTTCTTGTACCATAAGTAAATGGCAATAAGAACTGTAAAAGTGAACCAGTGTGCACCAGTACAAATTGGAGATTATGTTTTGGAGATACCTAGTGAGTGCAGAAGACAGAAAAACAATTCCTTTGTGAGAAGTACAAGTTATGTTACATATTCTTACATAAGCAAAATGGTTTTATCTGTCATAGTTACACATACACACACACACATACACATATACACACACATACATGTGCTCTTGCACGTGCATATGTACACACTAATAAGTTAAAAGTCCTGCTGATTCTTTATGACCAAATCCACTCTTTGCAGGGGAGCAGCAGATAATACATCCTACACTTTGGATGTAGTTCTTTTGACTTTTTGACTTGTTCTCTGATGAACTGCCTTTAATGGGTGAACCACGTTTCTAGTTTTATAAGAAATAAAAAGATTAGAAGCAAGTAAAATGAACTCTATGATCAGTAGTAGACTGTTGTACTTTATTCAGTGGTCATATGTTTTTCTCCAGGTATGCAAGTTACTTGAATGATGAGTTCTCCAGTTATACAAGTTACTTAAATAATTAATAATTATTATTGTTATAAGAAATGGGGTCTCTCTATGTTGCCCAGGCTAGAATACAGTGTCTATTCAGTGGTACAATTACAGCTCACTGTAGCCTTGAACTTCTGGGCTTAATGAGTCCTCCTCCCTCATCCTCCTGAGGAGCTGGGACCATAGTCATGTGTGGTCCATCTAGCTGGATACACAATTATTTATTGGTTGATTTGTTTATCTGTTTATTTTTGAGACACTGTCTCCCTCTGTTGCTAGTACTTGAGTGTAGTGGTGCAGTCTTGGCTCCCTGCAACTTCTGCTTCCTGGTCTTAAATGATCCTTTCACCTCAGCCTCCCAAGTAGCTGGGACTACAGGCATACACCACTATGCTTAGCTATTTTTCTTTTTAAGGTATGTATGTATGTATGTATGTATGTATGTGTTTTTTAGATGAGGTCTCACTATATTGCCCAGGCTGGTCTGGAACTTCTGAGCTTGAGTAATCCTTCTGCATCAGCCTCCCAAAATGCTAGGATTTACAGATGAGCTACTGCACCTGGCATCTACAATTGTTATAAAAAGAAATTAAGCCCCAGTTGAGTTGCAGAAAATTGACTACTTCTTTTCTTTTCTTTTTTTTTTTTTTGAGGAACATTCATATTGTAGAACATACTGTCAGTCATCAAGATTCTCTATTTTTTTATTCTGGTTAAACTAGGATTGCTGCTTATTTCACATTATTTTCTGAAACAATTGTTTTATTTATTCCTTTGATGGCTTTGTTCAATTAGATATAGAAGTACAAGAATCTCCAAGTCAAACATCAAGGAGAAAAAGAAAATAAAAGAAAAACAGATTAGGGAAAGTTATTCTGTGAAATAACCATCTGATGACAGTCATATATATCATATCAACTTAATAAAAATCTTATATGATGTACTTGTGTGAAGGGTTTCCAAGACCACCCCCCAGGTTTGGTGATTCACTAGAAGATCTCACAGGACTCAGAAAATAATCATACTCAGATCTTTAATTTATTACAATGAAAGGGTACAGGCAAAATTAGAGGGAAAAAGTGCATGTGGTCAAGTCTGGAAGAAACTGGCACAAGCTTCCAGGAGTTCTCTCCTGTGGAGTTCCCAGGATCTGCTTAATTCTCCCCAGCCTCACATTTGGCAACACATGTGCAGTGATGTCTACCAGTACCAGAATCTCATTAGAGACTCAGTACCCAAGTTTTTTAAATGGAGGTTACTCTCCCTCATGTGTACCCAAATTCCAGACTCCCATAAGGAAAGCATCTGTTCAGAATAACCACACTGTTTCTATAAACACTTTAGACACGGTGAGCCATTCTTCTCAGGGAATGGTGGGAACCCTCTCAATTTCAATTTCCTGAACACCGCCAAGGGGCCAGCCTTGCATGGGGGCCTTTCTAAGGATGTCAGTCTTTTGTCTGCTATGTGAAGTCTTTACTGCACAAAAGTTTTAGCTTCAACTTAATTTTTGGTGTTGTTTTAAAATTTCATTTTAACAGCAAATAATATAAGATAAGGTAACTTGGTACTAGTTTCTGTTGTATGATCCATCCTTAGTTGCAATGCTGGTTGCTTTTTTGAGTTTTGGTGACTAACAGGTATTTCTTTGTAAGTTACCATAGCATTATTAGGTAATTACAATCTGTCCTCCTTATCTCATTAGCCTTTCAGTAAAACTGTTAAATTAAATAAGCCTAATAAAAAAAAAAATTTCTCTATAAAAAACACCCCCCAGCGCGCAAACAAATGAAAAAAAGACTCCCAATCAACACACAAATTAAATTCCCTCCAATACTACAAAAACAGGCCCCGCCGTCACAACGCCCAGGCCCACCCCAAAACCTAAAAACCGCCTCATACCTACACCTAGGAACAAACTCCAAGACGAATCACACAGACGCTACACATGCCCCGGGACATTACCCTCCACTCCACCCGCCCCCAACCCCCCACCTCCCACTCCGTCACTACCTCGCGACACCCGCCTAACAAAAAACAATCTACCCAAACCTCGCCTCCCCTGCCCCCCCCTTAAACAAAATAAATTCTCAAACGGCTATACACAGCATGAGCATCCAAAAATAACCACGGTCCTCCTTTTAAGCACAAGCCCCTCAATGTCTGGCTCGCGGCGGCAGCGCTCAAGGCTGTCCGTTAAACGGTATGCCTTATCCCCCCACGCCTCGCCCTGGGCCCGCCCTCACATCCTCCCCATACCCCCATTCAGGTCTACGTTCTCCCCTCTTTCTACAGTTTCGGCCCCCCTCCGGCCCGTCGCTCCATCTCCCTGCCCCTTCCTCCCCCCTTTCGTATCCGTCGCTCCCTTCCTCCTCGTCCCGCCCCCCCGCGGGCCCCGCCCCCGCCCCCCCCCCCCCCGGTCCCTCCGTCCCTCCCCGTTATCCTGCGTCCTTCCCTCCGTCCCTTCCCCGCCCAGGTCATCTGCCTCCCCCCCCCCCTTCCGCTCCCCCCTCCTCGCCGTCCCCGCCCCCCCCCCCCTTTTCTTCTCGCCCCCCTGTCTGCAGTAGAGTATGAGAACTAAATTAGAGGACACCCAGCTTGTATCATCTGCAGAAATGATTGCTTGCTTGCTGGTGGGGAAAAACTCTCCCACGTTTGATCATGGAAGCCTTCTTGTTGATGATTGTTTCTGTGATGTGAGAGCAAGAAAAACATGGCAAGTATGTCTTTTCCACACATGTCGTGGATAAGGGAACTACTGTATACTCTGTTTTAACTGCCCTTCATATTTTGGGTCAGGAAATCATGCTCTTTGACACTGGTCACTCATCACACCTGTTCTGATAACAATACCATTTTTAGTCAATCTCATATGGTTTGTCTAAGGTGACTTGTATACTGCAGTTCACTTGTAGATATCAAATTTTGATAAATTTATTCTTTGCATTTAATAAATACAAAGTAAGGGAAGTAGAGTTCTTACTGCACTAATCACATACCAGTAGGTATAACTTATATTAATTCTAAAAAGATCTCAGGTATGCTCCCAAAGGAATGCTTTGTAACAAAGCATCAGTCCTATACTTTAAAGAAAAATGGTCTAAAGCATGCACACAAGTGTGCATAATTTTTTTGTGTATGAAGGTAGAGTCTTGCTATGTTTCCCAAACTGGTCTCAAACTCCTGGGTTTCTCAAGTGATCCTCCTGCCTCAGTCTCCCAAGTAGTTGAGATTACAGGCATGCATGACTCTGCCTTCTTATGTTTTTAATATTCTATATATTTATTATTGATTTGCAATGCATTTTACCTTTTCCTTTAATAGATCCTGGGAGTTCTGATGAATCTGCAGTGAGGTAGGATTTTACAGATTTAAAAAATTATATTAACTAAGGAAATATAGATGGAAGAAACTAATATCTGTTGAGTGTTGTATTCTGGGCTAACCACCCTATTATGTGCTATGCATTTATCTCATAAAGCCATCACAACGTCTGTGTTCTTATAACCTACTGCTTATTAAATAGGCAACTGTGGTTTAGAGAGGTTGATTAATTGGCTCATGACCCCATAGTTAACAAAGTAGCTGACTCACAGTTAAACCATCAGCCTGCCTGGCTTCCAAATCTTTCTTTTGCTCCTCAGCATAGATGGATAAAGATCTGTGCAGCAATTGGATCAAGATATATGTTAGAATTCAGATTAATTAATACAGTCAAATCTAGTTATATGTTAACCCTCATTCAAGGTTATTGTTAGAAATGAGGTTGGTCTAAGAGTTTGTCCTAATAAATTTGACAATTTCAGTGGTAACCAATATCTTATCTTTACCATCAAAGGCTTTAGGGCAGTGTAAAGGTTTGGCCATAGGATTGTAAATTTTACAAAACCAAGATTAGACAAGTCTTAGAGAGAAATTATTTGACTTCCCAGTTTGGTTTTCCCTTTAGGCTAGTATTTCTGCCTACTTCCACAATACTTTTTTTAAGTCTTTTTTTTCCTTTTTCCATGACATTTCCATAACCTTCTCTTGATGTTTTAAAGTGTTCTTCTCTGCTTTTGGTGTTTCTTTTGTTCTATTATTTTTTCCAAATTCTGGCTATAGACAATCAAAAGCATGCAGAATTTCAGAATTTTAAGGAATCATAGGACTAATTAAAATAACCTCTAGTACTTCAACGTGTGTTAAACATTCTGGTCAAGTGTTTTTCTAGATAGAGAACCTGAGACTCAAATAGATTAGGATAGTTTTCTTTTTGGACATAGGAAGTGGCAGAAATAGAGATTACATTTTAAAGCCCAGTACTCACCCTTCTTTTTTATTTTATGGGTGTTTTTTGTTGTTGTTGTTGTTGACAGAGTCTTGCTCTCACGCCCAGGCTTGAGTGCAGTGGCGCAGTCTCGGCTCACTGCAACCTCTGCTGCCTGGGCTCTAGCAATTCTCCTGCCTCAGCCTCCCAAATAGCTGGGATTACAGCCACACCATCGTGGCTCACACCTGTAATCCCAGCACTTTGGGAGGCTGAGGCAGGCGGATTATGGGGTCAAGAGATCCAGACCATCCTGGGCAAAATGGTGAAAATCAGTCTACTAAAAATACAAAACAAATTAGCTGGGCATGGTGGTGGGTGCCTGTAGTCCCAGCTACTTGGGAGGCTGAGGCAGGAGAATTGCTTGAATATGGGAGGCAGAGGTTGCAGTGAGCCGAGATCATACCATTGCACTCTAGCCTGGTGACAGAGCGAGATTGTCTCAGATAATAATGATGAGGAGGAGGAGGAGGAGGATGATACAAAGGGGGAGTGAGTCTGGCGCACCCAGTGGATAGAATGAGAATGAAATTAACTGGTGAACCCAATGGAAGTGGCTAAGAATGGAATGAGCAGGGGAAGGCCAAGTTTGAAGAGAAACAATACTTTATTGGATAGGAATATGAATTCTTCAGTAAGAGATCAGAATATTGGAGTTTATGACAAGTTTAATAAAGATAAATTACAAAGATAAGAACACAAGATCTTGGGAATTTACAAAGACACATTAAAATAGAGGGTTCAAGGGAGCTTTAAACACGTTGCTGCTTTTTTTTTTAATCAATAACTGACAAACTTGAAGATTTTTACTGAAAGATGCTAAAACATTTTGAGACACTGGGAAGAGTCTCTACAGCAGATAGAAATGTGGTATCATGTGCTTCCATTCTGACTTACAGAGGGGGTGGCTTAGAGCTTCTTGAGTACTAGGGGCTGGAGATTGCTGAACTACATAGATCTGTAGCCCAGGGCAGGTGCCTCCTCACCTCTGCTTCTTTTCATAATTCACTGATGGTCTTCCAATGTTCATGTAGGCTGGGTCAGGGGCATGATTGACTGGCCAATCAGTCATGAAGTTCAGGTGTGGTTGAGGTGTGTCTATGCTGGGGCAGTTGATGGAGACTCCAGTTAGCTTGTTATTCAGGAGCAGGGATGTAGAGAGCCACTCCTGGTCATTTGAGGCCATCCTTTCAGGAATCTGTGCTTTCATAGATTGAAGATTTGAAGATTGGAGACTGCCATGGAGCCCTGCACAAGTGGAATCTGGAAGCCCATAGGAAGAAAGATATTTAGATAGTACTTAGGGAAATAGAGGTACAACTACCAGGACTCTGTTTTTCCAGCAGTCTCTCTCCTTGGATATCTGAGTGCCTATGAAGGTTTTTTTTTTGAGAGGGAGTCTCGCTCTGTCACCCAGGCTGGAGTGCAGTGGCATGATCTCGGCTCACCACAACCTCTGCCTCCAGGGTTCAAGCGTGATTCTCCTGCCTTAGCCTCCCTAGTAGCTGAAATTACAGGTGTTTGCCACCACGCCTGGCTAATGTTTGCATTTTTAGTGGAGACGGGGTTTCACCATGTTGGCCAGGCTGGTCTTGAGCTCCTGACCTCAAGTGATCTGCTCCCCTTGGCCTCCCAAAGAGCTGGGATTTTAGGCATGAGCCACCATGCCCAGCCCTACCTGTGAAGGATTTAAGGGCTTCCTAGTTAATGTGGACCTGAAAAAGGTAGGACATATAGAGTGAGTATAATTGAATTTTTATTATTGTTAATGTGTTAATCTTTCTGGGAAGAGTATTCTCAAAGAGAACATACACCTTTGTTATTAGACTTTTGTGCACTTAGCATTCACACATTTGAAATATTGCAGGTGATTCCCTGTACTGTTTTGGGACAAAGGAAAGCAATGGGACCTTCTTAAGTGGTTTCTATGCTGAGGAATCAAGACTGCCAATTTGAAGTGACACAGATTAGTCTTTTAACCAGAGATAGATAATGGACAAGAAACAGTGGATCTTTCTACCTTGTTTTAGGTCATCAGGTTTCTTCCAGTTTAGGTAACAAAAGTTATGTCATTTATTAGTTGAATTTTAAGTACAACTTTAGGATAGATAATTTGTCAGGGTAAATTATCATCAGGCTCTGGTATATATTGGCTGTCACTATTTGTTATGGAGCTCAAGGTCAGTTTTCATTGAATATTGTATATATTTAGACAGGTAGAGGCAGAAATAGGTAACCAAAATCTATTTTTAGAACAGAGGCCATATTTTAATTATATCAAGAAACATTATTTAATGTACAGATAGCTGACCTTTTCCCAGATTGTGTTTTTGTTTTTTGGAGGGAGAAGCTGAATATGAACTGGCAGTTAAAAAATTTGTAAAGAAATCAACTTGCTCATTTTCATTGTATATTTTTGCTCTAAAGCATTTTCCAGGAACGTGTGTGTTGATTCATGCCCTAAGCCAGATGATGACGACTTGACTGTTACCACCAAGGTAAAGTGGCCTCTTGTAAAATTAATTTTCTCACTCAGTCAAGTTTTGCATATTATTTACTTTTAAAATTTAGCAGTGGTTTATCTATCTTTTTTTATGTTGGTAATACAAAGTTGGTCAGAGAAAAGCATAGACATGGCTAGTTGATTTAAAAAATTTGTTTAACCTTGTTAACTAACAAAAGATTGATTAAGTACTGTGATGGGGTGGGGACTGAAAGAAAATGAACTGGAAAATACATAGTGACAGGAAAATCACATTAGAAAATGCTTTCCCCAATAAAGGAAATATAAAATTTGGTTAAGGTTTATTTGGATAAATATTAATATTGGCTTTTAAATCATACTAGTGTTACTTTCATAATATTTATACCTGTATAAATCTTCAGTGAATCAAATTACTTGTAGTTATCATGGAATCTCCCTGGTACCTTTTATTGGCAAAACTGTACAGCACATAGCATATAGCTTTTTTGGACACTTATTATTTTGGTATCATATAGTTTTTAGGAGAGATTTTTTTTCTACTTCTATTATTACTTCTGTAGTGAGACTAAAATAATATTAAAATTTGTAGAAAACTAGCTGGGTATGGTGGTGTACACCTGTAGTCCCAGCTACTTGGGGGTTTGAGGCAGGAGGATTGCTTGAGCCCAGGAGTTTGAGAACAGCCTGGGCAACATAACCAGATTGTATCTGCTTTAAAAATATAAATTGTAGAAATGTAGAAATTTAAATTTATGTTACCAAAATTTGTATTACAAATGGATTTTTGTGTGTTTTATAAGTTGTCCATAAAGGGTATATGTAAAACACTTCATCTAATAAATAACATGTATTTTACTGCAAATAACCAGTTATATAAGCGGACTCTTAATACCAATATGGTAAGACTTTAACACCATAATTTTGTCATTGTAGTTTATTTAAAATATCCACTCAAAGTCTTTATATTACATTTGGAAATTTAAAATTTCAGAAATTTTTATATTTAGTTGTTTAAATAATCATTTGAAGTTCCTGGCATACTACGAGCTACTGGAGGTCACAGACATATTTGTGTGTATCCTGGAGTACCTGGAATACAGTCTTCCATGTAAGAAGCATTGTAATTGTTGCTTTTTCGAGATGGAGTTTCACTCTGTCACCCAGGCTGGAGTGCAATGGTGGGATCTTGGCTCACTGCAGTCTCCACTTCTTGGGCTCAGGTGATCCTCCCACCTCAGCCATCCAAGTAGCTGGGACTGTAGGCCTTTGTCACCATGCTTGGCTGAGTTTTGTATTTTTTGTAGAGATGGGGTTTTGCCTGTGTTGCCCAGGCTGGCCTTTAACTGTTGGACTCACATGATATGCCCACCTCAGCCTCTCAAAGTGCTGGGGTTACAGGCATGAGTTGCCACATTCAGCCTTAAAGTAGTTGTTTAATCTGAATAAATAGATGAATGAATTTTTATATAATGGAATGTTATAAGTAATATACATAATGTATCTATTGATTAAATACTGCAGTTAAAAAATATTGCTTACATTTGTATTATTTTTTAATGTTTAAGGATGTATAAGTTTTGATGTGTTATTTTGAGAAATTATGCCATAAATAAAAAGGAAATAAATTAGAAATAGGTCATTAATAGCAAAGAGGGTTACAATATATTTTCTAGTATAATTCAACTGGAATCTTAGATTATGATTTTAGACTAAAATTTCTTAAACATTTTATTAGCCCCAACTCATGCTCTAATAAATATACCTTTATAAGCCATGCATTACTCTTTAGAATTCTGGTGACCAATTCTTTCTCTAGGTGGAAAGTTGATGGAAAATTCTAGTTTTCCCTCTCTGTAATAATAGATCTTTCAGGTAGTGGTAGATGACCATGGCTAGCTAACTGAATGTTTTATAGTAATAAAATTAAACTCTGTATCACAGAAATATTTTTAAAAACTAATTGTAGCATAAGTATTAACCTGTATTGTTAGGGCTATAAAGGAACAAAAGGCTCTGTTACAGATCTATTTCTCCATGTACTTTATTGTACGTCATGTTGTTTCTTTTCTCTCTTGGCTGAAGCTCATATTAAATTGACTAGTTAGGCTTCTTTGTTGTTTCTCCCTTCATCCTCACATTTTAAAAATGATTTATCCCCACCTAATTTTTTTCTCACAGATCTCATTTCTTTAGTGACTGGTCTTTCAGTCCATCTGTGTCTTCATTGTCAGCATATTTAGTTACAGCTTTCTCTTTAGTTATCTATGTGTGGCTTTCATTCAACAATTACTGCCCACAAGATTGACTCTTTTTTTTCCTTTTCTTTGGAAGAGCTGAATTTATACACTTATCTTTATCTTTTTGACAAACAGAATAAAAGCAACTAATACTATTTGCAATGCCAACCCACTTAAATAAGGTACTACTATAAACTAAATTCTCATTTTCCCCCACAAGAAGTGATTTATGCAAATAATTACCTCCTGCATATGCCCATAATGAATTATTTTCTCATGTTTTTTAGCTCATAATTAATAAAGATTATGTGCTAAGTAAATTACTGCTTCATAGTATAATTCTGCTAATTTGCATGATTCATTTAAGAAGCAAGTGTAGTATAGTGCCAGAAAAATAAAGTTTAGAATGTGTAAAAAAATCACTTTGTGTTCTGAAAATAAGTTTATCTAAAATCTAAAGAATTATTTCAGGTTAAGCTGTGGCCAAATTTATCATTCTGTGGTATATCTGGATGTGCAAAATAATAAGGAGAGTTAGAAGAAACAGTCTGAATTGTAGTTTTTATTGAAATTGGAACTTGAAAAGATAATGCTGGGATTTTAGTATGTTTATATATTTTGATTGTCCAATATAGATCTACAATGAACATTTTAGGTTAAGAAAAAAACATGGGGAGTAGTAACTATGTGGGACTGTAATAACAACAATTAGTTTAGTGTTGTAGTAAGTGGAAGTCATTTTCAAAAAGAGAACACACTGAGTACTTCTGTGGCAGCCACACTTATAGCAGCAGAAGTATAAAATAATAATGGTGTATTCTAATGCTATGACTGTGGAGAGAAATGGGAGGGGCCTGACTTTTCACTAGAAGCAGCTGGTGCATAGTTTAAGCACCAATAGAAGTCAAAAGACATGTTAGTGTCCTGGTTCTGCCACTTACTAGGTATGGGACCTTGGGGAAAAATTCTTTTTTGATTGTCATTGACCTCGTTCATAAAAATGGTACTAATGATACCTCTCAGGTATGTGTAATGAACAAAAGTAGTGGGAAATGTAAAAACATTTGTAAACTGGAAAATATGTTTACAAATGTGAGACAAAATGATCACAACAGTATTCAGTGACTTAGTAAAACTCGAGGAAAATTTTTATAAACCTGAAGGATGATAAAATGGCAGTAGCATCAAGAAAAGAATGGGAAAGTAGGAAATGGCATGGGGATTTTAAATTTGGGGTAGGGATGTGTTCAGTTTCAGCAGGCTACTAAACTGAAGATGTCCTGTAAGAACATAGCGGTTTGGCACATCAGACTTTCTGATGAAATTTTAAGTGTTTTGACCTAGAATTTATTTTGGTTATAGATCACAAACTGTGCTAGTCAGTGAGACACTGAATATACAAGATGAGATCTTATGCTATAGTAGTAGGAACAGAAAAGAAAGAAAGAGCAAATACTTCTCACTATAAATGCTTTCTATAAAGAAAATAGAAAATGTTAGAAGATACCAAGGAAGTTTGTAGTTAGGATGGGAATGGGAGAGGAATGGAAATCTGTGGTCAGAGAAGACCTCTCTGAGTATGATATTTAAGCTGCCAACTAAAGGATGAGAAACAGCCAGCCATGTGAAAGTCTAAGAGGAGGAAATTCTGAATGGAGAGAACAAAGGATCACATCTATTCATCATTTTGCTCTTAACACCCTGGAATGGGCAGAAAGCCCTCATCATAATTATTTTTTATGATTACAGTATGTACAACAAATGTGAAATAGAATCCTGGCACATTTTAGATGCTTCCTAAAATAATTCTTTTTTTTCCTTTTAAAGAAAGCTTGCTACACTTTTTAAGTTCGTTCTTTTTTTTTTTCGTCTCTTTTCTTTTCTTTCTTTCTCTTCCTTTCCTTTTTTTTTCTTTTCTTTTCTTTCTTGACAGGGTCTCACTTTGTTGCCTGTGCTAAAGTGCAGTAGTGCAATTTCAGCTCACTGCAGCCTTGACCTTCCAGGGTAATGTGATCCTTCCATCTCAGTCTTCTGAGTATCTGGGATTACAGGTATGCACCACCATGCCCAGCTAATTTACATGTCTTTTGCACAGATGGGGTTTGATCATTTTTCCCAGGCTGGTTTCAAACTCCTGGGCTCAAGCAATCCACCCACCTTGGCCTCCCAAATTCTTAAGATTAAAGGTGTGATCCACTGCTCCCTGGCCTGATGGATGTAGCCAATTAGCATGGCACATGTATACCTATGTAACAAACCTGCATGTTCTGCACCTGTACCCCAGAACTTAAAGTATAATTAAAAAAAATAAAATAGTTGCACAGTTGATCACACATTTGCTTGCTTTTATTTAAAGATAACATATAAATTTTATTACTACATTATCATTCTATTCAACCTTTTTTTTCTATCAGTAAAGATTTTATCAAAAAATATGTAGGTTTTTTCAAGTCTTTGTTTACCTAAAGGAAGCATCTTCTATGGTGTTCTATTGATGCTCAATGGGACATATTTCCAAGTTTTCTATCATA